>OY744515.1:63304728-63372228 GCA_963556195.1 Sepiola atlantica
CTTTCATCAGTTTCTTCATCTCTCCAGTGACAATCATTCCATCTCATAAACCCTTATTCTCGTGTGACTTTTGGCCTGGATAAGTGGTGATCGATCAATTAAAAAAATCATCAAAGGAAGATAATACCACTGGACTCTTCTGGGATTCAGTTTTAATGTTGTGCCCTTAATTATGAAAATTGTCGGTAACACTGTTCTGATCAGCTGATGATGAAAGCTACATCAATCAGCATATGTTGGTGAAATATACGTGAATAAGGACATACTGTCAGCAGATGAAGTCAGCAAAAAACTAGAATCTTTCGACTTGACTAGCAGAGACACTACATGCTCGAGAAATCGGCCCTTGGTGCTGGATCTTAAGATCTGGGAGATGCACAACATACTGCTATAGAAGTAAGAATGCTCCCCAATATACACACATGACAGTATTTTCTCTCTGTGGGAAGATAGTGTGACATTTTCCTATTTGTGGGTGACTTTGTGCAGCAACAGAAAAGAAAAAGATGAGTGAGCGTGAGGACAAAAGGGTTGAATGATGCCATTCTCAAACAAATGATGGCTGAAGTATTACCCAGAGTATGCCAAGACAATACCTCTCAAGGAAAATGGTGCATAAACATAGATGAGAAAAACATATGGGTTGATTCAAGCTCTCTAGCAATGGGTGTGGTATAAGAAAATTGTGGTGCTGTTGTAGTGGGGTCCAGAATGGACGATGGCCTAAGTGTTCAACTGGTCTGTTAAGGTGGTGTACATCGGCAGCTCTGATCCTTGTTTCATCATGTTGACCCATTTCTTGGAAACTCAGGTAAGCTTATCTGCGAAATTCTTTTCTAACATGATTAAGTTAACGTCAACCACCAAGCTGTATCCGTCAACGAGCTGTTGTAAAATCGCTAATCTCTTTTTAAGGTTTTCTGTCAGAGTGTTGGCCAGCCAGTGGTACACAGATAGCATGTATATAGGTGTACGGCCTTTACTTGCATCAAGTTCTGTCATGTTGATGTGTTCAAGATCGTCCACTGGACGAAGCCAGAATGCATATTGTGCCCCACCCCTAGTTTACAACTCGTGGATGTTTGATCTTTTAACAGCTTGGATAGTGTAGCAAAAATCAACACAGTTGCATTTTTCTGTGCACATCATCATCCTGCTGACAAATCAGATTTCATGAAAGCGTTTTCGTCAGCTTCCCAGCTGTATATAAAGTATATCTATCTTGCCCCATGACTTATCGTCTGATGATAATACTTTCTCCAATAATCTCTGCCAGATGAAACAGCGGTTAACGAGTTGTATGAACTTGTAATGAGTGCTGGACTGCTCTGGTCCAGTGGAAGAAAGATAAACATGAAATAGATGGCAACTGGTGATGACTGGGCATGGATGTGACTAATTACAATGGTCGTCATTTTTAACGTTGACAAATGTGGCCAACACGCTTCACCATTTGTTATCCACTGATGTGCCAGGATGCATTGACTGTTATACAACAACTAAAATTTGTCTTCTGCGCACATGGTTTCCAATCGAAATAATGATGGACAATGCTTCAACTTTCTGTGGCCAACATTTTCAGAATTTTGTGAACAAATAGGAGTGCAAATTCAATACTAATTTCGTACACACCTGAAGGTAATGGTATAGTGAAACTGTCATCACACAATTAAACTAATAGCACCCTGAACACAGTGCTCTATTCAAGAAATTGTATATTAGTATAATGTGACAACTAAAGATGATGTATCACTGTTAATTGTGCAAGCCAACAGAATATATCGGTATAATCAATGTATAAGGGAGATAGATGAAGCACCACCACTTCTGAAAATACAGAGGAGTGTATCAAGTGGGAGGCTCCATTTGGGTTAAACCTCCAAACATACGATGTGCCGCAAAATTCGGTATCTGATCAGTTGTTGGAATAATAATGTCCCAGACAGTCCGGGTTAATAGCATACTACACCACATAAAAAGATCTTTATCCACAGAATAAATTGACTGCTTCGGTAGGAGGTGACTGTTTTTTTCAGCAGTTTACCTGATAAACAAGAAGATATTGAAACAGTCGGATAGGGATGAGAATGGTACTGATACTTGAAGTGACACAAGCCCTCTAGCCATGAATACAAAGGAATGGCTGCCGGAGGAGCATCCTACAAAGAAGTGCATATCAATGGTATTCGCCGCCTCTTTGTCATTTGTGTGATCATGAGATAATGGAGTAGTGTGATTTATACAACTCCCCCCCCCCCTGCTCAAAACAACATAGGATCACCTGTACTCGGCATTAACATATGTCGGCCAAATCAACCAATAAATGACATTGTGAGCTGCTTGTATTGACAAGCAGCCATTTAAAAAAAAGTTTATTAGCACAAGCAAAAATATACGACTTGGAGGAGGCAGATATTTTTTAATGCATATAAATGGAAAATAATTCTAAGGAGGATAAATATATATATTTCTATTCATTAGACAAAGTTTTAGTTGAATTAGACAAAAAGGTCAGATAACCAATGACCAAAAGACGCTGTGTAGCCTGGAAGAATTACACTGAATGATAAGCTTGATAAAAGGCTTTTGACAATATTTTAAGATATTACCAACTTGACAGAGATATGCTTGAGGTAGACTGCCATTTTCAATAAGTTTAATTTGGAAAAAGAAATGTCAAGCGTTAGAATAGCTTCAGAAATGTATGAATGAATGTACCAGGCTAACTGACTGCAGATGCTTCCAGAACTTGGTAAAATCATACAGATATTTCCTGTGATATATGCAACATATTGTATGGTAGAATGTTCATTCTATGGCTTTGGGAAAATGAGAAGGTACTTTAGAAACGCCATTGGACAACAAAGACAAAACAACAATGGTCTTCTCATCATTGAACAGTTTTATGCTAAGAAAGTCATGTAACATGATATGGACAAGGTTGTAGACATGTTTTAAAACATAAAAAGTAGACACCATTATTTTTTTAATTTCTCAACCATTAAAAACAGATGTCTGGAAATGTTTACGCAGTAAAAGAAAACCAACATTCACTTTGTGTCTTGTTACCTCCGCCAAGGAGGTTATGTTTTCGATCAAGTTTGTTTATGTATAACCACCATGCAAAATTTCAGCCTGATCAGATAAATAGTTTTTGAGTTATCAACGTTTCCATGGGATACCTTCGGGAATACTTCATACAATATGGAAAAGTATAGTCCAGATATAACTTTGGCAAGGAGCAAAGTGTAGTGTCTATTCTAATATTACACGGCCCTCAGTCAGTGAAGGAGAAATCCTTCTAGACTTAGGCAATTTTGATTTTTTTCCGAATTCATTTGCTTAAATATGTTTTGTTCCCTACCTTAAAAACAGACCTTGTGCCTAACTGTGCCCTCGTAGAGAGGCAAGTAAATAGGGACACGATCTCTGCAATGTTTTTTTAAACATTTGTTTGTTTCGTTTGCTAATTATGAAAAGTTGTATAAATAAAAACTATGTATTTTTAATATTTTATTTTGTTCCCTACCTTAAAAACAGACCTTGTGCCTAACTGTGCCCTCGTAGAGAGGCAAGTAAATAGAGACACGATCTCTGCAATGTTTTTTTTTAAATATTTGTTTGTTTCGTTTGCTAATTATGAAAAGTTGTATAAATAAAAACTATGTATTTTTAATATTTTATTTTACTATGCTTGTAAATAAATATTTAATATACCCCCTATTTTCTTAAAATAAATCTTTCTCCACATTAAAAACCGACCTTGTGTCTAACTAAAATTTGTAACTTGTTTTTTAATTAAAAACTTTTTGTTTAAAATTTCTAAAGTTTACAAGACAAAACGAAGGCAACGGTAACTAAAAGAACAAGACAAGCTCTTTTAGTATTTACTGATTCTGGGGTGTCTCAAGTAATCCGTTAATTGTAAACTAAAAGAACAAGACAAGCTCTTTTAGTATTTACTGATTCTGGGGTGTCTCAAGTAATCCGTTAATTGTAAACTAAAAGAACAAGACAAGCTCTTTTAGTATTTACTGATTCTGGGGTGTCTCAAGTAATCCGTTAATTGTAAACTAAAAGAACAAGACAAGCTCTTTTAGTATTTACTGATTCTGGGGTGTCTCAAGTAATCCGTTAATTGTAAACTAAAAGAACAAGACAAGCTCTTTTAGTATTTACTGATTCTGGGGTGTCTCAAGTAATCCGTTAATTGTAAACTAAAAGAACAAGACAAGCTCTTTTAGTATTTACTGATTCTGGGGTGTCTCAAGTAATCCGTTAATTGTAAACTAAAAGAACAAGACAAGCTCTTTTAGTATTTACTGATTCTGGGGTGTCTCAAGTAATCCGTTAATTGTAAACTAAAAGAACAAGACAAGCTCTTTTAGTATTTACTGATTCTGGGGTGTCTCAAGTAATCCGTTAATTGTAAACTAAAAGAACAAGACAAGCTCTTTTAGTATTTACTGATTCTGGGGTGTCTCAAGTAATCCGTTAATTGTAAACTAAAAGAACCAGACAAGCTCTTTTAGTATTTACTGATTCTGGGGTGTCTCAAGTAATCCGTTAATTGTAAACTAAAAGAACAAGACAAGCTCTTTTAGTATTTACTGATTCTGGGGTGTCTCAAGTAATCCGTTAATTGTAAACTAAAAGAACAAGACAAGCTCTTTTAGTATTTACTGATTCTGGGGTGTCTCAAGTAATCCGTTAATTGTAAACTAAAAGAACAAGACAAGCTCTTTTAGTATTTACTGATTCTGGGATGTCTCAAGTCATCCGTTAATTGTAAACTAAAAGAACAAGACAAGCTCTTTTAGTATTTACTGATTCTGGGGTGTCTCAAGTCATCCGTTAATTGTAAACTAAAAGAACAAGACAAGCTCTTTTAGTATTTACTGATTCTGGGATGTCTCAAGTAATCCGTTAATTGTAAACTAAAAGAACAAGACAAGCTCTTTTAGTATTTACTGATTCTGGGGTGTCTCAAGTAATCCGTTAATTGTAAACTACAGCTACTTAGAACAATTAAAACAAAATTATTTTCAAACATAACTCAATCCCAGAACTTAGATATATTTTAGCATGTATCCTATGTGATTAAATATATAGGAAAAAGCCTTAGGGAAATAAACTTTGATTAACTCACATTTAGTATAATAATGGATTACAATTACTTTTTATATATAGGCATAAATAGATATTTTTTAAAGACTGTTTTGTTTCGTTATTTTATGTCCAATATACTTATGTTAATCACTGTTCTGATTATGTTTCAGAATTTTTTAGATGAGGATTGATAATTTGTCTTATTTATATTATTTGGACGACTGTTCTCATATTGGACCTGTGGCGCAATGGATAAAGTGCTAAATAATAATAAGTTCTAAGTGACAGTCTTCTGGGGGTTGAATGCTCAATCCTCAGTACATGCGAAACTAAGAATATAATTCAAAATTTCTTAAGACTCTGTCATGGCTGACGGAATGAGAACAATCTTACTCCATGGATTAAATAATTGGTTCGGTTCAAGATTCCGTACATATTCCGAGTTCGACATAAAGATTCCTGAGTTTGAAAAGATGCACCTGAAGAAGGTCAGATGTTACATTGGCTGAAACGTTGTGAAAATAACATTCAAGATAAGAACAGTCGTCTGAATAATCCAAATAATACATATTGTTGTGATTATATGGAAATCAGACGAGGACAACTTTTAAACTATTCATGGGAAATTCCTTCTGTCCTGCCCACTGCAAAATTTCCTCGCATATGTTTTCATCGTACAATATTGTTTTGTACAATATTGTTTTGAAGAATATTTTATTTTACATAGGTTGTTTCCATTTGTCTTTGTAAACACAACCTGATATTTCTTTGATTGCCGATTTCACATTTGATAAGCAAAACTTTTTTGAACACACCTAGAATTTAGAAAATGCTTATCTGCCTTGAAATTTAGCTTTCATCTTGACCCATATTTAGAACATGTCGTCTAACTGTTCAAGTACATTCAACATAAGTTGTTAATTGAAGCTCACATCCACCAGACAGATCACTCATATTTAGCTTGTTCTATAGATATCATAACATATTTGATTTTAAAGAAATAGAGAAAACAAAGAATTGCAAACCAATCCTTGATGACATGTTATTACCATACATGACATGTTGCTTACTCATACCCGGAAAAGATTCAAAGAGAATACAAGAATGTAAGAATCAGGCAACTGCTATGAGAAAAAAAAGTTTAAAGAGGTTCTATTGATTTCCAGATAATCTACTTAAAGTTCGATTTTTAGAATGATAAAGAATGGTAAAGAATGTAATACAAAAGGTCAGGTTTTGCAGTTTTGTCTGCCAGTTCGCAGTGTTACCTTGTGCACTGGTGCAATGCCAATTGCATGTAGAGAAAGGTAAGATAATAATGTTTTGTTATATGTCAATTTGTTGAATTATTTTAAAATTCCACGGTTGTATATTGCTGCCATATATTCTATAGACGCCCAGGATCACTTTTGTTCAAACTGCAACATCTCAGTACTTATATAAATGTAGTTTCAGGCTATGTCAGGGGGGTTTATCTTCTAAATCCTTTCATGAGTTTGTCACATATTTCAATTCTATGGAAGTCCGGTGTGAACAAAGACCCCACAATATTCTTGTACCATCATTAGACAGAACAGTCTGAAGGTCAAGAACGTGTATTTTAGTATGAGTTTCATGTTCGACACAATAGCGTCATCAGATGAAATTTAAAAAATTACTTTTTTTGCATTGCCTCTTTGGCGATCGGGTGATCCTATCTTTAAAAAAGGGGTAGAGGCTGATAGCATATTATTATATAGATACACAATTTTTTAAATTTTTATCACCAACAATCAATCAATCATAAAAAAAATAAGTTAATTTCAATAAGTCCCTATTTACTTGCCTCCACACGAATACAAAGCTTTGTGTTTTCTTCATCAAGACTTAGACATTGCAGAAAAACGTCATAATGGACATTATAGAATGTGATACTTAGGGCTCAACTAGTTGAGCAGCAAGATAAGTAAAGACTCAAGTAACTAAAAAGCCAGTTTATATGGAAGCTGGACTGCTCCACTATGCCAAGTTGGGCAAGTCCATTATATGAATTCTGATTGGCTGCGAGTCTGAGAGTGAATAATTCTATATATAAATACTGCTTCATTCAAGCAATATTTGCCTATAGGATATAGGACATTGGAGCCGGTAAGTGTTTATTTGATTCTATAGACATGACATTGCCTCAGATAGCTAGGGAGATGTGCTAGGGACATTCTCAGGGCTTGTTCCTACAAAAGGCTATCCATGTATCCAATGTCTTGTATGAATCATGAAGTATCAGGACGGAGGATCCCTGACATTTTGGCTGGAAAATTAAACAGTCAGTGAACCGTATTTGTTGTTTTACTGGTTTCGGTGAACTAAGCAGCAGTGTCGGGATTGACAGCAGATTCCACAATTCTTGATGGCGTGAAAGTGTCGGAGCAAGTAGCATCCCATATAAGTGGTTTTCTGGCTCAAAAAGCAAAGGATATCATGCTGTCGGGTCAGCGACTCTCACCTTTATCTAGGACAACTGTAAATTATAAATAAATTAATGAGACAGTGTTCAGATATAAGCAGTTGTCAATATTATTATATACTTTGAGGTAAAACCCTAACTTTGATGTTGGTTTATTATAACCAGCATTCCTATACAATTGATATGCATTAACTGTCACTTTTTACGATTAAAATAAAAAGTTGTATAAATAAATAAAACAAGCAATTATTTAATGAAAATGTGAATCGGTAACATTTTTCCTAAGATCAAATTATGACCATTTGTATTTTTTGGATTATTGGGACTACTATTCTCTTTTGGTTGCTATTTTCAAAGTGTAGATTGTTCTCGTTCCATCAGCCATGACCAGATAGAAGTCTTTAGTATTTTTTTGATATTCTAAGTATTGCTTGTACTGAGTAGTGAACCTTCAACCTCCAGAAAACTGTCACTTGGAACTGATTATTACTTATCACTTTATCTGTTGCGTCATGGGGCCATGTGGGTTAAATAAAGGAGTTCGAAATTTCGTAAAGATTCCCGAGTTCTACATAAAAATTCCCGAGTTTGATGCACCGTAAGAAGGTTGGATGTTACAACGGCCGAAACGTTGTGAGAATAACATCCAAAATAAAAACAGTTGTCTGAAAAATACAGTTTAACCAATATGTTAAATTAAATAATATTACCCTGTAGTATGGATTCGTAATGGACTGAAATTTTAAATTGTTACTCTTTTCTGAGTCATGTGTTTAAAGTGGAGTGCTTTTAGTTTCCTCATGCGATATTCTTGTAAATATGTCTAAATTTTGGGCAAAATCAAATTCAAAATAGGTTAAATGCTAAATGTATTCTCATTTATTTACAGTGAAATCGTTTCAGAATTACTCCCAAGTGACTTAGTTTTATTTAAAATCACGTTTAGTAAAAAAAAAAAAATTAAACTGATCATATTCGAAAAACCCAATATAGTGTCATGAAATTTCGGAGGAGATTGCAAGGGAGGTAATTATGAAATCATAATTCTAACAAAGGGATGTAACTTCACTCCAACCCCTAGACCCTTTATTTAAAAATATGTTGTTATTTTATAGCATATCAATTGTTTTGCTATTTGATGCTGAAACACAATAAACAGTGTACATAATTGCTTTTAGATAGTTTCTTGCAGAAAAATTGCTAGAACAAGTGTAGAGTTTATAGCTTTCACAATGGAATTAGTGAATAATTAAACATAATAGATCAAAGTTACTAAGTCCATAGTTTGTGTCAGGAAACTTCCACTCCAAACCATGATTTTCTTTTGAGCCCAATGCACATAATTTTGCTTTTATTATTATAGATATCATCATCATCATCATCATCATCAACCGGTTTATTTGTTGAATCAGGCCACAATTAATCCTCTGATGAGGGTGGGGCCTGATTGTCTAGTCTCGAAATCTAAGTCTTCCTCTCCACTCCTGTCTTTGGCAAGGTTTGATGGAATCCATACCCATGGCCTTCCTATCACGTTTGACTACGTCCTCCCAAGTCAACTTGGGTCTGCCAGTGGTGATGTTCTCTGCTGGCACATTCAACTTTCGGACTTTAGCAATCCAGCCATCGCTACGCTCAATGTGACCCAACCAATGCAGTCTGTTCTTCCGCATGATGTCCGTAAGGCTTTTCAAGTCGACCTGTGAGAGCAGGGATTCAAAAGAAACGTACTAGATATCATAATAAAATTTGCATTCCTGAATACTTTTGGCAGAATTTTTCATATGTTGTATGTTTTTTCTATTTGTCTTATTTGAAGGAATATAGCAGAATCACGCAGACGTATACAATCTATATAGATGAACCAGCAATGCGTATGGAAATCAAATTACGTTACAATGCAAATGTTATCATATTATGTCTACATGGTCATTACAATGAACAATGATCAGATGGATATGCAATGTTGAGTCAGATTAGACTTGGCATATCCATTCTGATACCATGTTGGTGAGACTGAATATACCGAAGTTGGATGAACTCCTGGCAAACAGTTGACTCTGTTGGGATGACCACGTTGAGATGTGTGATCCTTCAATAAAAAAATACAGAGATCTTCAGATGGAATGTTGGACGACCTAAGAAAACTTGGATACAAAGCATCAACAAGGATCTTAAACATTGGATTTTGAATGGTATCACTCATCAAGACCGCCAAGCTTGAAGACTGATAATGTAGGCTGCCAGAAAAGTCAGACAGCTGACCAAGGGAAATCATCATATCATCATCATATTCGGTTTAAAGTTCGTTTTACATGGTGGCATGTTTTGGGCGGCTTTTAGAAGTTGACTTCAAAATTAACCTATCTCCGATCAGGTCTTTATTTATCTCTCTTTCTCCCAAATCAATCCTTATCAATCAGGATCCCTGGACCTTGGAATAGACTCCCAAGAGAGGTAATAAATTCTCAAACAACACAGTAATTCAAGGTGAATTTGGACAGGTGATGGCCTACTGTATCTTCTTCTGTGTAAATTCCTACCATCCTTTCTCTACATGGCAACGGAAACATGCTTGTTCTAATTTTGCCAAATTTGAATTGAATTATCACTTCTCTACCATGTTTTCCTTGGCCTTCTCCTGTGAATTGACCCTGCTACCTCAATTGGTCTACATCTCTACACTCAAAAACTCTCAATTATTCTTTCAACGTGGCCATACCATCAAAGTCCTCTGTTCGGCACACATCTCTCCATACTGTACATATTTTATCTTCCTCCGAATCATCAGAACTAAGCCTGTCTTTAAGATTTACATTACCCATCCATCATATTATTCTCATGTCATTTCTCTCTATGCAATGCATGTCTTCAAACCTCATTGGCCAGGTTTCACTTCCATACATCATCACACTGTGTACATATGCTTGACAGATTCTTCTCTTGGTCAATGGTGGTAACACTCTGCTGGTTAGTAATGGCAGAAGTTCCCTAAACTTACACCGTACTCTCTAATTCTTGCAATAACACTAGCAAATGCTCCTCTTTATGCTTCAATGATATCACCAAGATAACAAAACTTCTGAACAAACTCAATAGCTTGACCCAGATAGATAAGCTTATAAAATGGATGATGATGATGATGATTATGATGATGATGATGATGATGACGATGGAGAATAAACTTTTGATACAATTTGAATCGTTTGCAAGTACTTTTTAATACTTGCAAACGTTTTACTTGCTACAACTATCTTTTGTACTTCTATTTATTGTTTAAATATCTCTCGAAGGGATTTAGAAAAGAGCGAACCAGTCAGTTGACATGGTCTTTCTCCTTGAATCTTTTTATTCGAAAAAGTGTGATTCTTGCCTGTGTCAATAAGGACCCAATACAACCGTTTGCCTCAAAGTCTTAGTATTTCTCTTGTGTAAGTAAATATGGTTGGCCTTTGTGTATTGGTTTAGCAAGTAAGTTTATATTTGATGGAGTTCTTTGTCAATGTTTTGCTTTGGCTTCAGATGAGCTTCGGGTATACAGAAGCCGGAATGAAGCAAGACTGCCAATAAACTGATTTCCATATGCATTGCTGGGTCATCTACATAGATTCTATTCGTCTGTGTTATTCGGCCATGTTCCTTCAAATAAGATGAATGGAAAAGACAAAAGCAGGGAAAACATCCAAAAGATGAAAATGTAGAATGTGTTATGAAGAAGAAAGTAATTTGGAAATGGAAACACAGACATAATTAAGGAACTCAAGAGAGAGAGAGAGAGAGAGAGAGAGAGAGAGAGAGAGAGAGAGCTCTTGGAAAAATAAATTTGTGTTTTAAAAAAGGTAAGCAGAAATCTGAATAATCGGAAAGAGAAGAAGAAGAAAGATGTACCCAGGGAGAAAACCAAGCAAATATACGGAGTTGGAAAAAAGTTAGAAATCAATGAAAGAAGAAACGATGAGGATAAAATGTGTTTACCCGGGAGAGTTAAAGAGTTACTTTTGTTTATTGATTGGACATAATGGTTGCTCCAAGGGGATAACACAGTATCAGGGCTGCAATCACATTTAGAAGGAGAAGTACTTTTATTCACAGGCTGTTCGCCTCCTTAACAACATTAACTATTGACTATTTATCTATAGCTCTTTTCTCTTGTTTACCATGACATTTACAGATCTCCTCACAAAAGATTGGATGTGACACAAGATCCCTATTTACTTGCCTCATCTCGAGGGCAAAGTTAGACATACGGTCGGGTTTTAATGTGGATAAATTCCAGCCCCTCCCCCTCCAAAGAAGGGGGGGGGGGTACTCCTCTGGATTGAGACAAAAATAAAAATCCCCTCAATCTAGAAGGATTTCTCTTTCACTGACCGACGACAGAAAAGATGAAGTGAAATATCAGAACAGTATTACACTTTGCTCCTATCCAGAAGTCCTCTTTCTTCAGTGTATCTATGACCCTTTTCTATTTTTTACCAGAGGATTTACCCGTCTCCTCACATAAGATTGGATGTGACACAAGGTCAGTTTTTTAAGGTGAGAAGTTTGGCTCCTCAAAAAAGGGGTAATTTTGGAGCTGGAAGAAGAAAAATAGCTTAGTTTGATTCATCAGTATACTCTGGTGATGGCGCCCCAGGTGACGGACAATAAACTCATCCCCTTTTTTTCTGAAGGCCAAGAAGTGATATTTTATTGTTTAGTATATGTTCGAAATTTTAAAAAATTGCAGAAAAAACTGAATAAAAATTAAGAAAAGAACAAAAAGATACTTATTGGACTGTCGACTAGATACATTGAGCAAGCCTCATCACATATGTTACTGCCACTTTTATACTCATATCCTTGAGGGGATATATGTGATCTAATAGAGACATATCCAGACTATGTTATCAGCTAACCCAAGATTAACTCCATTCAAATCTTTTGCATTCATTTGCATCATAATTTACCGCTATGCATGGGTGAAGTTATATTCGCTTTGATTATAAAAAATCAAAAGGATGTAAGGAAGACAACCCTTATATATGCCTGTTGTTCTTAGCGCTTGATGAGTTATTTAATCGTTTCTTCTGCTGTCCAATTCCGAGTTATGAATAAAAATGAATAAACTGTGAGAAGACGGGTAAATCCTATAGTAAACACTAGAAAAGGGTCATAGATACACTGAAGGAAGAGGACTTCTGGATAGGAGCAAAGTGAACAAAAATCTTTTGTTTATCTATATAATAATACTCTAAGACAATTTCATGTTTGTACGTATGTTATCACCCTCCACTCCTTTTTTAAAAGATGGGATCGTCCGATCAGCAAAGATGGTGATTGGTGATTTATCTGCTGTCACTAAACAATTTTTATTTTACACATTTTAAAATGAATCGTTCCAAAATCAAATTATGTACAATTTTAATAAATACATTTTAAAAACTGACATTCGTTTGATTGCTTTTAATAATATTTAACTGACAAATATTTTTATGCTAAAAAGACAAAGAATATTCATTGTTTTAGAAACAATTAAATTGCTATAATTTAAAATAAATAATTAAAGATGAGACGTATTTGTTTTTATTTATTTGAAGAATATTTAGCTGACAATGACAATTATTTTAACCAAAGAAAGAGTAATTTTTTCTTAAAAGTATTGACCCTGACAGACATTTATTTCAAAGGAATATTATTATGAACAGTAAATTATACAGAGAGAGGTAAAAAGCATTGTGAAATTTCCACGGAATCCCACTAATTCCCATTTAATACAACTGGAACAATTCCTTTTTTGTTCTGGCTATGAGTCGTCAATATGCATCAGCTAAAAGTTTCCTGTGTATTGACTAAATGGTTCCCAGTTTAATACACAAACTCTAACCCCTGCATGTGACTCCCCTACCAGAGTTCCTGTCCGTCTCTTTCTGTCTTTGAAACCCATCCTTTCTCTCTCGTTTTGACGTTTATATAACAATCGATTGTATCAGCCTTTCATCAGGCTTAAGTTAGTTCTTTGTCTCCAGTTTCCGAAATGATATTTTTAACTTAAGTCGTTTGACCCTTTTGAAAACTGTTTAATTTATTCGTTCATTTCATTGTCAATAGTTTTAACAATTGACATCATATCAAGAGAATATCAATGTAAATAGTTGCGTTTCCAAATTTCTCTCAATTGCGTTTTAAATAATCTTTTCATCCTTTTAAAAATTATTTTTTTTATTTCCCATTACATAGTTTCGAGTCAAGACGCCTTCGTCCGTGTTTCTAGCCATCACCTGTCTCGTCTTATTACTATAATATCATTAAAAAATATATGAACATTCTTCCTCGGCTATAGGTACAATAGCAACATGTTCAATAGATAGTTTCAATAGGTATTGTAGTTAAGCATTAAATAACCCCAAAATAGTTGTCATGCTCAAAAAAAAAAAACGAAACAAGGCTATTATCATTCGCCATCTAGAGTGGCTATTTCATACTAAAATCAGACCGACAGAGTCTTGGGCATGCTGTGCTGGTATGGCCTTGTTCTGTCGGGTTGAGGTATGGTCCTATGCAGTTCTAAGAGGTCCACTCTTCCAGGCTTTACATTCTCGACCTTTGAGAAGTGGTTAACTTATTTCTAATCGCTTGAGGCGCCCTTACCGGGGAATGTCGACTGGGCTGGCCAGGCAATTTTCTATTGCCCATAATGCTCTTACTCTAGGGCACTGGCTTTTCAAATCCCACTTTTCTAACCTTGTGTCTAATCTTCCCGCCTTGGGAGGGAGATTAATAAAATCCTTAAGGAAAATATGTCTTAACGCTCTCCATAAGATTTTGAATATCTGTCTATAATAAATCATGCAATAGTTGTTTATAAGGAATTGGTCCCAATCGGTATTGGTGCTTGTATTCAAATTAAAACTAAATAAAACACTTTTGAATTTTATGGCCTATCAAGTGTCAAAGAAGGTTGATATGAGATAAAACAGACCACACAAACCAAACCAAACATGTATTATTTTTTAATTATTAGCCTACTGTTCTTATCTTGGATGTTATTCTCACAACGTTTCAGTCGATGTAACCTCTGACCTTCTTCAGGTGCGTCTTGTCGAACTTGGGAAATTTTCTGTCAAACTCGGGATCTGGTGCAATGAATAAAAGTGTTAAGTAATAATCAGTTCTAAGTGACAGTCTTCTGGAGGTTGAAGGTTCAATCCACAGTACAGGCGATAGTAAGAATATAATTACGAATCACTTAAGACTTCTGCCCGGTTATGGATGACAGAACAAGAGCAAGTTACACCCGTGGATTTAAAATAAAGAGTTCCATTCGAAATTTAATACAGATCCCTGGGTTCGACAGAAAGATTTCTGAGTTTGACAAGACGTACCTGAAGTAGGGTGGAAGTTACATCAGCCGAAAAAGTGTGAGAATAACATTCAAGACAAGAAAAGTAGTCTGAATAATCCAAATAATTCAAAAAAATCTAAAAAATTCCGAAACGCAAAAGCAAACCTATTTACTAGACAAAAATCTTCTCAATAATGTTTCCATTTTAGTATTTTTTACAGGGAACATTGTTTGCATTCATGGAATCCTTAAACCAAGGGTAATCTCAGATTGTCATTAACAGATTTGTTTTATGAAGAACAAACTTTTAATGAAATGAGTATCATTTTGTCATTATTAAAGTCTTGAGCTGAATATATTTTTTCCAACTGATCTGTAAAATATCATGATTGTTTGATAAAAGATGATTGTCATTCATGTGTTTATTTTCGAAAATCTATTTTAAAAAGTAAGGATCAACTTGCTACTATTGAAGAGTCAAAATGATTTCTTATTTTCAATAAAAACAGTAACAGAAGAATGTATATGACTTGATATTTACGACAAAAATAGTGTTCATGTGTTTGTTTCTATAATATATCCTTTTGACAGCTGGGAAGAGACCACCAAATTGAATAGATGTTACTTCTGTTATAAATTGTAGAGACTATTGGTTGTTCAGTCATTCAAACACTATCATATCTGAAGTAGCAGTGAGAATCTAAGTGGCACACATGTAATTTTTGTTAATGCACTTAATGCTTATAACCTGCAGATGACTGAGGTTGGGAAGATTCCAGATGTCAAGTTGAATTGAAAGAGAAATAGCTTTTCACCTCTGATACAGAAGCCCTTAAGGTTTGGGATATGACGATCCAACCATTAGTCAAAACACTGTATCATCCCCCCTCTCCCTCTCCCCCTCTTTCTCTCTCTCTCTCTCTCTCTCTCTCAGCATTACTTTGTCCAGGTATCAAAGGTTTTTTGAGATTTTACAAGCTCACTCTCCAGATCAACTGTCTCCCAACTTCACTCTATATGGTCTTGTCCAATCTTCTTTGATCGTCCAGCTTTCTACAATCTAAGACCTCCATGCTTCTACAGTAGTTTATCCAGGAGGGTAAACGTTCTACATGAAAACACCAGTGCAACCGATTTGTTGATTTTGAAATATCTTATTCTTTTGACAAGGTCAATAAATCAACCTCACTTCCAAAACAAAACAACCATTAAAAAACAATTAAAGTAGCTGATAATGATATTAACAGTTTTTGATTTCCTTTCAGATCAAAACAGTTCCAAGACAATTTTGTAAGATTAAATAAATAGTAAAGTATGGAACAAAAGCATAAAAACGATTAGAATTCCAAAAGTGTATCTGTAGCATGGATCCTGGCATGGATATAGATGATGGTCTTTGTAATGTGCCAAGACCAACACTGGGAATTAAAATATTATAAGTGGTGAATAAGAAAAATGGACAAAAATGATTGTTGTGAATGAAAGGTTACCGTTTAGCAAGTGCTAAATTCACTAAAAAGGGTGTTGTGAATAAAAAATGTAAAACCATGGGAAAGAGGTAAACACATGATTAACAAACAAAACATATTTACATTTATACAAATTTACAAAGGTGTGAAAGATATTTTGAGTAAATAGTTTTTTTTAAGTTTAATGCTCTTGATTTTGCAGAATGTTTTCAGCGAGGAAAAAAGACAGAAACATTAGAAATATGTCCGTTTGTTCAAAGTTTCATTTTGTGTATGTCTGTGTGTGTGTGGGGGGGGGGGTAAGTTTTTACTTTGTGGTTAGGCTGTAATTGTAGAGAGAGCAGTCGTTATTAAGGGATTTTCAGATTTGGCACAAGCTGTGTTTTGGGGGTGCGACCACGGCCTTTGTTGGATGCTTATTGTTGGTGTTGTCATCTTCATGGAGGTGAGGCCAATAAATGTATCGTCCAAAAGAACTTTACTTTTTGGTTATTGTGTGACTGCTTATATTAGAATAGGCTCGTTCACATAGGCCTGACAAGAGAATCCGTTTCAACAAGTGGGAATCTCTTTCTGATGGTTTAAAATCTAGAAGTTACACCTTTATGCGAGTAAATAGTTTATTAAAAAAAGTTAAATGTTCTCGTGCTTGTAGAATTTTCACAGTGAGAAAAAAGACACTAACGTTAGAAATATGTGCATTTGTTCAGTACCATTTTGTGTGTATGGGTGTGTCTTTACCTTTTTTACCTTGCCAAGAGAATCCATTTCAACGAGTGGGAATCTCTCATTGGTTGAAAAATCTAGAATTCACACCTTTGTGTGCAATAATGGTTTTTTAATTTGTTGATGCTTACTGTGATTGTGCGGACGTTAGAGGAAACAGCCGATTTTAGGGCATCTCATTTCTGCTTCAAAGAGACGAAGGATGAAGTGAAAAGGAAAGCAGAAGAAATAATAAACCGAATAAATGGATAAAGAGAGAGAGTAGCTTATACAAGCTAGTATATTTTTCACGTTTCACTCGTCTTGCATATCGATGTACTTCTCTACCACATATCAATAAAAGGAGTAAAAGAAAGTCACGAACATAACGTAAGTCTATTTTTCTAACTACAAACATAGATATGATACAAGCTTATAGCCTACAAATAACATGGGTGCGCAAAAATTGCACAGTCTTCCTCAACTCTCATTTTATTAAGAGTAACATCACATACATAGAGAATTTAGCTTCACCGTCTCCATATGTTGCAGCTGTCAAATAATAAACCATTTTATCCCTGAAACTGGCCCTGAGTTACCGTTAAATGCCGGTTAAAATAGTTATTAATTGATTAAGTACACCAACAATTATATTCTCTATTACAGTCCATAAGAATTACCCATTTCTTAATTGTTCTTAGACATAAACAAAACAGATAAACAAAAATGAACTCAAAACCTTATGAAAAATATAACATAATTTATTTTGTGTTTAAAAGTAATAGACCAAAATATGCACGCATCTCAAACTTACTAATACATGGATATATGAAATGACAGACTTATCAAATATATGTAGAAGCATATCGGCAGAATTAGTCTATTTGGGGAGGAGGCCGAACACATTTCACAGAAATTGGTCTGGATGAAATAGAAGCAGTGGACAAAGGTGTTGATGCTTTGAAGGTTAAACCGATAGGAAAAGAATCAATGATTCGGCAAGACCGAAAAGAGAGAAAAGACGAAGTGAACTTCTGAGTCATGACTTTTATATAGGTGACCAGGTGGCGTAATCAACCGATGGCCGACTGTTCTATCGTCATATTATCTGGGACTCCATATATTAGGAAAATAGCAACTCCAATATGTCTATAACACATTTTTTTATATATTTTTTATGGAAATCGCTCCAGACAAGGCATGAAGCCACTTGATGTAAGGAGCTAACAAGAACAAATATGATTATCGCAAAGACAGGAAATACCTATTGGCCTCAGTCTTAAAAAGACCATAATTATAGTTAGGAGGAAAACAGTCAGCAGGAAGAGAGTTCCACAAGCCTGCGGTTCTTCGAAAGAAGCTGCTAAAATAGGAAGCTGTATTACAATGAGGTATCAATGAGTTTAACGAGCTGGAACAACAGAAGCGGGGAATAGATCACATAATTCTTAAGAAAACATGCCATAATAGTATTTATAGAAAAGACTGAGACTAGCAACATCACATCTGTGAGAGAGGGGGTGTAGAGAAGAACAAAGGGGAAGGCCAATCAAATTACAGATACGTTTCTGCACCTTATCAAGAAACCTCAAATGGGACAGAGATTCACCAGCCCAAATATGACAACAGTACCTCATACATGGTCTGATAGTAGATTTGTAGAGATAGAGAATAGTCTCAGGTGTGAGAAGTTTGGAACGATAGAGAGAACCGACTTTACGAAAAGCAGAAAGAGCAATGGATCTAATGTATGAACTCCAAGATAGATTTGATGAGAGAAAGACCAAAAAGTTTCAGAGTTTATTTCTTCTCAAGAGCAGAGCCATCCATGAGAATCTCAGGAAGAAAAGGGACACGCCTACGATTGAAAGACACGAGCTGAGTCTTAACTGGATTAAATGAAACAAACCATGTTTCAAATTTAATTTGAATAAAATCAAATAAAATCAAAATAACACTAATCTTGATAATTCGGTGGTGTTTTTTATTCGTTATTTGTCATTCTAAGCTCTTACTTGCATGGTCTGTGCAGAAATAAGTTCATAGCAAATACAATTATGACTCAGTGCTAATATTAGATTCAGTTGAAAAACATTTAGTGTAAAATTTAAATCATTATGGTGAAATTTCAGGGCTAACAAAATGGGTTAAAAATATACGGATTTTATCGGAAATGGTGCGTGGTGCCACTTGCATACAGACTCTTTTCAAATACTTTTCATTTGGACGTTGCAGGGTGAACACTCAGTTCTCTGTATGTCACTACACTTTAAGTAACACAGCTAGAATAGCATAATTTCTAAATTAACTTACTAATTTGAAGGACACATACTTGTGCCAATATTCTTCTAGAGACAATTGTAGAGACACTTCTAGAAACAATGGGGGATAATTTCTCTAGCATTTATCATTCTAAAATCAAAAGCATTGAAACTAGACATGTTTGTTTCTTGGTGAGTCTCGTCAAAAAAAATTGGTGGGTCAAAAAGTAACCAGGAAAAATATAATAAAACCGTTCAGTTTATAAAACCTATTTTTAGTCATTCAAAGAAATATTGTGAACCATCACCTGCATGAAATATCAGCGTTGAATTTTCTTTTGATCCACAATTTACTTCTGAAAAGTCTAAATAATCTTGTCTCAGTTTCTCACAGTATAAAATATTTGTATTCTAAATTTGTAATTGTTTCTCAACTGTTCTGACTTCCGTAAGAATTTTTTCCTAATCTGCTCTCTTTTAAAAAATTTTCTTAATCTTTTAACTTTCAGAGAATTATATTCAATATAGTGAACTTCAGCAAAACAAAATCCCTTTACCGAGATGGGATGTCACCTCTTGTGAGATCGAACAGCAGACCAAAATGGTTTGTAGTTTTATTTTTACAAATTTCTCATTCTTTTTTTCTAACTTTAAAGTTTTTTCTTTTTTTTTATTATTGGATGTGGAAAGTGGAATATATGATTTTGTTGACTCGCTTTCATAGTAAATAAAAAACCTAATCCAATTTAATTCATCCATTTCCAGTTATCTTAATGTTGTTGATTATTTTAATTATTTACCAATGTTTTCATATTATTCTTTTCTCTCGCCATAGATATTTACTTCTTTTTCAATACCATTTCCTATTTTTTATTTTGAAAAAGCAGTATTTTCTACTTGTATGTTTATTGTTGTTTTATTACAGGGCCTTTTAAAACATTTAAAATTATGAAATCGAGAATTGAAATAACTAATGAAAGAAATGTGTAATTAAATATGCTTTATGTGTTCACTAAAAATGTTTCATGTACAATTGAATAATGAAAGAGTACTTGCTGGGTAATTCTCTATTTGTAATATTTATAATAAAGGCAGCTTGTATCGTTTCAGTAAGGCAACATTATAAAATTTTTTAGAGATCAAAGAATTCTATCTACTTTTATTTACTGTTATGAGAAGCAATTTATTTAAAGAAATAACAGTGTAATATTTAATCTAAACACATGATTGTTTATCTGATATCTAACGTAAATAGTGCAATGTTGATTTCTTTATTAATGTCGTAAGCTGATTTTTTTCTGTCATTAGTGGCACTGTCTCCATTGTACCAATCTTCCGGGACAGAATAAGTATTTTTAAAGAAACTGAAGCAAAGTAGGGTTTAATAAATAAAAATTGGCTAGTCAGAATAAAATATTTATTTGTCAGCTGAAATGCTGACAAACTCTGAGAATCAGATTAGCTTCTCTACATATATTAAACTAGCAGGACCGGTCCCAGCATTGCCTGAACAAAAAATGGAGGAGAGTCAGAAACTTCTGCTCTCATCCCTGAACCCCATATTATTATTTTATATGTTAATTTCTGTAAATATTTTCTTTAAATTTATATAAAAAATAAAACGTTGTATTTGCTTGTTGATTATTTCTAACTATTTATTGTTAATGTGAAAAAGAAGTAAAAACACTGCAATGTATAATGTCTTTTGTTAAATAAAAATAGTAAACTGTAAATATACCAGAATCGGTTGAAAATGATGAATGTGTGTAAAAGGAAAAAAAGATCACTCCATATGATTTATTATTCGTTGATACATATCCAAAATAAGTCAGAGCGTCTTGATTTCTTCCCTATGTTATGTTGAAACACAATTGTTGAGTTCAAAAAGAACAAAAACGGATATGTTTTTTATTGGTGTTAAAGCTGTCATGTGTCTTGTATTTTGTTAAATAGCAGAAATTAATTTTAATCTAAATATTTACCAGAATTGGTTTAAAGTTATGAATGTATGTAAAAAAAGGTGAGGTCATTCTATGTAAGTTATAATTTGTTAAAACCGATCAAAATTCAATCAGATTTAACCCCACCAAAATGATTATGTGATAAATAACTACTAAAATGGTTAAAGTATAATTATTTAAGTTAGTTGTTCGATTTGCAATGTGACACGTGTTTGTTTATGTGTAATTTAGATTGCGACACATGTTCTTAATTACAGTAGTCTGGAAACAGTATTTAGATTGCGACACATGTTCTTAATTACAGTAGTCTGGAAACAGTATTTAGATTGCGACACATGTTCTTAATTACAGTAGTCTGGACACAGTATTTAGATTGCTACACATGTTCTTAATTACAGTAGTCTGGAAACAGTATTTAGATTGCGACACATGTTCTTAATTACAGTAGTCTGGAAACAGTATTTAGATTGCGACACATGTTCTTAATTACAGTAGTCTGGAAACAGTATTTAGATTGCGACACATGTTCTTAATTACAGTAGTCTGGAAACAGTATTTAGATTGCGACACATGTTCTTAATTACAGTAGTCTGGAAACAGTATTTAGATTGCGACACATGTTCTTAATTACAGTAGTCTGGAAACAGTATTTAGATTGCGACACATGTTCTTAATTACAGTAGTCTGGAAACAGTATTTAGATTGCGACACATGTTCTTAATTACAGTAGTCTGGAAACAGTATTTAGATTGCGACACATGTTCTTAATTACAGTAGTCTGGAAACAGTATTTAGATTGCGACACATGTTCTTAATTACAGTAGTCTGGAAACAGTATTTAGATTGCGACACATGTTCTTAATTACAGTAGTCTGGAAACAGTATTTAGATTGCGACACATGTTCTTAATTACAGTAGTCTGGAAACAGTATTTAGATTGCTACACATGTTCTTAATTACAGTAGTCTGGAAACAGTATTTAGATTGCGACACATGTTCTTAATTACAGTAGTCTGGAAACAGTATTTAGATTGCTACACATGTTCTTAATTACAGTAGTCTGGAAACAGTATTTAGATTGCGACACATGTTCTTAATTACAGTAGTCTGGAAACAGTATTTAGATTGCGACACATGTTCTTAATTACAGTAGTCTGGAAACAGTATTTAGATTGCGACACATGTTCTTAATTACAGTAGTCTGGAAACAGTATTTAGATTGCGACACATGTTCTTAATTACAGTAGTCTGGAAACAGTATTTAGATTGCGACACATGTTCTTAATTACAGTAGTCTGGAAACAGTATTTAGATTGCGACACATGTTCTTAATTACAGTAGTCTGGAAACAGTATTTAGATTGCGACACATGTTCTTAATTACAGTAGTCTGGAAACAGTATTTAGATTGCGACACATGTTCTTAATTACAGTAGTCTGGAAACAGTATTTAGATTGCGACACATGTTCTTAATTACAGTAGTCTGGAAACAGTATTTAGATTGCGACACATGTTCTTAATTACAGTAGTCTGGAAACAGTATTTAGATTGCGACACATGTTCTTAATTACAGTAGTCTGGAAACAGTATTTAGATTGCGACACATGTTCTTAAGTACAGTAGTCTGGAAACAGTATTTAGATTGCTACACATGTTCTTAATTACAGTAGTCTGGAAACAGTATTTAGATTGCTACACATGTTCTTAATTACAGTAGTCTGGAAACAGTATTTAGATTGCGACACATGTTCTTAATTACAGTAGTCTGGAAACAGTATTTAGATTGCGACACATGTTCTTAATTACAGAAGTCTGGAAACAGTATTTAGATTGCGACACATGTTCTTAATTACAGTAGTCTGGAAACAGTATTTAGATTGCGACACATGTTCTTAATTACAGTAGTCTGGAAACAGTATTTAGATTGCGACACATGTTCTTAATTACAGTAGTCTGGAAACAGTATTTAGATTGCGACACATGTTCTTAATTACAGTAGTCTGGAAACAGTATTTAGATTGCGACACATGTTCTTAATTACAGTAGTCTGGAAACAGTATTTAGATTGCGACACATGTTCTTAATTACAGTAGTCTGGAAACAGTATTTAGATTGCGACACATGTTCTTAATTACAGTAGTCTGGAAACAGTATTTAGATTGCGACACATGTTCTTAATTACAGTAGTCTGGAAACAGTATTTAGATTGCGACACATGTTCTTAATTACAGTAGTCTGGAAACAGTATTTAGATTGCGACACATGTTCTTAATTACAGTAGTCTGGAAACAGTATTTAGATTGCTACACATGTTCTTAATTACAGTAGTCTGGAAACAGTATTTAGATTGCTACACATGTTCTTAATTACAGTAGTCTGGAAACAGTATTTAGATTGCGACACATGTTCTTAATTACAGTAGTCTGGAAACAGTATTTAGATTGCTACACATGTTCTTAATTACAGTAGTCTGGAAACAGTATTTAGATTGCTACACATGTTCTTAATTACAGTAGTCTGGAAACAGTATTTAGATTGCTACACATGTTCTTAATTACAGTAGTCTGGAAACAGTATTTAGATTGCTACACATGTTCTTAATTACAGTAGTCTGGAAACAGTATTTAGATTGCTACACATGTTCTTAATTACAGTAGTCTGGAAACAGTATTTAGATTGCTACACATGTTCTTAATTACAGTAGTCTGGAAACAGTATTTAGATTGCTACACATGTTCTTAATTACAGTAGTCTGGAAACAGTATTTAGATTGCTACACATGTTCTTAATTACAGTAGTCTGGAAACAGTATTTAGATTGCTACACATGTTCTTAATTACAGTAGTCTGGAAACAGTATTTAGATTGCTACACATGTTCTTAATTACAGTAGTCTGGAAACAGTATTTAGATTGCTACACATGTTCTTAATTACAGTAGTCTGGAAACAGTATTTAGATTGCGACACATGTTCTTAATTACAGTAGTCTGGAAACAGTATTTAGATTGCGACACATGTTCTTAATTACAGTAGTCTGGAAACAGTATTTAGATTGCTACACATGTTCTTAATTACAGTAGTCTGGAAACAGTATTTAGATTGCTACACATGTTCTTAATTACAGTAGTCTGGAAACAGTATTTAGATTGCTACACATGTTCTTAATTACAGTAGTCTGGAAACAGTATTTAGATTGCTACACATGTTCTTAATTACAGTAGTCTGGAAACAGTATTTAGATTGCTACACATGTTCTTAATTACAGTAGTCTGGAAACAGTATTTAGATTGCTACACATGTTCTTAATTACAGTAGTCTGGAAACAGTATTTAGATTGCTACACATGTTCTTAATTACAGTAGTCTGGAAACAGTATTTAGATTGCTACACATGTTCTTAATTACAGTAGTCTGGAAACAGTATTTAGATTGCGACACATGTTCTTAATTACAGTAGTCTGGAAACAGTATTTAGATTGCGACACATGTTCTTAATTACAGTAGTCTGGAAACACTATTTAGATTGCTACACATGTTCTTAATTACAGTAGTCTGGAAACAGTATTTAGATTGCGACACATGTTCTTAATTACAGTAGTCTGGAAACAGTATTTAGATTGCGACACATGTTCTTAATTACAGTAGTCTGGAAACACTATTTAGATTGCTACACATGTTCTTAATTACAGTAGTCTGGAAACAGTATTTAGATTGCGACACATGTTCTTAATTACAGTAGTCTGGAAACAGTATTTAGATTGCGACACATGTTCTTAATTACAGTAGTCTGGAAACAGTATTTAGATTGCTACACATGTTCTTAATTACAGTAGTCTGGAAACAGTATTTAGATTGCGACACATGTTCTTAATTACAGTAGTCTGGAAACAGTATTTAGATTGCTACACATGTTCTTAATTACAGTAGTCTGGAAACAGTATTTAGATTGCGACACATGTTCTTAATTACAGTAGTCTGGAAACAGTATTTAGATTGCTACACATGTTCTTAATTACAGTAGTCTGGAAACAGTATTTAGATTGCTACACATGTTCTTAATTACAGTAGTCTGGAAACAGTATTTAGATTGCTACACATGTTCTTAATTACAGTAGTCTGGAAACAGTATTTAGATTGCGACACATGTTCTTAATTACAGTAGTCTGGAAACAGTATTTAGATTGCGACACATGTTCTTAATTACAGTAGTCTGGAAACACTATTTAGATTGCTACACATGTTCTTAATTACAGTAGTCTGGAAACAGTATTTAGATTGCGACACATGTTCTTAATTACAGTAGTCTGGAAACACTATTTAGATTGCTACACATGTTCTTAATTACAGTAGTCTGGAAACAGTATTTAGATTGCGACACATGTTCTTAATTACAGTAGTCTGGAAACAGTATTTAGATTGCGACACATGTTCTTAATTACAGTAGTCTGGAAACAGTATTTAGATTGCTACACATGTTCTTAATTACAGTAGTCTGGAAACAGTATTTATTTTATAGTGCTCAACAAACAAAAGTTAATTCAAAATCGGATATCTGAAATGTACGACTGAAGTATTTAGTTTTGTGTAGTTAAATTTCTATTATTTATTCTATTATGCATCAGAAGTATTATGATCGATGATGATTAATCTACCGTCATCATTTGCATTTTTCAATTGTAACAAATAACCAGTGAATCCCGTGCAGTGTATTATACTACTGAAAGAATTATCGGGTCGGATAGAATATTTGATCGATGAAATAGATTGAAATTTATTTTTTACCTAAATAACACAGATTAAAAGTGTCTGTATTTAATTGATTTGTTAGATGCATTGTTATTTAAGTCAAACTTAGAACATCCGACCGACTTAATAGTATATATATATATATATATATATATATATATATATATTGGATTGATTGTATTTTGTAGATGAGGAATTCTCATTTTTATTTGCACTTTTCCAGTTTGTTCCCTTATCAACTGAAAATTATAAATAATTTTTTATGAGCTTTTTATTTTTATGTACATTTAAAAATTCTTTAAAATATGTCCGTTTTTAGTTTTAGTTTTTAAGAGTAATTATTTACAATGTGTTCAGAGACATGACCACGATATAAATATTTTCTAGACCATTCTCTTCTTCCATTCATGCTTCTCATTTTTAGCTTCCTTTTCCTACTTACACATTTTCTTCTTTCAGTGAAATGGTCAGCCAATAATTCATGAATTTTCTTTTGCTTTCTTTGCTACTTGCTTTGTTTTTTCCTTTGCTTGTAAACAACAGGAGAGTAGCATTTCCTTGTCCTTTCTCGTTTAACGTTAACGTGTAGTATCTGTTCTGATACAATACTTAATTTTTCCACTCCTCAATCAGTGATCAAGAAATCTTTCTAGACAGAGGCAATTTTTAATCTGGTCCCAATCTAAGCTTCCACTTTTTGGGGGAGATGGATTACACACCATTTACAACCGACCTTGTGTTCAACTCTGCCCTCGATTTTAATCATTACCTATTAAACACTATCTTTCAATAGACAGTATTTAAATGACAATTCCAAACAAACACAATAAGATTAGTTATAAACAAAAAAATGATTAAAATATACATTCTTTACATGCCATTTCCAATATGTCTGACATTTAACACAGCTACTTTAAATGAAAATATGCTGGTTTTTGTGCTCATTTTTTGGTTTGCACATCTATCATCTGTTTTCTTAACACAAATAGGTCACACACTATTAGGTAGTTTCTACGATTTACTTTGTTATACACTATTTTTGACTAAAAAAATAGGTCGAAAATTTGCACCTAAAAAGGTACGAAGTCATGCACTTGAAACGCAATAAACAGTGGGATTTTTTATTAGGCGGAATAAAATTAATTTGTTCGCTGTTCGGGAATATTATATATCTAATCCTACGCTATTAAAAAACAAATTTTGGTTAAACGTTTTAACATTTTTTCCTAATAAACATTTTAAAAAATTATCTTATATGTATATAAAAAACATAAATTTCCGTTTTTTTGGAGCATTTTAAAGGGTTTTTAAGAGGCATACTATTGGCACAATCTCCTATTTAAAAATTCAAATATTTCAAATTTCCATTAAATCTGATCCATAGTCATTAGACACCAATTAAGCAAGATTATCTGAATTTCAATTTCTTCTTAAGACCGCTTAATCTTAAGCATTAAGTTTTACCGCTTAATCACTAAGTTTTAGACATTTTCTAGAATAAAAATCGTGTAATGGATTTTGATCAAAATTGGAATAAGGATTTAAGACATAAGCTTTAGTGGCATTATATCTTGATTTTAATCTTCGTAAGAGGACATAAAAGTGGTGCAAAACCGTTCTGTTCGAGGAATTAATTTTACCCATCCTGTGACTGGGATTATTCTAGTTCAATACTTCTACTATTTCTCATATTTGTTTACAAGATGTGCGATGCATAAATAATTATGTATTTCTCTTACATAAGTAAAATGTTTTTGATGAACTAATATGAAAATAAAACCATAAATAAAAGGATCTGATAGTTTTCACACACTTGTACATATATACATACAATATAATTGCTAAATGTGACTTTTCTCATAGAAATGTAGATAGATGCATGTATGAATACTGATAACATTTTATTGACAGGTGAATAAGAAATTTGTGTAAAATTAAGTGTTTTGCTTTTGTCCTTGGAGAACTGAATAAATTCTATAAACCAAATTTATCTGAGATCTTTTGGGTTTTTTCCTTAAAAATCCTCCTTTTCTGGGTTTTCATTCGTGATTGCTTTCAACGTTTTTCTAAATTCTTTCAGTTACAGATTTTTATTTTTAATATCATCTCAAATTTATTCTAAACTTATTGGAGATATAGAGAAAAGAAAACAACCTCATAATTTAGTATTGTTTTTGTGAAACTATTTCCCTTTCGGTGGTCATTATTATTAGAATACTCTTCTTTTTTATTGATTGTTTTATCAGCATTTCATTCAGATTAGAATCGGATATTAGATTTCTTCTGACAAAACGACTGTAGATAGACTCATTATGAAGGCTGAGTTATGAGGGCCACATTTTTTTACTTATACACATATCATAATGTTGTTTTGTTGGAATGCAATAAATATTGAAGGACGTAAAGCACTACTTAGCATCTATTTGATTCGTAAATGTGAATATTTACTTACAAAAATGCATAATGATATACCAGACTTATGTTTCTTTTTTTTCATATTTATACATGTGTAGCCAGTTAATTAATATGTGCAATAAAACATTTTATTTTGAATATTTTCGGGAGGGGGGCATGGATAACAAAACAAAACAGTTCAAAGAAATTGTGCCTAACATATATGACCAAAATAAAACAGTAATTCAAGTGCCCTTGTTATATAACGAGGGCTCAAGAATAGCGGATTAATTAAAACAGCCTGGAGCAAGCTAGAATGAAGAAAATGGCAGATTAATAAAAATCGACAAACGAGGAATGATTCACAACTGTGGAGTCAAAAATATGACCTTAATGAAAAACGGAAGTTATGATCTGATATCATTTCCACCAAGGTGTTGTGTGGTCTCTTGTTCCCGTCAGACTTCAGGGCGAGTAGGTGCAGAAAGCAATCGCTCGTCCCAGCCCCGATTATGGTGGGAGAGGGCAAGCCATGAATTGAGTCCTATAGCTTAGTCTATCTCGCTTTCTCTCTTAAGTGTGAATTACTAAATATATATATCTCTCTGTCTCTCTCTGATTTCTGTAAGTGAGGTCCGAGTATTTTACTCACACGATTAAAAGCCTCTATCTAAAATAAAACTGTGTCCTATAATTTGATCAAAAACACAAACGATGACGACGACACACGTGGATTCCAGCTCCAAG
This sequence comes from Sepiola atlantica, assembly GCA_963556195.1. NCBI lineage: Eukaryota > Metazoa > Mollusca > Cephalopoda > Sepiida > Sepiolidae > Sepiola > Sepiola atlantica. The sequence continues at coordinate 63,333,887 of OY744515.1, forward strand.
GGGGTATAATGAGATTATACACACGACATCACAACACATCCTCATTCTATTTTTGAAAAATGATGATAAAAATGTAAGAATATCCGGCATTAACTCATCCTTTCTAAGAGATGGATGGATTTATTACCCATCACTTCAGGCTCCTTCATTCGTGAGGGGATGCCGACGTGACTATACAATAATTATTATTCCCAACCAGACTGCCTCTGCTTGGGGAGCTGGATTTTCTCCACATAAGGAACCGATCTTGAGTGTAACTTTATCCTCGAGGGGAGGCAAGTAAATAGGGACAGTATCAGCTTTTACTTCCTCTTTTCTGAGGAGGACAGATCTAACGAATGAGGAAGTGATGACGGGACTATATATAAAGGTATTGTTGTTCTCATCCAGAGTGCCTCTCTTTTAGGGAGGTTTTCCCCCACATTAAAAACCGACTTTATGTAAGTAGAGGCACTTTCTTTCTTTAAAAACAACTTTTCTTTCTCTATCTTTCTTTCTGTCTCTCTCTTCATTCTAATCGGTTAACACACCCTCTGTCTCATTACTTTTTGAACACACCTCTCCCTCTGACTGCCTCTTTCTATTTATCTCTCTTTTCCATGTGCAAACTGCCAACTGCTTCAGTACCATAAAAAGGAAGAAAATCATCATAGATGACAATTTAACAAAAAGTTGATGTTTTTTTGGGGCATTCTATTTTGAACAAATAAATATTTAATGTGTGGTTACTGTGGTTGATGACCGCATATTATTATGTAGTAATTTCATGAAAATCGAAAATATTCTAATTTTTAAAGGGTGTTCAAATTTAGGACTTAAGCGCCTCATGGTGTTCATTTCCGTCGTCACGTTCCACATTATCTCATTTTTCGCACCCTCTCAACAACAGCTGCATTCTGAGCAGTTTGGTGCCTGCCAGAACGCTGGTCACTCTCTGTTGATGTACGGCCATTTTTTAATCGGTTGAACCACTCCTTAATTTGTGTTACACCCATCGCATCTTCTCCAAACACCTGCTGAATCTAATGTGACGGCAACGATTAACACCATTCCAAAAGAAGACTTCCAGAGGTTATTCCGGCAGTGGATGGATCGGTGGGCTAAGTGTGTGCAAGCACAAGGGGCCTACTTTGAAGGGGATTAGGGTCCTAACCCCGTCACGTATTTGAAATATTTTTTCTAGCCTAAGGTCTGCTACGTTTTAGACAGTTCTTTACATAAAAGATGAAGATGTGACACAAGGCCAAAATTGTGTTTCGGTGGGTGTCGTCTGCTTGTTCTATTCTGTAAACTAGTTTCAGTCACCAAAATATCACATTCACTCTATGGACAACCCTACTTAACATTATCCCTGATTAGTATGACGTGTTTTATATGTATAAAATTCATAATTTTTTTTGTGTGGGGGGATACTAAAAAACAACCAAAAATGATACAAAAATGAGATGTAATCAAATAAAATGATAAATGTGCTGGTTTGTAGGACCCTCCCAAATCTATCTAAGTATGAGCTGCTCACTGTTTTTCTTTTTGTTTCAAGGGCCGAAAACAAGCAACACAGTTCCTAGAGTGGAAAGTAGGGCTATTGTGGGAAAAAATGAATGGAGTTCGTGGGCATGGATGGTGTCCTCCGAGATAGGTGCCATTTTCTTTTGGGGGGAGGAAGGTGTGATGGTCCAAGTAGTAAGTAACCGATACTTGCTAGATATCGGTTATTACTATGGCAAGGTTGCAAGATGGACGGGGATTAATGAGAGAGAGAGAGACGAACGAACAAAGATGGTGCTCGGTGAATATCAGACTGAGAAAAACCGGATGTCGCCAGGGGCCGTAACTCCTGTGACACCTGCGGTAATCTCCCTTTATTTGTTAAGGACATTACAATGCTTTTTTTTTTCTTTTTTTTTTTTTTTTTTTATTCATCGAAGAGTTTGTTCATGCGTGATGTGACTGGAGTGTTTGCGTTGCTGAGTCCGAGGGAAACATCTGTCAACCTAAGTGAAAGAAAATGATAATTATGCATTATTATGTACAGGGGTATTTGTAGCATTTAGTAATCAAATCTTTTGGGTGACCGTCTTGTGCGGCCTGAGCGTCTGAGGTTTGAAGGGTGTTGTCCCTGGTGTTTTTTAGATTTTGGTGATGCTGTCACATGCGTGTGTCCCTCATCTTCAGATGAGGAGTATTCAGGTACGTCGTGTGTGAAGTTTCTTAGTGGCTTAGGGATTTTTTTGAAGAAGCTGGCATTTCTTGTAATTTGGTTGCCCTTGTGTGATGCAGTAATCATGGATCCCTTTTTCTTTGTTATGGTTAATGGATTAGGTTGATAGGGGGTGTGTGCCTTTGAAGTGTGATCGCTTTTTACAATGACGGTGTCACCCACACTCAGATTATTGGGTTTTACGTATGCTTTTCTGTCAGCATATTTCTTTATTGTTACCTTGGCTTGGGTGTCACGTACCCTAATGCTATGGTCTCCAGCTATAGGTGTAACTAGGTGTGGCAGGCGGTTTTTTATGGTCCGACCAAATAGGATTGAGGCTGGAGAAACACCGGTGGTGCAGTGTGGTGTCGTTCGGTAATCTAACAGGAATTTGAATAGCTCCTGCTTCCAGCTTTGACCTTTGATTAGGGCGGCCTTGATGGATTTTTTTACAGTGCGCATGAAGCGTTCTGTTTCAGCATTGGCCTGGGGCCATAAAGGTGTTATCTTCCTGTGTCTGAAATCGGTGATGGAGGCGTAGTCTTTGAAATCATAGCTGTTGAATGGTGGGCCATTGTCTGTTTTGAGGGATACTGGTACTCCGAATTCGGCGAATATTTTGTCTAAACGGGGTATGACTGAGTTTGTTGAGATAGAGTCCAGGATATCGACAACAACGTAGCGTGAGTATTCATCTGTGACAACAAGAAGGTATTTCCCATTCTGGAGATGTCCAAAGTCAGCGCTAACGGGGCTGCTGGTAGCGGGGACATTTTCTGTGGCTCCCTTGCCGTTTTGTGAGTGCTGATCTGACAGGTATGACAGTTCCTGATATTTTCTTCTACCAAAGGCTGCATGTTTTTAAACCAGACTTTTTCCCGGAGGAGGGCCATGGATTTCACGACGCCTTGATGACCGGCATGGGCTATTTTGGCAGCTCTGTTTTGTAGCGTCTCAGGTAGCACTATCCGGCGCCCTTTCAGAATGATGCTGTCCTCATGTGCTAGTGATAGTTCATCACGGTTGTCATGCAGGGTGAGAAATGTGGCTTTGTTTATGCCATCATTGGCACCTTGCCATTTGTTGGTGAGAATAGCTTGAATGACTGTAGTGAGTGTCTTGTCTTTTGCAGTTTCCGTTGCAACTTCATCAATTGTCATTGCTTTGGGGGTTGACGTTGAGAGAATATAGTTTATATACTCCTCCGCTATTTTCTGCTCCCTGTTGCTTGGAGGTAGATGTATTGGATGGCGGCTGAGGTAGTCAGCTGGGTTGTCATGACCTGGTCGGTATGTGACAGTCATATTGTATGGTTGTGTTCTCAAAACCCAACGTTCGATGCGCGCTGATAGTTGGGAGCGAGTGTTATTGAAGATTGATGTTAAGGGTTTATGATCTGTATGAACAGTAAATGGGGCCCCAAAGATATATATATGAAAGTGTTCACATGCCCACGTGATGGCGAGTGCCTCCCGCTCTGTTTGAGAGTATCTTTGTTCAACTGTGGATAGTGCTCGGCTTGCAAATTGTACTACCTGCCCGTCTTGTGATAATACAGCAGATATGCCTACAGGACTGGCATCGGTATATATTTCAGTGTGTTTGTTAGGATCGAAGTAGGCAAGTGAGCATGCTTTGCTCAAGGCCTCCTTGAGGTTTTTTAAACATTCAGTGTGACGCTCAGTCCAGGACCACTGCGTGTTTTGTTTTGTTAACTGACGTAGTTCATAAGTCAGGGTTGCGTAGTCTAGAATGAATTGTGCACCGCAAAAGTTAGTCATCCCCAACAAACTTCTGACTTCTGATGCGTTTTTGGGGTCTGGTAATTCGAAGATTGTTTTTATTTTAAAGTTACTTGGGCTGATGCCCTCATTACCGAATGTGTGTCCGAGGAATTCCAATGACCTCTTGTTGTATTGACATTTGCTGCTATTCAGTGTTAGGCCTTTTCCGCGTAGTCGTTGAAATACTTTCTGGAGGTTTTGGTCATGGTCTTGCTGGTCCGATCCAAAGCAAAGAATATCATCACTGATGTTGATGGCCCCCTCAATCCCTGCGAGTGCTTGGCTAATCTCTTCCTGAAATATTTCACTGGCGGAGTTGACACCGAAGAATAGTCTTTTGTATCTATATAGGCCCAGGTGTGTTGCGAACGTGGTAATGTATCGGGACTCTTCAGCTAGTTCCAACTGGTTGTAGCCCTGATTGAGGTCTAACTTGCTAAAGACACTGGCTCCCGATAGAATGGCTTTCAGCTCATCAAGTGTGGGGGTAGGGTGACGTTCCCTTTCGATGGCTTTGTTTGCCGCTCTCATATCAATGCAAACTCTGATTTTGCTTTGGTCTTTCTTAGGTACCACCTTCTGCTTTTTCAATCACCCCCAGTTCCTCGTCTTTCTGTATTAGCTCTTCTATGTCCTTCCTTACATGAAAGGGGGCTCTGCGGTATCTCTGAGCGAGTGGTGGTATATTTTCATTTATGTGCAAATGGACTTTTTTTTCTTTAAGTTTACCTAAGCCATTGAATAGGTCTGCATAGTCCTCCAGAAGCTTAAGAGTTGTCTGCGGGATTTGTGTGTCAGAGTTGCTGATGTGGTTAACTGGGAGCTTTTTTGCTGATAAAAGTTTAAGCTTTTCACATGTTTCCCAGCCGATGATAGGTTTTTCTGGGCTTGTTATTACATGTATATCAGCTTGGCAGGAGGTGCCCCCAAACTCTAGGAGAGTCCTAAATTGACCTAGAACTGGAGTAGTTTGCTTGACACCAAATCCAGATATCACAGTTTTTGTCGGTCGGAGACAGGGTGTCGGTTTTAAACACTTGAAATCTGCCTCAGACAAAATGTTAATAGTGGCTCCTGAGTCAGCTAACACATTGAATATTTGGTGGCTACTGCCAAAAGATACATCAAAACAGGGAAGGTTTTTCATCTTACCTGTATGGAACACATATTCTGTGTCACTGCCGCTGGTTGAGTCTTCGATGCAGTTCACCGGTCGGTGACTGGTTTGGGCTTCTGGGCATGGAGGGCGATTTGCTCCACGTTGTCTGTTCTCGTTGTTCATTTTACTAAAACAGACAGAGGTGAAGTGCCCCCATCTCCGGCAATAAGTGCATTGGCTCTGGAATGCTGGGCAAGACGTTGGTCCTTGTTCATGTGGGTATTTTCCGTTGCAATTCTTGCACTGAATTTGCCGGGGGCTGTCGCGTGTCTGTCGTTCGTACGTGACTTTGTTTACTACTGCAGTAGTCGTCCGTATTGTCGCGTCCTCTAAACGCATTTGTTGTAGGTGTGCTGTTATTGTTTCCGTCGTCCTGGCATAATTTATCAGGTCGTGTAGTGGCATGTTAGAGTTTATTAAGCCCTTTTGCCGGACCTTATCTGATGAACAGCCTGTTATCAGTTGAGACTTTATCTCAGCGTTTGCGTCTGCAAAATGGCACGTAGCTGCTGCTTCTTTCAATTTTCGGTAGAAATCCTCTACATTCGGCGTGGTTTGTTTGATGTTACGGAATGCAAACCGGTTGTATTCCGTGTTATTTTGGGGGTTGAAATGAGTCTGTACGGCCGAGGCGAGTTTGTCGAAGTGGGTTTCGTTTTCTACTGGTGTGGTCTGTTCGGCTGGCAATTCGTCAATGAGGTCGTTCATCGCCTCACCAACAAACGTTAGCAAAATTGCTTTTTGTCTTTTATCACTCTCTATGTCGTGGGCGATAAAATAGTTTCTCAATCTGCTAATGTATTTCGTCCATCTTGCTGCTTTGGCTTCTGACTCACAGTCGAATTCAGGGTAGTGAGGTAAAGCGGCCATGTTTGTTTTGCAACACGTGGGACTGTTTGTTGTTGTTTTTTTTGTTTTTTTCTCTTGTGTTTTCTTGTGTCTATTTTTTTGTAAATATCTCATCCTCGGCGCCAATGTGATGGTCCAAGTAGTAAGTAACCGATACTTGCTAGATATCGGTTATTACTATGGCAAGGTTGCAAGATGGACGGGGATTAACGAGAGAGAGAGAGACGAACGAACAAAGATAGTGCTCGGTGAATATCAGACTGAGAAAAACCGGATGTTGCCAGGGGCCGTAACTCCTGTGACACCTGCGGTAATCTCCCTTTATTTGTGAAGGACATTACAGGAGGAGGGGTATTTCAGAGACTCTTTAATACAAAAAAAAATAACGAGAGGGCCGGACCTCATTTGTGCCACTAGCTAAGAGGCTTTGTTGTCTGGGATGTAGTCTGATAAGACCTTAGGTTGGCATGCACCATGTCTAGGCAGAGAACACATACTCAAACTTGGTTTATTCAAACACACATAAACTAGAGGTGTGTACTTGTTATATTATGAAGGGCCCTGAAAAGAGAGTAAGTTTACTAGTATTGTTTGTGACCGGTGTGAATTGTTCGATTCAGTGCAAATTGAGCTGTCATCTGTTTTCAACAAGGAAATCCAGTCACAGGAATGATTCACGCGTCTTGTGATCTGACAATGGACTTTGAGGAAACAAGTTTCAATCAAAGGTTAAAGGGCATGACCCACCAATAATTGACAAAAGCTAGGATAGTTAAATCACCAACGAAAATCAAAAGACAATTTTTAAATAGGGATTCTCTGGATTAGTGCAGAAAAAATAAATAAAGATTTGTTCGGACGACTAACCTTTTGCAAGCCAATAGATAGAAAAGGTCAGACAATAATCAAAGGAAATGAACTGAGATTAAAAGCAGAACTTAAAACTGCATATGAAAACAAAAGGTGTCATAAAAGAAATTAATTGTGCAGTGAAAATTGTTCTAAAATATAATTTCATATGTGGAAAGAGGAAGGTGGGCAGATGGAAAGTCATCACTCACCAAGAGAGAGAGAGAAAGGGGTGCAGACGGGCCAACACTAGAACGACGGGGGAAAAGAGACAGCCAGGTGTTAGTATAAAAAAGCTCAAGATTCGAGCAGTTTGGCATGAAGGTTTGAGGGGCGAGTATCACAAGAGAGAGACCCAGCATGGCGAACTCTAATTTCTTTCTTGAAACACTGTGAACTCTGAATTTATTTCGTCAAGAAAGATACATTTTCGTTGAGAAGAGTTAATCGTCGGGCGTTTTTCTCTAAGACTTTCACGATAAACACTTTTGAAGGATACTCGAGAAATCTCTTCATTAACAGTTAAAGGGAAGCAACTCTGCCCGCCGAAAATAAGAAAAAGTTGCTTTTTCGCCGGACCAAAGCTTTTCGACAACAAACTTTTCACCAGTGTGCGCGTCTGACCTAAGAGACCGTTCCGATAAACGACCCCGGAAGGAAGGAGATGTAAAAAGACGCTTTTCGCAAAAGAACCACGAACGCAGACTTTTTATTAGGGACACCAAAACCAAATATACATGTCCAATCTTTTTCCCACAGGTGTATCAATTAAGAAGAAAAAAAATAAAGATAATAATTTCTTCATATTACTGTGTTCACATTTTTGTAACCTGTTTCCTGCCCCCATATGCCCTGAGCGACAGCGTATTGCAACATATTCACCTCCTTTTAAATAGTGAAGAGTGCAATAAAATTTATAAAAAACTCAGGCTTTATTTAGTTTATGAAAATAAGAATAGGAAATATATTTTTAATATCGACACTTTAACACAATTATAAATATTACTTGTAATCCATGTTGTTAACTAATGTGAAACGGCCAGCTAACTGTAATAAAAAATGAAAATAAGTTTACAATAAAAAAAGAAAAACTTATAAAATGCTAGAATTAAAAACATTAAATAACTGCCATCAAATCATCAACAATGAAACAATGATTTGCAAACCAAAACATCAATGTGATGCTCTGATCCACCAAATACCCAACCTGAATCCCATAGAAAATGGCGGGAACTATGTGGCTAATCATGTTAGAGATTACTAGCATGAAATTACAAGTAACAATTAGTGAGGTGCTTCCAGATGAATGGAATCAACTCCCTTAGGCAAACATTGACGGATCACCTAAGTGCATTAATATCTTAAGAACCACTGAATTAGATTCAATTAAATATTAATTTGTTAAAAACAATTAAATTTTACCAAATAAAGTTTGAATGTGTCATATTAATAAAATCATCTGGACCCATGGAAATTCCACTGTGCTTTCTACATCAATCTGTATAATTTAATGCTAAAAATAATATTCCTTTTGAAATAATAAATGTCTGTCAGGATCGTAAACTAAAATGACTTTTTCTTATTCCTTAAAATAATTGTCATTGTCAGCTAAATATTCTTTAAATAAATGAAGCGAATATGTTCTTCTTTATTTAATTATTTAAAATTGTAGCAATTTCATTCTTCTTAAAGCAATAACTACTCTCAGTCAGTTAAATTTTCTTCAAATCAATAAAACGGATTTCCTGTTTTTAAATGTATTTATTCAAAATTGTGCTGTTTTAGTCGACAGGGTGACAGAATTTGATTTTAGAACAATTCATTTTAAAATGGGTAAAGTCTGATATCAGATTAATCTTTGCTGATAGGATGATCTTATTTTTAAAAATTTTGTCATTTATTCTGTTTGTTTGTTTTTTCAACTTAAAGCATTAATAAAGGAATTTCACTTAAAGAATAAAATAAAAAATATCAGATGAATAAATATACAGATTTATGTTAACTATAATACACTAATTACGTATGTAAGATCGTTTCTGATGGTGCAAAAAATGTGCGCACAGTTTTGGAACCAGCAGTATTATACGATTGATACTAAGAGTCTATCAGGCATGTGTGCACAGTGTGAAGATTTATGGAAATGAAACCTGGTCAGTGAGAGTTGAGGATATGTGTTGCATGGAGAGAAATGATATGAGAATAATATGATGGATGCATAATGTGAATCTTAAAGACAGGCTTAGATCAGATGACCTCAGAGGAAGATTAAATCCATATGGTATAGGAAGATCTGTGCAAGACAGGGAACTTTGTTGGTTTGGTCATATTGAAAGAATGGATGAGAGTGCTTGGGTTAGTAGATGTAGAACAGTTGAAGTAGTAGGGTCAGTTGGCAGGGGAAGGCCAAGGAAAACATTGGAGGACGTGATAAGGATAGATTTGAGAGAAAAAGTAATAAATAAAGACCTGTCCAGAGATAGGTTAGTTTCGAAGTCAATTGCTAAAAGCCACCCAACACATGCCAGCATATATAATAGATGTTAAACCAATTATTATTATTATTATTATTATTATTATTATTATTATTATTATTATTATTATTATTATTATTATTATGTCAGCATGAAAAACGGACGTTAAACTGATACTGATGATGATGATGATGATTGCACTTGAATTGATTTCTACAGAGCGCAAAGCCTGAGATGATGATGACGGTTTGAGTACTGTAATAGCGTTAGCCTTATTAACAAACATTTAACAAAGATAAGATACAGACAATGGAGAGGGAAGTACTTTACTCGATAGTATATAAATGCATTGGCATTGCAGTGGATAGGCGAATCAGTTAATCAGGCAACTGACTAGGCACATGTTTAATGTCTTACCAGCCTGCAGGGATTTTAAATGGCGGCCCAATCTATCCCTGGGTAGATTTGATATAAGTAAGCTCTGTTGATAAACGAATTAAAAATAATCAATTTTGTTGCTGTGACTCAACTGATCCCATAATTTTATGATCCATAAAGATAAATCATTAAATTAAAAAATTTTTTTTTTATGTACTTTTGCTCAACCCAAATAAGGCATATTACCACTGAAGCGTAAGATTACTGTGATAAGAGCCATATTTATAGGGGAGAGAATCTGGATGTGTTATATTGTGGATGGACGTATGTCAGATAGCTGTTACATGAGGTACTATGAATATTTGAGTCGGGCGAACAGTGCAGTGCTAAGTGACACAAAACCTTGCAAAAACAAACCAGTTACCAGAACAAATAACAGGAAGCGATGACCTTTAGGGTAAAATTCAAAGTATGAGTTTAAAGTAGGTTAGCCACAAAATGATATGAGAGGATATGAACCAATGACGTCATGAATGTCGACTAAAAAGAACAAAGGTTTTAGAATCAGTCGTCGATCGAAATTCAAGTGGGACAGATCGCTAATAAGATGATGTAACACTTAAAAAAAGGTGAAATTGCTAAAGGCGAAATATATCCCGAAAGTGTCTTTCTGTTTATTATGTCTGTATATCTATCTGCCCATCCATATATCTATCCATCAAATTAAGTAGTTAAGAATAACATTTTTTGTCTCTCTCTCTCTAGAATTAAAGTTTAATCTTTCAAACGTGAATATTTCTCTCTAAAATAAACTTAAAAACTCTCAGATCTGCCGTCTTTGGTTTTCTTTCTGTACAAGATTAAAAGTTCTAACTGCACAGGAATTCCTAGCCACACTGATGACGATCACGACTATAGAAAATGAAAAAACGCAGCGACCACGAAATAGAAGAATTAATATGGCGGCGAAGATGGAAACCAGACGACGATGGAGGTGAAAGAGAAAGAAGCAGCAAAGAAAAATAAGGGAATCGTGCGGCGCAATAGACAAGCGACAATGAAGAGGAAGGTAACCTTGCAGCCGACAGCCAACACTAAATAAAAAGAAGAGAAACCAACGAAGAGAAAAAAGTATGTCATACACACATACATAATTGTGAGGGACATTTCGATGCTTGTCGTTGACTATAAAAAAGGACTAAAAGAATTAAGTGAGCACACAAATAGCTCACATATCGAACTTAGTTCAACGTACGTCTTTAAAGGTAAAGAGTTAGGCAGCAAGATGTTTGTCACATTACATTAACATTTTTGCAAGTTTGTACGGGCGGGTAAGCAGGGAGCAGGAAGGGAATTCCAAAGGCAAACGGTTCGCGGAAAGAAGCTATTAGTAAAAATATCTTTGAGCCTCTAGGAACCTCTACAGTGAAGGAGTGGGACCTTGCTGCTAGTCTGGTCGGTGGGGAGTATTTCTGTAAAGGGGGTACAAGTGCAGCAAGTTTATCAGAGCACATTCTGTGGAAGTAGTTGTAAAACAAGCACAGGGATGCAATACTGCGTCGATGCAGCAGGGACTGAAGCTTGGCAGAGAGTGCAAGATTTATTAGGTTAGAAATTATTTTTCGCATCCTCTTCAAAAGTTAGAGGCTAGTGGTTGGTGCACCAGCCCAGATGCGGCAACAATGCTCCATTCAATAGTGAATGATGGTTTTATAGAGATATAAGATACTGGCAGTTGGTAAATGGTATTTGTCCATGTTTAACACAATTGGTATGACAATTGTAGACGTCCTTCTCTTTCAAAAGACAGTGGAGAAATCTTGAAAGATTGCCTTCATGATGAAGTAAATATTACACAATCGCCAACTGCACTTCTTCTGGTGCTTAATTAGAGTAACATAAATAAATACAATATAACTGGAAACAATGCTGTAATAAGCAGAGAAGGAATTGCACTATTTTAAAGATTTCCTTCTCCTCGACTAGTTTACCTATCAAGGTTTATTTTACTCATAGCTAGAGAAAAGAGATATAGATTCATACCTTCCCCAAGTTTTATAATCCCTCTCACTTCCAAAATTATGATACCTGGTATTCTGAAACGGTCACTCATCTAAGTACTGGCCAGGCTCCACATTGCTTAACCTTCTGACAAGAATTGATCTTTCAACATAACATAGCTGTACAACTAATATTTAAATATTTATATGCTTGAAAAATATAAAGTCAGATAGGATTAACGATTTTTAGTGATTCTAGTGATATCACAAAACGTAGCTGTAGTTGAAGTTATCAGATATTTGTTGAATAAAGTGTTATTGATATCTGTAATCATTTCGATGAAATCTGCAAATTGGTAATTTGTTGTCATGTTGTTGTAATCTATTCTTAATTTCAGAAATATTAAATGAATCTTAATCGTTATCTATTAAAGAACGTCCATTTGAAAGAGATTAAGAAATTGCAGAATTTTTAATGGGAAAGTGGAAATAAATATAAGGTTTAATTTGACAATACATGTTATTAAGTTCTCACAGAAGGAAATCAACCAAAGCAGTTTTCTGTCCCTTGTTTCCTTGAATATATATATATATATATATATATATATATATATATATATATATATATATATAAAGATAGATGAAAGAAAAGTGATAAACATGTACGAATGTCCAGATTTATTTTAAACTTCAATTGTTCAATGCAAGGTATATTCGGTAATAAAATTATGTTTAGTATTCTTTCCTTAAGCCAAGACTTTTCAAAGATCAAAATCTTATCATCAGAGGAATTACATAGATAGATAAGTTGGCAGTAGAAAAGCCAAAATTCAACATTTGAAAAAATATTAAGAAAGGGAGAGTGAAAAAAAGTTCGTGTAAAAAAGATATGGGGTTTGTCCAGTTGGTAATTGTCCGTTGATAACATTCCAACCCCTTTATCAAAAACATCAATAAATTCACCAACAAGATCAAGAAACACCCTGACATAATTGTCCCTGCAGATAAAACGAAACTTTTACAAATTGAAATACTCTGACTACAAAAGTTTAATCTATAAAGAATTGAACAAATCCTATAAAACTACTTCTAGTAACATCTTGAATAGCATAAACAATGATGCTAAATCCCTACTAACTTCTTTAAATATCCTTAATTACACAGAAATTTTTACCCCACCTACACCCAGATGCACCTTAAAGACCACAAAATAAATTTTCACGAAAACCTATCCATTAGACTAATTTGAGCTAGGCATTATAAGCAAACATATTTTAGATAGAATCATTCACAACCTAAAAGAAAAAGTTTCATACACCCTATGGCAATCCTCTGCTGAGGTTACCAATTGGTTTCTAAACCTCAGTGATATATCTAACTCAAACTTGAATTTTATCACCTTCGACATTAACAATTATTATCAGTCCATTTCTCCTATCCTACTATACAAAGCTTTAATCATCGTTAAAAATAACTCAGATATCACAGACTTAGAGATCAAACTAATAATTTTGGCCAGGAGATCCCTATTAGAATTTGACAACAAATTTTGGACCAGGAAGGATACCCCCAATAATTTTGATATCACTATGGGAGCTCAGGACTCTGCCCAGGTTACTGACCTTGTAGGATTGTACTTATTGAGAGAATTGAAGTTTGACTTCGGACATTTACACGGTGGGCTATACAGGGACGATGCACTTTTTGTTTCTAGGGAGAGATCGAGACAATACAACAACACCATTAAAAACCTACACAATTTTTTTTTTAAACTTCGGATTAACCATAACTATAGAACCTGAGAAAAGAATATCTAACTTCCTTGACCTAACACTAGACCTCAACTCCGAATCCTTTAGCCCCTACCACAAAGCAAATATAATCCTCTTCTACGTACATAAGCTATCTAACCACCCAAAATCCATCATTAATTCAATAGTCCCTTCAGTTTCCAATAGAATCTCAAGGTTATCTACTAATAGATCTATCTTCGAACAAAATTCCAGCTTCTATAATAACGCATTTCTTAATTCGGGGTACACTGATGAAATTTAATATGAAAATAATCCCTTCATCCAGAAGAACAAACCTTTAAATGTAATTACACACAAAATGGCAATACAGGATAAACAACGAGCTAATACTACACTACCCAAGAAATCCAAAACATATATAAATAGACCCACTAAAACTATCAATATTGACAAACCAGCTAACCCTCAAGAACGCAGTAAAAATTAAAAAATTAGAAGAAAGAATAGTATTTGGTTTAACCCACCCTATAACTGCAATGTGAAAACAAATATAGCTATGGAATTTTTCAAAATTTTAGATAACTCATTCAAACTCTATTAAAATTTCCTACTCCACGATGCCCAATATAGCACAAACCATCATCACATCTAACAACAACAAAAATAAATCTTCCCAGCAACCAGCACTAATAACTGCAACTGTCAGAAATCTAGGGAATGCCCATTAAATGGTAATTGCATACAAAGTAACGTTATCTATGCCTGCACTGTTAAACAATTCCCCCCAAACATCATTATGCAAACTAATACCAACATACAAATTCCCCACTCACCCTATAGCTCTCCCCATCTACAACTCCCTATATCAAACGACACCCTAAATAACACCTCTCACACTAACCAACAACCCACGCTAACTAATAATAGATTTGATCTCACCCCTCAAAATATCTCATCTTCTCCAACTAACAATCCCGACTTAAGTTTGTCCTAGAACTTGAACATACAAACCCAAAACATTCCCGATACTATAAATAACACAAATACTATAACAACAACCCCATACAAAATACATACTTATATTGGGTCAAGTGCCCTCCCCATTAAGACTCGAATCTCAAACCATATCTACTCTTTCAAACACAATAATAACAATGCCACCAGCACCTCTCTATCCAATCTAATAAAAAGCTTTAACATTAAAAACACTCCCTATTCCCTACATTGGACTATATTAAAAAGGTCTAATTCCTACACTCCAGGATCCGATTTCTGCCAACTATGTACACTAGAAGCATTTATGATAGCTACAGCATCTAAGAGGTTAAATATTATTAACTCTAAAAATGAGTTCATCTCAAATTGCAGGCACTAACGAAAATTTAAATACATAAATTTCATTACTCCCTCTGACACCCCTCCCCCCGCCAACAACCCCCTTTCTAGCATTAGACAAATTTTTTAATTCTATAATTTGTTAATTTGTTAATCTTTAATTCTTTACTTCTTCAACCTTACAAATAACCATCCCAATAACATAACGTATCCTCCACAGTACACCTAATAACTATATTAACCCATAGCACTTATTGTAAATTGAGAACTAACATTACTCTTCCTACACCCCACCGATCCTTAACCGCTCTAACTTCAACACCATAATTCCTACTCAACATTATAATCCCTATTTCCTTTCCTTTATTTTTTTCTTTTATTTGCCAACCTTCGCATACACTCTTCCATTGCTTTTCATACTTTTTATTTTTATCTCCCTTGTATCCATTCCATCGACCCTGTATATACTTCTCTCTACCGACAATATCTTCCTCATCGATTCGATTTATCTCACCTTTTAACTACGCTCCCTGGTTACTTCTTGAATTGGTCCATCTGCTTCCCCTTAAAACCTATTTATAACTTCAACGAACTAGCAATACATTTAAGTTTACATAATTCAATGCAACCCTACCCCATAATACTTATAATAGAAATCAATTGTTACAAACAGTCTAACATTGTCTCCAACATTGTTCTCAACCCTAATTTTCAGTTATTCAGTTGTCTTATTTAATTATACATTTAACCAACTGGGAATCCTTTTAAACTCTTTAGAACATTTTACTATGAAACACTAGTCTTTGCCCGATTTATTACATATTTAATATTTAAACTACAGATTCCCATTCACTTGAACCCTAATTTTCCCAACTGAAACCCTTTTAAACTTTCGAAATTATTTTTGTCTTTCGTTCAACATCGTTTTAATTACGGATCCCCCCTCTTTTTTCAAATAATATATACACTCAATGACCTAAATTTTCACCTATGACCAATCCCCACTCGCATCGGATTTAGTACCTACCAGGAATAACCTTATCATTAGAACCCTTCCTCCCCCTCCATTTTCCTTTCCAGCAGCAGCCATAGCTCATTCAACTAACCCTCCCACCTTCTTCCCTTTATGCTTTACTTTCACCTTTTTCAGCCCCCTTCCTCATTTGGCCTCATCTTTAACTAAAGGATTTCTTCTTAGAATTGCTTAAATATTTCACTGCGTACGTCAATTGTGCACAATTCAACTCCAGCCCAGGAAGTATTTTTTAAATGGCCCGATTTCTCATATTAATTCCGATTAAGTGCGCTCCACCTACAATTTGAACATCTCACTATTGGAGTTACTTCATTTTTTAACGCTTTTCCCTGTTGCCTTTACGAATAACCTTTTTTTCTCCATCTAAATCTCCTTTCATTGGACACCTTATCAACGGACAATTACCAACAGGACAAACCCCATATCGTTTTTACACGAACTTTTTTTCACTCTCCATTTCTTAATGTTTTTTCAAATGTTAAATTTTAGCTTTTCCACTGCCAACGTATCTATCTATGTAATTCCTCTGATGATAAGATTTTGATCTTTGAAACGCCTTGGCTTAAGGAAAGAATAATAAACATAATATTATTACCGAATATACCTTGCATTGAACAATCGAAGTTGAAATAAATCTGGACATTCGTACATGTTTATCACTTTTCTTTCATCTATCTTTATAATTGCTCTATCTCGTATATTGAGCTTAAACCACTTCACTATAGGTTCTATCTACTAAAAGTTTACCTTTAGTTTCATATTTGATATATATATATATATATATATATATATATATTCAAAATCTATTATAGAAATTTATAATTATATTTTCAAGGATTCCTAAGAGATAGTATCCAAGGATAACAGACAGCCCTAATACGACAGGTGATGCTCAATATTGTAAATAGGGCATTAATAAAGTTGGGGAATTTATAAAGAATATATATAAATTAGAAGCAAACGAAGATATTATTACAAAATGAACATACTAATGTGTTTATTTTCTTCTCTACGTTCAACTGGAAGAGTGATAATACATTAAATCCGGACATTTCGAAAATAATATTTTTCTTGTCAGAGGGAAAAAAATTCTGTGATAAAATAAGATGTTCCAAATACTATTTGAAATATTAATTTTTTTTTTAATTTAAAGAGTTTTAAAAAGTTTGAAAAAGATTTTTTTTTAAATTGAAACAAAATTATTTTTTGAAAAAAATCCTTAAAAAAGATTACACTTTTTTCCGTTATAGATTCTTTCATGTAGTGTTCAAATTTTACCTTTTAAAAGTATTTCAAATGTCAAGTAAAACTACAGTCTTTATGGTATATCTACCATGAGAAAAACTGTGAATAGCTGATACAAAAACCTCAACATGCGGCAGATGCCTCCCCCCACCATGTTCCGGACAAAAAAGTAGTTCAAATATGTCTATGAATGCCAAAGAAACGGTCGATAGTTCAAAATTTACAAAACCAAAAGTCAATGGCCGGAACAACAACAGAAACAACCAAAACATCGAATCGAGAAATGAAAAACGAAACTAATTAAGAAAAGACAAACATAATGTTTAAAGGAAAGTCACTCTGCAAGATATTTGGACTTTAAAGAATTACTACTGATTCTCAAAAAGAATTTCTTCTTATTCGTATAACATATTATTTTTATTTCTTAAAAAAAGGGTTTTCTGAAAAGTTTTTGTCTTCATGAAGAAAAAGATATTATCCAACTAAATCAGAGATTGAGTATATGGTATTTTAGCTATTGAAATCGGGTAGTAGAAGGGGTCTCCTTTCTAGCTTTACTAAAGACGTATAACTTACCTTAAGTAGATAGTTTCAATGCTGTATGGTGTGAACAAGGCATAGCAGAATTACTAGAAATTAATAAAGTGTATAAAACTTTATGTTACTGAGAATTAATAAGATACTAGAGTGATTATATTAGATTTAATAGGACTTAAAGGTTGTAGAGACTAGAATTTATTTCAATTTCATTTTTTAATTTGAAAAAATATATATTTTGCTACCTTGTGAAAATTTTAAAAGATTTTATTCTATAATTATTTTTTATTTTATTTAAAAAAATCCAGTGAAACTGCCCTAAATGGGTGTCTTAATTTGAGCTTAATAGGGAAAGTACGTTGATGAAGCAGTCAGAAAGTAAGGGTGGGAGATAGCCTTGTGTAAGGCATGTTAACTATTAACATAGGGTGGGATAGTGTTATATCAAAAAAGTAGGATTCAAAACATCAGATATTCATATAAAATTATTAATATAAGTTAGATAGAGAAGAGGGAAAGAAAAATTGAAGGAGTAAGAAGAATGGGAAAAACGATAAAAAGGTTATATCGGAGAGAGGGAAGATGAAGACATTTTGAGTAAGTGTAGGGATAGTGGGTGGGGGTCTATCATTTAGCATTACAAATTGGTCATATTTATATTTTCTTCTATGTCTACAGGTTGCTATAATTTCATTTTTGATGTTTATAAGTGAGGTATTTGATGTCATTATCATAACAGCCTCCGAGGAGCATAGGGCATAGGCTTTTGATCCAAGTTTATAATAGGCTGGTTTTCTCAAGATAGACCAGTTCAAAGTATAAGGGATGTTCTTATTTTTTTAGTTTTTTCATAAGGGTTTTGATATATGTAAATCCCTTGTTATAATTATTAACTGAACTTATATGGTTAGAGATACGTTTCTACATGAGGATCGAGGTGGAGTCTATATAGGTATAAAGCTTATATCTAGGGTGAGAAATATTTTCATTCTTACTGGGGTAAGTATAGCTATTATTAGATATTGTTGTGGACCTGGGTAAAGCTGAATAAATGACACAGGAACACATGGTTTAAATGAACAAAGGTATATATTATATAATAGAAAGAAAGATATTACAAGGAGATGTTGCTCTCAACCGCCATTGCTGGTTTGCCTGGGAAGAAGAGAACAAGTGTCACGTGCTTCCCGTATTTATAAGGTGGACGAGTCCATTAGTTCTTAGTAGGTAGGTACGGCACCATAACACCCCCCTTCCAAGCCTTACCTCCTCAGGAGTCTTAATAACGTTTCCTTTTCGGATCTATCTCTAGGTAGTCCGGAGCCATTCGTTTTCTTTTTGGTTGTCGTTTACGTGTGACTACCTGGGGTGCTGGTAAGTTGAAGGTGTCATATATCACGTCCATCACGTCTTCTCCTTGTGGGGCGCTGTCAGTGTCATCTGACCGTCTTTTTCTGATCTGATTTAGATGTCTCTTATGCGAGAACCGTGGTCCTTTTATGATATAGACCATCGATCCGATCCTCTTTTCAATTATTATCCCAGAACGATGCATTGTTTTTGAACATCTTAAAATATACCCTATCTCCTGGGTTGTATTTTTTCTTCGGTACCGTAGAGATTCGGTCATAATTATTATGTTTAGGTAATAATTTATCAAACACGGACTTCACATTCCGCGCAAACATCATCTCTGCGGGGGATAATGATGATGCTATGTTCATGTTTTTTGTAATTCTATATACTTGTAAGAATTGTTGTAAAGCCTTCTCCTTAGGAGTATCACCGGCCTTTTTTAATGCTCTTTTTAATGTGTCTACGAAGCGTTCCGCCTGGCCGTTTGACCTAGGATGATACAGGGGCGTCGTTATATGTCTGATTTGAAACGTCGCGCAGAACTCCTCAAAATCTGATGACGTGAACTGTGTCCCATTATCACTCACCAAACAATCCACTACCCCAAAACGGGCAAATAGTTCATGTAGGAATCTTATCGTAACCTCTGACGTGGGACTCTTGCAACGTAGTACCTCGGGCCACTTTGAAAAACTGTCGACTACGATTAAGTAGTAAAATCCTTCTAATGGTCCCGCAAAATCCACGTGAATTCTTTCCCACGGACGGTCGGTCTTTGGCCATGGGCTATGCTTTATATGCGGTGCTTTTGCCGCTAAAGCACAGCCTTTACAAAGCTTTACTGCTTTTTCAATGTCATTGTCCATACCTGGCCAGTACACAAAACTCCTCATTAACCCCTTCATCCTGGTTATCCCTGGATGGCCAACATGAAATTCTTTCAGAATTTGCTTTCGTAGTTTTTCTGGGATGACCACCCTTTCGTTATGCATGAGTACGTCATCACAGAGTAAGAAACTCTTTGCCGCATGTAAATCCTTATCTACCAATTTCATTTTTGTTCTGGTGATAAATTCATCCTCTTGAGCTTCTTTTTTTATCTCGTATAGTGTCACCGGGAGCTCTCTCACTGCGTTGCACAAAATCTCTTTAAAATCTCCTTCTGTTTGAAGAGACGCAATCACTGTGTCTTCTAGAGTCTCTCTCTGTTTTGGCACTAATCTCGACAATCCATCTGCATGATAGATTTTATTTGAATGCAAATGTTGCATTTTAAAGTTGTAGTTTAATAAGATAGTTCCCCATCTTTGTAGTCTATTAGCTGTATATACAGGTAGGCCTTTTTTAGATCCATAAATTGTAATTAGCGGCTTATGGTCTGTCTGTAAGGTAAATTATCTACCATGTATGTATCGGTGAAACTTTGTTACTGCAAATATTATTGCTAGGGCTTCTTTCTCGATTTGAGAATACTGTTTTTCCGCTGGGAGCAAAGTCCTTGATACATGTGCAATGGGTTTATGGGTTCCATCAGGCATTTTGTGTAGGATACATGCTCCTAAACCATATGAACTAGCGTCGCTAGCTACGATTATGTCCAATTCTGGGTTGTAATGCGTTAGAAATAACTCTGACGTAAGTCTTTCTATGATTTTATTAAATGCATCCTGACATTCAGGTGTCCATACCCAGGCTTTACCTTTTTTTAATAGCACATTTAATGGAGCACGCAAATTATGCATTTCTGGGATAAAAGCCTGGTAGTAATTTGCTAGGCCCAGAAAACTCTGTAATGTCATGACGTTTTCTGGCGCCGGCATGTTTTTTATTGCGGTAGCCCTTTCTGGGTCTGGTCTTCTGCCGTCCTTGTCGATCACATGACCCAGATATTTTATTTCCTCCAGGAAAAAAATCACATTTTTCTTCTTTTACTTTGAACCCATAATCTTGGATTCTCGCAAACACTTGATTTACATGTTTTTGGTGTTGTTCGATATCTTTGCTGTTGATCAAGATGTCATCGAGATACGCTATTGCGAAATCGAGTCCGCCCAGCATTGTGTCCATTACTTGTTGGAAAATGGCTGGCGCGACCTTAACTCCGAACGCTAATCTTTCGAATTTATATAAACCACGATGTGTGTTTATACATAACAGCTTAGAACAATCTTTATCCACCGGTATTTGTAGGTATGCCTCACTTAGGTCTATTTTTGAAAAAAATCTTCCTCCATTTAAGCTTGTAAACACTTCTTCCGGGGTATGGAGTGGGTAGTGATAGTCCGCGAGGGCAGTATTCAGTCGTGTTGAAAAATCTGCACATACACGAATCTCATTAGATTTTTTCTTTACATAAACCGTGGGTGCTGCCCACTGGCTGTGTTGTACTTTTGATAAAATACCCATCTTTACCAGTCGGTCTAATTCAGCGTTTATTTTTTCAATCGAGGCGAAGGGTACTTTCCTTTTTTTCCTAAATACCGGCAGTACATTTTCTTTTAGACGGAATTTTGCAGTCATTTTAGTGCAGCATCCAAGACCGCCAGAAAAAACCTCTGGAAACGAGTTTTTTAATTCTCGTTGTAGTTTTTCCGATTCTGTTGCGCGACTATTTATTTTTTTACAAAATGTATTTATCGGCAACTTCCATAAATCAAATGCCTGCATAAAATCTGAACCAAAAAGATTATTCGAATCCTTCAGTACCAGTAGTTTGAGTTTTTTAGTATTTCCCATTAGGGACACATTTGTGATTAATTCTCCTTCAAATGTAATTCTTTCACCAGTAACTGTGCTTGCCAGCCTGTTTGTTCTTGATAGAGTAGGTTTATTTAATCTCCTCCATGTATGTAAATTTATAATGGAAACGTCTGAACCAGAATCCAATTGCAATTTTATATTTTTATCCAGGATTTTCACCTGTACATATTTTCTTATGTTCATGCCAGTTTCCTTCTTTGTCCTAGTGGCTTGAATCCGCATTTTATTTCCTCTGCCCGTTCTGCAGTGCGAACTTTTATGTCCAACTTTTTTGCATTTCATACAGGTTTTAAAACGGAATGGGCACTCATTGTACCAATGTGGATTACCACAGCGTGAACAAGGGCTTGGTGGCAATTTATTTATTTTTTT
The DNA here is from genome assembly GCA_963556195.1 of Sepiola atlantica. Classification (NCBI taxonomy): domain Eukaryota; kingdom Metazoa; phylum Mollusca; class Cephalopoda; order Sepiida; family Sepiolidae; genus Sepiola; species Sepiola atlantica. The sequence continues at coordinate 63,355,975 of OY744515.1, forward strand.
ACTGGTTTGGTTTGTCTTTGTTACATCAAAATTATTATTTCTTATTTTTCTATAAGGTTGAGCTTTTGTTTTTTGATGTACCTTTTTTATGTGCGCAATGCCGGACAATTCAATGTCTTTTGAGTCCTGTTTTACATTTTTGGGGTAACTGCGCGATATTGTTTGTATCAGAAATTCCAATCTTTCATCATACTCCTTTTTGTGTAATAAAATATTTTGGTTCTGTTGTAATAAAAGCTTTTGAAATCTTTCCTCAGTTTGTTGTTGCTGGGAGATTTGGAATTTCATTAGTTCGGCGATTATAGACTTAATATTTTCCATATTCAACCATTTAGTTTCTGATTTTATTTAGAAAATTAATATTTTCTCATTATCTTATGATTTTATAAGAGTTCTTTTCTTTAAATTAGCGTTTGCTAGGCGCCGTTTTAATTATGAAAAGATTATGAAACTTTTCCTTTTCTCTAATATACGCGTATATTCACTTATTTTTTTATTTTTTTATTTTGAAAATTAATATTTTCTCGTTATTTAATGAATTTATAAGAAGTTCTTTTCTTTAAATTAGCGTTTGCTAGGCGCCGTTTTAATTATGAAAAAAATATGTAATGTTCTTTTCTTATACACGTTTTTAATTTTAACGAAGAGAAAAAAAAATCTGTTTCACAATTAATTCTTTCTGCATTTTAAAATATTTCAGTACAAGTCGGAAAAGAGAGAGAGAAAATAAAACTGACCTTTCTTTTTATCGTGCGTCTTTTTTTTATTATGGAGTAACGCACGTGTGTTCATTTCATGTTTTTGTTTCTAATCTGTTTTTAAAATGAAGCACGTGGTGTCGGTTTCATTTTTTTTGTGTGTGTGCTCGTCAAATAAACTCGCTGTGACGTTCGTCTAAAAAAAAACAATACTCGCTTAATCTTGGTGTTCGATATTTCTTTTGTTTTGTTTTTTTTAGTTTTCCAACCCAGAGAAAAAAAAACGCGCATTCAATTTCAGTTGTTTTTGTTTTTTTTGTTTTTTAAACTAGAGGAACGCGCACCCAATTTCAAGCTGTTTTTTTTTTTTTTCAATAAGCAGTTTTAAAACTTAGAGCACGTGTCTATTTCAGTTTTCTTTTTCTTAAAAGAAAACAATTTTCTCGCACTTAAGAATTCAACGTGTTTTTGTTTTTTTTCAGTTGAGTTCTCTTTTCTTCTCTCGACCGTACGGCAAAAACCTTTGTTTTTTTTTTTTGTTTTTTTTTTGCGTGCGGTTTCCTGCATTAACTGTGTGAGTGCATTTTCACGTGGTATTTTCAGTTTTTTGACCCAAGAGTTCGAATTGCCTCGTCGCCATTTGTTGTGGACCTGGGTAAAGCTGAATAAATGACACAGGAACACATGGTTTAAATGAACAAAGGTATATATTATATAATAGAAAGAAAGATATTACAAGGAGATGTTGCTCTCAACCGCCATTGCTGGTTTGCCTGGGAAGAAGAGAACAAGTGTCACGTGCTTCCCGTATTTATAAGGTGGACGAGTCCATTAGTTCTTAGTAGGTAGGTACGGCACCATAACAGATATATTGTTAGCATTGCTAGTATTAATGTTTAGGAGGCTTATGGCATCGGAGCTATGAAGTGGGAGTAACTGGTAATGATGCACCAGATGCTTGATATCAATACTGGAAGGAGTTACCTCAGGTGAAGTTTAAGAAAGTTCATCAGGTAAAACTGTAGTTGGTTTAAGTGCATACTGATCAGGGCTATTTATAGGGTTTACAGTAGAAGTCAAAGAATTATAGTTAATTGCAAGGAACTATAAGAATAGAACGTGGGGTATCCAACGAATTAAAACTATGCATCAGAGGGGGGGATTTGCTCGTTGACTGTACCTGCCTACACTACATCATGTGTACAATCATTCTATAACGGTCAGCCATCTTTGTCGTGGAAGTTACAATTGTCTTAGGATCGATTTATAAGGGATGGAAGACGGGCTTCTTTAATTTTTCTATTGTGAGAGCTAATTATTATTTGAATTAGGTTAGGCATGATAGGATAAGATAGTTTTATTGTATTTTTGTTCAGTATAGGAAGTTGAACCAAAGGCCTTTTTTCCTTCTGTTAGGTTTACGGGGGAGAGATCGTTGCTGGGAAGGGAAATTAGGGTGTTCAGCTAAGTTTAAGGAACTAGTATTCAACAAGTTAGGGACATTACTATTCTCTGTATTTGAATTAATCGTATTATTCAATATGCTAGGGTGCTGCTGCAAATGCCTTGTCTTTCTATTTTCATTATTATTATTATTATCATTATTAATTTTACTATGTCTCGGTCTTCTTCGTGCCATATTATGGGTTATTATATATGGATTATGAGTGCTGTTAAGGTCTTTTTGTTTGAAAGTAATTTTTTCACTGTATCCAATTGAACATACAGGAGAAAACAAACAAATTAGTATGTTTTTCTAAATAATATCTTTGTTTGCTTCTCTTTTATATGTATTATTCGTTATATATTCCTCAACTCTATATATATATATATATATATAGATATATAGATATATTAGTATTTCATATATATATATATATATATATATATATATATATATATATACATATATATATATATATATATATATATATATATACATATATATATATATATATATATATATATTAGTATTTCATATATATAAATATATATATATTTCATATATATATATATATTTCATATATATATATATTAGTATTTCATATATATATATTTCATATATATATATATATATATATATATATGTGTGATTTTACAGAAGTTTAGATCTCTTGGTACCAAAGGTTCCACTAGGCTCTGTTTTAGTCCTGAAACCTTTAGTACCATTGGATCTCAATTTCTGCAAAATCACAAATAAGTAGTATGCTTTTATAGAATAATCGAGTACTGTATTGGATTTATTTCCACCCAGCAGAAACAACCACGATGATTGTTAGTGAACATGAAAAATAACATATATGTCTGTGAATAATAAATATTTATTAATAAAAAAAATAATTATTAAAGCCTTGTTCAAGTCAAGCACTTTGCGAAAAATATGAAAAGTTTCAAATTAAGCAATATTGCGAGTTTTCTCCCTTAGCAGATACTTACTGAAACTTACTATGTTCGTAAATAAAATCTAGGGTTTATTTCTCTAACATTTAATATATAACTGTTACGATGGCCGAATTGTTAATAATTTTGGATTGGAGTTATTCAAGTCCAGGGTTCAAATCGTTTGACTGGCGGTACAGTTATATAAGCCACACTGATGATTATTAGTGAACATGAAACATATATGTCTGTGGATAATAAATATCTATTAATAAAAAAGTAATTATATATGTTTACAGTCGCGTTTCATTGGGAACGACAAGACGGTCACGCAACAGAAGAATAAAAAAAAATGTAGGTCCTCAGATTCAAGTATGCATATAGATGTGACAATATTAAGCAGATGCGACAATATTAAGTGGCCGTGCGAAGGGCAAGGCCTAGGATACAGCGCTAGTGTGAATTAGCCACGAGCTTATTCAAACTCAAGTATCATCATATTAGGTTTCCAGTATAAACAAAGAACAGTTGATCACCATAGTAAATAAACTCCCCATCTCAATTTCAAACAATTCGAAATCATATTTTGGTTTTAATTGTTTTAGTATTAACCTTTCTGCCTTCGAATGTTAATTGCAATTTAGGCCAGATCGTTTTTAGGTCAGAGTGAAATATAAACTTTTTTTTTTAAAAATTATAATCATTTTTCGCTTATGACACGTTGCTCTCATTTTTGTTCTCGTGGCGTGATCTTATTAGATGCTGACAAGAATTCACCCCCCCTCTACCCGTAGAGGTCGGCACATTCTCAATAAAAGAGTAGAGAGTCGAGATAAGCCAGTCAGTAGAGGGAATCACGGAAGTGAGCAGTCGAACAGTGAAAAGGTTAGGCGAGGATTGGCCAGTTGGTTACGTCACACAGACCGTTAGTTAATCAGCAAGAGAATCAGACATAAGAATCCGTCTCTGCCCCACGCATCGAAGATATCACGTCTATCGGTCAAGTGTGTGTCCCCGCCCAACGTAGGACAGCATTCCGCTGTCAGAGGAATAAATAGCCCCGAATCACCAAGTCCGTCGATCCAATCCAAACCAAGCACAGAGTGAACTTTAACATTACCTAACCAACCTGCCTTGGAACCCAAAAGGTGTTTCTTCTCTTTGATTGTTGATTGTTGTTTTTGTTAATAATTATTTTTTTCCAAGAAAACTACACAGGCTTAACTTCTTTCCTTCTGCTGTTACGCATTAATGACCCTTCATTCCACAGGGATACCGAGTTGCTGATCCCTCCCCCCGACGGTCACCTACTGATCTAAACAAGCACGACGTGGGAGTATGTGACCTCGGGAACGGCCCCTTCGACATCCGTGGCCTTCTTCGGAGCAGCGACTTCTATACCAACAGTATCACGTGACTAACCGGCTCAGGAGCGGCCAGACTGGTGACGTCACGGGTGTGGAGGGAAAAAGAGCTTCATACACTCCAAAGAGGGGAATGAGGACTCTTTCTCAAGACACCTGTGAATGGGGATATACAAACAATGAACACTTTGCAAAAGAACGGAAGACCAAAACAAGTTAATAAATTAAAAAAGGTGTATTTACAAAAAGTATAGGGAGGAATGAAATAAATAAACAAAAAAGTAGCAGAGACAGTTTTTTAATAAATATGCAGCTAGACCGAGTAAAAAATACATGTCAATATAAAAATATCAGCCCGGGAGGGAAAAAAGTTCTGAACTTACAATTTGCCGATGTACCTTCAAAGTTCATAAGAAGAAACGTTCAAATATCTTCGACACCTGTAAACAATTGTAGTTGGAGTCGAGTTATCTGTCACAGTGGGGATAGTCTAAATAATTCTCCTTGATTTCGCTCACTGTGACTCTCTCATCAATTGACTACTTTTCAATATGCCTTTGGCATTCAGCAAGATATATCCAAGGCGTTTTCTTTATGTTGGTGCCTGTATTGATACCAGATGATTTGGTAATTTCCAATATGCAGAATATTTGCATGTCATTCATCTCAGAAATTAGTCAGTCCTTTGCTTCATCTGTCGTTTTATGGGATGGTGAGATTTGCCTCTTATTCCCCTGGCCTTGGCGGAGATTGTGCAGTCATAGCAGTTTTCGTTGCGAGAAAAAGGGTCGCACTGGCCCATGTATCAGTTTAAGTGGGAAAAGAGGCAGGTCGCATGTACTCCCATAACCTTTCATAGAAATAGGGAAATGAATAATTCCTTTCCTCAATTGTGTGAAGATTTAAAAGGTGGGAGAATGGCAAAGTTAGGCCCACCGCAATATACTCTTCACAAATTCTTTCGTTCTCCCTCTCTTTCTCTCCTTTTTTTCTTTCCATCTCCCAAGCTGAGAAGCAAATAAAATGGGGATATTTTATTTGCAACAGGATCTAGTTTGAAGATTACAGTACAATATATATATATATATATATATATATATATATATATATGGAAAATGACAAAGGAAAGCCAAAAAACTATATTATTTATGTATTCATCAACGTTTTGTCTTTATTGTAGACTTCGTCAGGATGAAGAAAAATGCAGAAAAAGTCATACAGTCATTAATTTTTATTTGCCTAAAAACGTTCGAGTTTCAGCATGGCTGTGAATGAAAAAGGCAAAAATGAAAAGAGGCCATTTAGGTTAACCCGTTATCAGCAGCAGTTTACACAGTTCAAGGGAAAAGAGGAAATGGGGTGATAGTTGGGAGTTATTAGTTTTTATTTCTATTTTTAGCTCAGGGAAAGAGATAGTGTCTGGGTCATTTGTGTCAAAACCGAGCGAAAACAGCTCAGTGGATAAAATATAAAAATGTGTGAATTCGAACAAAACTAAAATGTTTTCATGGAAGCATGTACCAATAATCGATCAAACATACAAAGTAAGAATTCTATATGTAACTTTTATTTACAAAGCTACACCGGTCAAATAAATAAGAGAAGTTCTGGCTTTACTTTAGATATAAACAGATGTTTGCTTACTAAATTTAGCCTAAAAATGCTTTCAGTAATTTTTTTTATTTCACAATCTAATAATAGTAAAATGGAGATCGACCACGATACTTAATATAGTCTGTTAAATTGAACTTGTATGCAAAAGTATCATCTGCCATAATCATTTTCTTTACATAAAAGATTGCTCGAAGTTTATTGTTTTTGCTGAAAATGATTAATTTTTTATCCAAAACAAAGACGTGGCTGTGTTTACAAAATAAAATGACTAATCATCTATGTTAGGCACATATTCATTGAATGAATGTAGAAGGAATTAATCTTGTTATTTTGTTGACTGAAAAATAAGAATGGGTAAACGAATAAACTATTTTAATTTTTTTGTTATCACGGGGGGTGGGGGTGTATGATACGAGGTGAAATAAAAAGTGAGAAGGTATTTCGTTGTGTTATTGAGAAAAGTGGAATTGAGTAAAATTAGGTAAAAAAGTGAATGATATTGGTGTTTATTTAAACGAAGCCCAATTTTTCGCTTCAATGTTACACCTGATAAACCTCAATGAGTTAATCCTGAAATTGTGAACTAATGTTGTTAAATGTGTTTTTATTTGTTATAACGAAAGAAGATATCTAGATTAAAAAACGGCGAATCCATGTCGTTTGTTTGTTGATGAGAACATGGAAGTTAGGAAAATAAGTTTAAAAACAGAATCATATCATTTCCTGTAATTATGAGAAGCAGCTAGTGAATGTTGTTTTTAAGTATCGACTATCGATTGAATAAAAACTCAAATCAGCGTTTTTTTTTTCAACCAATCACAGCACAAGAAATATTCACTTCCGAATATTTGTGTCAAACACAGCGTTTTTCTTCTGCCTTTCCTCTTTTCTTTCAGAGACAACACATGTGCATACAATGCATTTTGGCTACGCTTTTTGGGGCCAAAGTCTCTCGACACATGCAACAAAAGACACACACGAACTACTAAACATAGCGACAGCATATACACATTGCTAACCGAAATCATGTACACAGTTCATACATACACTTTCTCACTGGCAAAACTGGCATGCTAATATCTACAATGTCTATCCCATTTACACACACTGTCACACATAAATGCACACGTCGCCAGCCAAAATTAGCATGTCTACTCAAATTTTCCTTGCAGACAAAACAATTTCTCTTCACTTGGAATGTTCTAAGACTCTGAACTTTCATATTCTACCAACTCTTTGTCTTGCGTTATCTTAACAAGTTGTCAATAAAATAATAATTATTTTTATATGAATAGACTTTGTCATTCTTTCTTTTGATATTGCCTTTTTTTCTACGAAGTAAAATATTTCCTTTGGCTCTTTTTTAATTGCAAGTTCTGTTGAATGAAAGTAAAATGGAATCCTTTTGCTTAATATATATTTATATTAATTTATTTTGTGACTGACAAGCCATACTTAGTCAAGGACGAAATTATGGAGCAATGGTGTTTGTTTTGTTTAACTAGTTGAATGAAAGTAGCAAGACGCTAATTATTTTTTTATTTAGATGACTTAAAATCAGGAATGGAGTGAAACAAACGGAATGGTTTTGTTTTGTTTGTTATCATAATACAATATCACCCTCTTACCTTTTTTACAATTCCCTGTTGTGTGAGTGAACTTACTGTGTTTCTTCACACTCTTCTGTCTTCTGTGATGCTTACGAATCATTTCAGATTGTTTGGTGTTGCGAACAAAGCCACCAAGTTCAAATCATTGACAACAGCATCAATCCACGTTGCTTTCGATCACCTTCTCTTCATATAAGTTCGGGTTAGAGCTTCTTTTAGAATAATTCATACCGGGGTATCTTCACTCATTCTCATGACATGCCCCACGAAATTTAAATGTCTTTCCTTGATTGTTTCACTCCAAATTTAATATTTCGTTTTTCTGTGGAGTTCTTCATTTGATATTTTCTATTAGCTACTTCAAGTTTATTGCACATCTTAGTAGCCTCCTTTGCAAGCTCTCTATTTTGTTATTCAATGTTTTGTTTACCGCTCATATTTCAGAGTTATAAAGGAATATACTACCAGGATACAGGTTGAAAGTTCTTATCTTCAACTTATTGCCAATATGTTTGGATGCAAAGATGTGTTCGAGACATTTCATCGCATTTAGTGCTAGCTGTTTTTTTATACGGTAGTAGATAAATATGAAAAGGAGAATCCTTGTCGATGTTTTATTTTGAAGAAATAAAAATAAGTTAGAAAAATTTAATAATATTTTATTAATGTGTATTTAAACGAGGGTTCTTTTTTATTCAGTATTTAGCCTTGCCAACCCTTAATTAGTTAAGGACGCAAGTGTGAAGAAAATTTATTTTTAATCTATCAACTGAATACTTCGGTGAATGAAGGTAGAATGGAGCTTAGAGTTTTGTATTAATGGCCTGCCGAAACTTTCTACATGAAAGGCGAAATTTCGAAGTAACTTTTTAAACTAAATATTTAGTTGAATTAAAGTAGCAGGACTTAAATATTATTTTTATTAAGTTGACATTAAAAACAGAAATTGGTTAAAGATTGGAATTGTTTTGAAGACGATCGTAGATTAATAGAGTACTAATCCATGTTGTTCGTTAGTTGATGAACAATATGAATTGATTTCAATTAAAATTGTTAGTGCTTTCTGTAAAGCTTAATAATTCATTGGATAAAAATAGAAGTATTCTATTTGTTGATTTATAATCAGAACTAAAATGTAGAACAACGAATGAAAAAATAACCTTAAAATTAGGTAGTGATGCAAATTGAAGAGCATTTACACAAGCAATAGATACTAGACAGTGAACGAACAGGTGCCAAAATTAGGAATGCATTAATGCTATACAATTCTGATGTGAACACAATGTGTGTCTTCCTTGGGTTTTCAAGATGACCATTTATTTTTACATATAAACAGAACGGTCTGCTTTTATGATGGTTACTTGATTCTATAATGAAGAGAGACTTTAGATATCTAATCAGAATATCAACTATCCCATAGTATGCATGTAATTTAGCCAGGCACAAATTGGCATCATCTTCATATTTCAAGTTTATATCCTGTCAGTATGTATTCATAAAGTTTTATGATGACCTGTCTCTATTCATTGTTGTGAATTAATTATTCATACTGTTCAACTTAACACCTCATGAGATTTGACAATCAAAACCTTGTGAACTTCCACTTCAAGATAAGTGTAAAAGTTAGAGTAAAAGAAAAAAAAGAGTTCAACAAGACGAAAGTTTGATCCGCTGAGATAAGATTCAATAAGTTTTTCTTCTCCCTCCATGGCTATTCGAAGCCGATTAAACTCTGCAAAACTTTTAACTTGCTACAAATTAGAAATGAACACTCGTTAATCTGATTACCGTGGTGGCTTCTATCCAAAAAAACAAATAAATTGAAAGGAATTTAAAGTTGGCTCACCAGAATACGAAAGCCAGAAAATGGAGGAATTGAATGGAATATTAACATCTCTGCAAAATCAGAGGTCATTTTGAAAAACTAATGAAATGAAAGGAAATGCCAGTCTTGATGCAGACCTCGAAAAGTTTAGATTGTCAAATATTATTGATGATATGAAATCATATTATGAACTGACATAAGTTGTTAGCGTGGATGATATTTTCTTAACATTTTTTAATCTTAAATTTAGTTTAGTTCAAAGTAAAGTTTCTGGCCATCTTTACAAGACTGTAGCAATATTTTAGTCCTTTTATCCTATAAATATTTAAAACATTTGAAAAAGATAAGTAACTGTAAAAGAATGTGACCCACTGTGGAGGGGTGGGGGTGAACGGAAATGATGTGGATGGCTGTTAGTGAAGAAGTGGAGGGTGGGGAAAGAGGAGGGGAGGGGGAGGCTCTGTGATTTTGGTGTGTGGGTAATGTTATGGTTTTAGAAAAGATTTGAAAAAATGAAAAAATGATGAAATGATGAAGGTGGTTTGAAAGTAGGCGGGGTGGGTTGGTAAGAGTGTGAGAAAAGTAATCGAAAGGGTGAAATGGGTGAGGGGGGGAGAGGGAAGATTTTGTTGTGGTTAGTGTGAAATTTTTGGAGAATAGTAATGTTTTGACAAGTGGCTATGTCAAGAATATGTGGAATGTGTAGGTTAGAAAGTTTGGATTCTTGGTGAATGAAAATGTGTGTGTGGGGGGAGGGTTGTGTGTGGGTGTGTATGCGGTGACTTGTATGTGAGTATAACTGAGAGCGAAGAAAAAACCACAACAAAATCTCTCCTCCCCCTCATCCATTTCACATATAAAAAAACATCCTTTTTGGTTTTTCCTTTTCATTTTTCATATATATATATATATATATATATATATATATATATATATATATATATATATATATATATAAATATATATATAGAGAGAGAGATTAGTTTAATATTCCATATATGTTTCTAGACATATATTTTGTATTCTAGGAGTAAGTAATTTTATGAATACTTCTACTTTTATCCAATGAATTATTAAGCTTTACAGAAAGCACTAACAATATTAATGTAAATCAATTCATAGTGTTCATCAACTAACGAACAACAAGCATTAGTACTCTATTAATCTACGATCGTCTTCAAAACAATTCCAATCTTTAACCAATTTCTGTTTTTAATGTCAACTTAATAAAAATAATAGTTTAGTCCTGCTACTTTAATTCAACTAAATATTTAGTTTAAAAAGTTACTTCGAAATTTCGCCTTTCATGTAGAAAGTTTCGGCAGGCCATTAATACAAAACTCTAAGCTCCATTCTACTTTCATTCACCAGAGTATTCAATGAATAGATAAAAAACTCTATATACATACATACATACATATATATATATATATATATATATATATATATATATATATATATATATATATATACAGGGTGGCGCAAAAGTCATGCATTAGTTTAAATCAGTAACAACTTTCACATTTAATAAAATTTTCTCCTTATTTTTCAGAATATTACAGATATAAACATTGATAATTCATCATGAAAAAATATAGCACTGAACAACGAACCAAAATTATTGAACTTTACTTCGAAAACCATCGTTCAATAACCTTAACCCAAAGAGCCTATCGTCGGCATTATAATGTCAGACAATCTCCCAGTCAGACCACAATTGATCGTCTTGTGGCCCGATTTCGGCAGCAGGGTTCAGTCAGTGATCTTCCAGACCACGTTCAGTACGGACAGCAGAAAATGTAGCACTCGTTGAGGATAGCATTGCTGAAAATCCAGACACCTTAACTCGAAGACGAGCCACTCAGATTGGGATGTCCAGAAGGTCACTTCAAAGAATTTTGTGTGAATTGCATCTGTTTCCATACAAAATTCAATTGGTACAGGCATTACAACCCACAGATTTGCAATCACGCGTAGCTTATGCTGTTCACATTCAGCAATTAGCCAGAGAAAAAAATGAGTTCATCCATAAGCTGATAATGAACGACGAAGACCATTTTCATCTGAACGGGTTCGTAAATAAGCAAAACTGCAGAATATGGGCCATTGAAAATCCAAGAACCGTTCATCAGCGTGAATTACATCCACTAAAATGTACCGTATGGTGTGGTGTTACCTTGGAAAGAGTGATCGGTTCATATTTCTTTGACGACGAAGAAGGTGTCGCGTTGATGATAACTGCACAACGATATCAACAAATGATTCAACATTTTTAAGGACAGCTGTTCAAGACAACCCAGAAATGTGGTTCCAAAAAGTTGGAGCTACTGTCCACACTGCCCGACAAAGTATGGCGCTCTTAAGGGGATTGTTTGGCGAGTGCGTAATTAGCAAATTTTCTGATTGTCACTGGCTTTCACGTTCACCGGATTTAACAGCTCCTGACTTTTTCCTTTAGGGTTATCTTAAAGAAAGAGTATATGTGAACAAGCCTACAACGATTCAAGCAGCTTAAAAACAATATCAGACATAGAATCAAAGAACTAGAGCCAGTTATTCTAAGGACTGTAATGGACTAGAGCTCGTCTTTTTGAGGCCGAAAATAGTGCCCATTTAAAGGATATTATTTTTAAAACCTACTGCAAAAAAATTACCAAGTAAATGTATTATTTATCAGAAAAGCCTAGTAAATTACTTCAAATGTTGTAGTTTCTATCACCTAAACAAACCAATGCGCAACTTTTGCCCCACCCCGTATATATATATATATATATATGAACATATATACGTACGTATATATATAAACATATATATATACATATATACAGGGTGCGTCAGGTATATGAGAACATATTTTCCATTTTATTAAAGTATAAAAAAAATCAAACAAAAATATTCTTAATCAAAAACAATTATATAAACATGTAAGCTAAGGTATTGTTTAATAATTTCATTCAATGAAATTCCCCTCTACTTCAATGACAGCTTCGATTCGAGACCTAAACCGACTGCAAGCGCGCTTGAGATGGTCCTCATCTATGTTGTCCATCACTCTGACAATGGATGCTTTTAGAGAATCTTTAGTGTTGTGGGGGTGTTTATTAACATCTCTCTCCACGACGCCCCACACATAATAATCCAATGGATTCAGGTCTGGAGAGTTTGGAGGCCACAAGTTTGGAGTGATGTGATCATAAAAATGATCCGCCAACCATTCCTGAGTGTTTTGAGCCTTATGTGCTGGTGCAGAGTCTTGTTGAAAGATATAGGGCCTTCCATTTGTTACTCTATCGATCCAGGGCTTAACAACAGTATCCAAGACTTCAATGTAAGCAGCAGAAGTGACTCTTAGTCCTTGCCGAAAGAAGTGTGGTGGCATCACATGTCCTTCGTTGCTAACAACCCCCAAAACCATAACAGTTGCAGGAAATTTTGTATGCATGACTGTTGGAACTTCGGAAGGGTCATTACACAGCCATCTGTCATTCCTTCTGTTTACCTTTTGATCTTGATCAAAGTTTTTCTCATCTGAGAAAAACCAAAGCATGCCTTGCTCAACAGGATGTTTCAGTTTGGTTAACAGCCTCTTGGACCTTATCAAACGATTCTCTTTGGTGGTCTCGGACATAAACTGGCCTCTCCTCATCACATAAGACTTGTAACGAAGATTTTCATGAACAGTCCTTCGAATTGTGGCTTCTGAAACATTCAGGTCTTTTGCGATGGACCTCATTGACTTCTGGGTGCTCTCATCAATAATATTCTGAACTTGATGCATAAATTCAGGTGTTCTAATCGTGTCTGACCGTTGGTCGTGCTTTTTACGTTTAGCAACCTGCTTACAATCACCATCATTTTCTTCTAACTCCCTACGAACTTTATAAACAAAAGAACGGGCGACTTTAAGAAATTGTGCGATTTGTAAATCGCTATGATCTGCCTTTATTGCGACAATTACAGCCTGTCTTTTCATTTGTTCCGTTACATTATTATCTGCAATTTTTCATTATCTGCAAAAAAAGAATAAAAATAATTAATATAACGTAACAATAACGACATTACGCGATGTTCTCATATACCTGACGCACCCTGTACATACATGTGTATATACATATATATATATTCATATATATATACGTATATAAAAACCTATATATACATGTATACATATACATATATATATATATATATATACATATATACATATATACATATATACATACATATATACATGTACATATATATACACATACATACATATATATAAAGATATATACATATATATACATATATATACGTATATATATACATATATATATACATATAAATATACATATTTATACATATACATATATAAATATATCTACATATACATATATATACACATATATAAATACATACATATATATATACATGTATACATACATTTAAATATATACATATATATACATATATATACATAAACATATACATATATATGAATATATATACATATATATATATACATATATATATACACATATATACATAGATGTCTACATATATATACATATATACATATATATACATATATACATATAGGTGCATATATATACATCTATATATACGTATATACATATATATATACATATATACATATATGTATACATATATGTATACATATACATATATGTATACATATATACATGTATATACATATATATACATATGCATATATATACATGTACGTATATATATAAACATATATATATACATATATACATACGTGTATTTACACTTATATATATTAATATATATATACGTATATATAAACATATATATACATATATACATATACATATATATATATATATATACATATGCATATATATATACATATATACGTATACATATATATACATACATATATACATATATATATACATATATATACATACATATATACATATATACATGTACATATATATACACATATATACATATATATACATATATATATATATAAATATATATATATATACATATATATACATATATATCTACATATATATACATATATATCTACATATATATATACATATATATATACATATATATATACATATAGATATACATATTTATACATATACGTGTATACATATATATACATATATATATATATATAAACCTATACATATATATACTCGTCCTGGTCAAAAAAATAGAACATATGTATAAAACTGTAAATATCATTCCGTTTGAGATAATTTTCGACTTTTAAATTGTGTAGGCGAAATATTCTATATGTAAATAACAATTACAACTATTTTTAATCATTTGTCATAGTTGCATATGTCAGACTTTATTGTCACAGAGTAGTTTATTGTCACATTGAGAAATTCAACGTTTCAATTTAATAGAACATTATTCGTTGAGTAATCTTAAACTCAAAAAAATTCTATGTTTAAAAAGATTTTGCAAGTAATTTAATCATTATCTTTCATTCTTATTGAGGACAATCTGTGAGATGTAATTGGTGTTAAAATATTCCTATCACGCTAAACTAATCGAAATAGTTGTTTTACGATAGACACTTTTTTTTTCATATCAATTGCAATGTCAGTTTTTCAATATTTCGCGTTTCAAAATAGAACAAGACAGCTAAGAAAACAAAATAGATTTTTATTAACTTAAATACAAAGAAAAATTAATCAATATTTAGTAGCAACACCTTTTGCCTTGATAACATCATCAATTCGCCGGGGCATGGAATCAACAAGCTTCTCGCAATTATGTGTAAGTCGAATCCCATGTGTTCTGTATTGCAATCTTCATGGCTGCAAGGGTAGTAGGTTTTTCTTTGCGAAGCTTCCTCTTCATCTTATCCCACAAGGCTTCAATAACGTTCAAATCTGGCGAGTTCGCCGGCCATTCAAGAACAGGGATCGATCGTTCTCGGAGCCAGGAAGTTGTGGACTTTGCAGAGTGTGCCGGTGCTAAGTCATGTTAGAAAAATGATGTCTGTGGCGTCACTGTCAAACTGATTATCCAGCACTTGCAGTAAATTAGCTTCCAGGATATCTTGGTACACTGTTGCGTTTACATTTCCTTTGATGAAGCAAAAATTACCAACACCCTTAGCACTCATACAGCCCCAAACCATGCAAGACTGCGGGAACTTCACAGACGTCTTGACGCATTCTTGGTTATACCGTTCCGTGGATCTTCACCAAACGCGTGACCCTTGGTCGCCGAAGAAGATACAAAATCGAGACTCATCTGAAAAGATCACACGCCGCCATTCGTCTGTAGTCCAGGTTTGATGAGCAGTTGCCCATCGTAGCCTCTTCGACATCTGTTTTTTGTTAAGGAGCGGTTTGGTGGCAGCTATACGATTTTGGTATCCCAGTTGCCGGAGCCTTTGGTAGGTAGTGCTTCTTAAAACGTCGGCACCAGATGCCTGCTTCCACTCTTTAGTAATGTGGTTTGTTGACTGGAATCGACTTTTCTTTGCCACCTTGTCCATTGTCCGGTCTTGTCTTTCAGTGGTGCTTTTCTTTCGTCTGCATTTCTTGCGATTGCTGTTGGAAACACCCTTAACATCTTTCTGGAGCACTTTGGTCACTACCGATCTTGAACATCTGACCTTGGTTGCGATTTCCATGTGCGTCTTTCCTACTTCCCGCAAATCGAAGATTCGCTGCTTCTCAGGCAAAGATATGTCTTTAGAGCGACCCATAATGAGAGACTATGATTAAATTACTTGCAAAATCTTTTTAAACACA
>OY744515.1:63379728-63747228 GCA_963556195.1 Sepiola atlantica
TGCAGTACATTTTTCCTGCAGCATAACAGCTAGCAAGTATGCCGAGGCGGCTAAGGCATTAGACTTTCACAGTCAGTCATAACTGAAGGTCCGGGGTTCGATCTTCGAGTTTGATAAGTCAGCTGGATAAAACCACACTGATAAGTCTTCAAAAGACGAAACATGTGCCTGTGAATGCTAATATTTATATAATATTATACTAATCCTGTTAGTATCCATTTTGTTTCTGTTTTAAGTTGTTTAACTTCTGTCTTAATATGTGAAATGGATCACTCACAAATTCTTTAGGTTAAAAATAATAATTTTAGAAAAAAAACGTTAATGGAATCATTGTTGGTAGTTACTTACTTGTTTGCCCTAGTTAGTAAAACTAACCGTAGTGTACATCAAACAAAACCTAGCTATCATCTGAAGCAACACCATGCCGCAATGTGTAAGTCTGGAAAAATATATACTTTGCCCTCGTGTAGAAGTAAGAAAATAAGGACTTATTGAAATAAACCTTTTTTATTGGTCATTAGCGAATAAATGTTTTTCCTTCGAATAAACAATTATATTCGCTCAGATATATTTAGACTTAACTTCAATGATCAAAAGGTTTTTATTTGTCTTAAAATAATGTCACAATCTCTTATAGAATCATGATCAGATTTGGCATAAACTTTCAGATATATACCAGAATAATGCACGAACACACATGGTTCATCAAAGAGACAAAATACTCAATCCCTATCAAAATCAATGTCACATTAAATTTGAGATATATTCGTAAACATTTTTATTTTAAAACTTTTCTTCATCCATATAAAAGTTCATTTTAATTTGTGAAACCATTAGCCATGCAATCATAGTATGCTTAATTGTTTCTTTAATGTTTGAGTATAAATATTTAAAACTAATACAACCTGTAAACCGGTGTCACTTTGAAAAATTGAAGAACCCAACAAACTCCTGTTCCCAGTAGTGTTAATCGAATTTTTAACTATCTATGATTATTGATAAAATTTGTTCTTTAATTATTAAAATTATAAATAATAATGAACATTTAAACGTCCGTATTATTTCATAACTAAGAAAGAACATTCTCACAGCAACCTACATATGTAGAGGCAACGATCTTGTTTTGAATTTTATGGTTGTGGAGAATTTAAAAATAGTGTGCCTATACACAAACACTGGAATGAAGGTAATATTCTATGGTAATAAATGTATTTGTAAATAAAGTAATATTTCTGACCAAAGTTCAAGAAATCATATCTAAGCAAAGGACTTAAACTTACCGAACGTGGGGATCTATGACAATGAGTTCCAGCCTGATGTGGAGGGACTAATATCCCTACACAAAGTATAGCCATTCTTTTTAGAAGTGAAAACTAAATAAAATGATTTCTTAAATTATTTAGTATTCTTTCGTTTCTTCCTTCTATTATGTTATTGGCAGGAATATATTTTATTTCGCGTCAGTTTCTTTCTGAAAATACTTATTCCAGAAAAAAAAACTTGTCGCGTGGATGTACTATTATCTGGATGGTTCTTGGATCCCTACGGTGCATTCCCCTTGATCCCCACACTTAGGGTTAGAGTTAGGGATTCACTTTTCCTCACTTACTGCAAGAGTATTAAATCTGCGTCCTCTTCATGGCAAATAGAATTGGGAAAGTAATTATCAATTGAGCTACCCTGAGTAAAAGATTGGTTCAGCTTATATTTCTATTCTAATACGACAAGTGATGTAAACAGAAGAATGAAAACAATTTGTTAATGCATAAGTAAATATCCTGCATAGATTCTCTAATAGAATAATGTTTAACTTTTGTTTGTTTCATTTATTCATCTCTATTTATATTAAGTTAGATATGTCTATATGTTTATACATTTGTATGTACAGGATTAACTCTTAAATTAATTAACCGATCATTATGAATTTCTGAACACAGCTGCTAGGCGTAAGGGGTTCAAATGTGGTCTATATTTAGTTGGTAGCTCTTTGTGAAAATTCAGATGCCTCCGATTCTGCGAAATTTTAACAATAGATATTAGACATCGGTTAATAAATATTCCCTAAATTTCAGTTTCTTTGGAGTATTTTAAAAGGTATTTCGAGAAGGGGCATAATATGAGTACAACCACCCATTTGAAAATTCAAATATTTCAGATTTCCATTAAATTTGATCTATAGTCATTGGACACCAACGAAGCAAGATTTCCTGAATTTTTATTTTTTCGTAAGACCCTTTAAGCATAAGCCTTAAATTTGAAATATTTTCTAGAATCAAAATCGTGTAATGAGTTTTAATCAAAATTGGAATAAGTATTCTAGACATAAGGTTTAGTAGTATCATATCTTGATTTTAATCTTTGTAAGGGGACATAAAAGTGGTGCAAAACTGTTCTGTTTGGAAAATTAATTTTACCCGTCCTGGGTCGGATATTTTACTAGTTCCTATATATTTACCGTTTCTAATCCTACCTATAAATCTTTTAAGAGTTCTGCAGAAGATTCAAAATTCAATTTGCCTAAAATATAAAATGTTCAATTATTGTACATGGACATAAATGATTTACAGCCTGGCCATTTTCATAACAAATATTTAATGTTTTAAACTTTCTCCTGAGACATTTCTGAGCTTGGTCAAACCATTAATATTTAAAAGTATCAGACGACTGAAAAGAAGATGCTCTATACAGAATGAGGTCAAGCTGACATAGCAAATAAATAATTCAAAATATTGGCTATTTTTGTTGTTGGTTCTTGTTTGTTTTTCAAGTGCCATTAAGTCGTAAAATATAAAAATATTATTCAGAAATGTTGGATTCCATCTTAAAATGTGTAATTGTGATTAAAAAATATAAAATAAAGACACAAAAATGGAATGAAACTTAATTCTCTTTATTCATGTGTGCATATCAATAAGGTTATTTGGAATTGCCCAGGATGAAAGATTTCAAGGTTATAAATCATCTAATATATAAAGTTATCTTGTGAGATTAAAAAAGTTGAACCTAAATAACATTTAAACCGACAATATAAGAATACCCGTTCCAGAACGAGTAAAATTAATTCCATGAACAGAACAGTTTTGCACCACTTTTATGTCCCTTTACATAGATTAAAATCAAGATATAATGATATTAAACCTTGTGACTAGAATACTTATTCCAATTTTGATCAAAATCCATTACATGATTTTGATATGAGAAAATGTCTCAAATTTAAGCTTTAAGCTTTTCTGGGTCTTAAGAAGAAATTTGGGGGGTTAGGTCTTAAAAATCCATAATTCATTTAAATCCTGTGGGATTTGATAGTTATATTTCTAGGTGTTTAATTAGGGGGATTCATGTATTTAACATGTTAGAAAAGTTAAAAAGAGATGGAGTATCTATTGATTAATGTTTTATTTGTGGTGGATGGGGTTAGGTGGTATTGGGATTGGTATGGGGTTATGTAGTTGTGGTTGTAGTATGTGCAATATATCCGGGTGGGGTGTTATGTTGTACATAAAAAAATAAGTATAACATTAGAAAGGTCTTGGGGAGGGTGGCTATTTTATATGTTTTCTTATTTTTTAATTTTTTATTTATTAATTTTTATGGAGTTTATTGGTTTTTTGTATTGATTAGTGAGTTATGTGTAACTATTGTTGTCAGTCTATTGGACTAGCAGGTATTTTTTTGTCGGGACATTTTTTGAAGACTTCGGTTTTGATGTTCATGCAATTTATGGACAGGTTGTTGATTGCTTGTAGAATCCTGAATTTTTCAGTGGAACATAGAGGGTAAATCTTGAAGGTATGGATGTATGGTTTTGGTTTGTCGGTTTCCAGGAATGCACCGGTTTTTCATCGATATAAAGCCATTTCACACCGTGATTTGAGCTCATTCAGTACGCTGATGATTCCACTGGGCATAGAATTTTTTTTAAATGTAAAAAGTCAGCCCATCTGGATTAAACCACGACACTTTCTAAAATATGTAACAGTTGTCAAATAAATTATTAAATTATATATATATATATATATATATATATATATATATATATATATATATATATATATATATATATACAAACGCCCACATATCATTTTGAAAGTTGCTTGTCCAAATGAAGGAGAATAAGTAAAACTGAAGATATTTTTTCTATATCTATTTTCAGGATTACTCTTAAAAATCAATTCAACATTTCAACTATTTTTACATGACTGAAGTACATTTAGTTTGAAACTCAAATTAGAAGACAAAAAAATGAATCTATTTTTAAGCAACATTAAACATGAACATTTCTTATATTTATCTTCTGCAACATTTCTTTCGTTGACCTTCATCAAAGTACAATCCATCCAAAATGCCAATAATAAATTCACATAGACAAGTCAAAACACTTATATTCTGTCTTGCTTTAGTATTAATAACACTTAAATTGAATGTTTGGTTCAATTTAGGATTTATTTGAATGCATGTGGGAAGACCAAGACTTCATCATTTAACTTTCATATGAGAAAGTTTTGTACAATCATTTAATGCTAAAATATCTTCAGCAAAACAAAAGTTAAATATCTAAATAAACATTGTTACTCAAGATGTTTACGCGTCTATAATTTTTGTTTTCCATTAGAAGAAAACTCTTCTGCTTTCTTTGTATACAAGTTTCGAACTATACCAACCCTGACTCAGCTTAGAAAATATATGTTATCAAGGTGGAGACACAAGGCTAAGATTATGGTGAGAACTTTGAAAGTAGCGCCAGAGTGAGAACCAAGTTGAACATGGAGAGAAGCAGATTTTACTTGTTAACTGCAGGACGTCTCGTTCCTATTTACTTGCCTTCCCACGAGGGCAAAGTTAGACACAAGGTCAGGTTTTAATGTGGGGGATTTCCAGCTCCCCAAAACAAGGCACTCTGGAGTAGAACAAAAATTTAAATTGCTTCAGTCAAGAAGGACTTCTCCTTTACTGACTGAGGACAGTATAGACTAAGTGTAGCTTCAGAACAGATACTACACTTTGTTCCTAGCCAAAAGGCGTCTTGTTGCCTCCATAAAAAGGCTGCCCTTAACCAATACACAAATAAGTACACTATATGCAATTTCAGACTTTGATGAACATTTGTCTATTTCAATCACTTTGACACCAAACTGCTAAACCCAATTTTTTAAGCAACTTTACTGCTTTTTTTCACTGTTGCTACTATCCAGTTTATGTGTGCATCAACCCTCATTTCTACTACCTTGTTTGTCTGTTCCCTGAAAGCGACCAATTGGGTGATCGTAAACAGTCTTCAAGCTTTCATATGACCAGTAAGACGTTATTAATGCATCATTTTAATGTATAACCTAGAATCTCCTTGATGATATTATATATATAATTCAGCTATAACCTTGTAGCAGTTATACATATGCAAACTATTTTCATTTGTATAAGCTTACACTCCCACTGATACATTATCCAATAAGAACACTTTTCATGGAAGGTACTTCCACTGAACTGTTTGTACACTTTTTTCCCGCTTTTAACCAGTCGGACCGAAGACGTCAAACCTAGCACATTGTGTAGCATACGGGGGGCAGTATATTTAAGATTCGACCAGGGCAGATGTACATGTGCTAATCCAACTTTGAGCGGTTTAGGATTTCTGTAACTTTAACCTGTTCATAGCCTCTTGTTGTTTGTTGGTGAAGCGATGTATAAATAAAACTGATTTAAACTATAGAGAAAAAGAGTTTGTCCTTATAACCCTAATATTCTCGCAACTACAACCACATAAATGCCAGCTTATTTCCAGTACCTCTACATGAAGTATGAACATTATGGTGTTCATTTTGCTGCCTATATTCACAGATTTATGTTCACATCCTATTAGTCTTGTTGTGGACCATATTAAATCAGTAGAAAACATAACAAACATAAAGAAAAGAAAAAGTAGAATAATCATCATTAACCTAAGGAACAATATTCATTTAAAGGAAGAAAAAGTTGTAATCTTTTTGCGGTTGTAGGTGCGTGCATATATGATATGTTTGTACGTTAAAAATTCAATCAAAGAGAGATAAATTAGTAATACATTTATGAAAGTTGTTATCCACTTTGGTAAGAATGATGTAAAATGTTTATTGAACAAGAATAATGGGTTACAGGAAAGTATAGCAATCCTGTTTAGGTGCTGTTGGCATGTTGATGCTATGTTGTATTTTCTGGTGATGATGATTGAATTTGCATTCAACATGGCATCACATAGCCGTAGAGTTGTTGGTGTTATAAAAGGAAGAAGTTGGTTGATTTTAATGCTTTAAATTGATGGTGCATCCTTTGGTTGGATGGATGAAAAATCAGTTATGGCTTGGGCATTTTATTTGGTGTGAAAGTACCAATCAAGCGTGTTGTAGATTTGTGTGACATTGTAGAAATGTTGGTTCTATTTACTCCTTTCTCTCTTTAAATCGGTGCTTTTATAGACAACTTCGTACAAAGTTCTAGCTTCGATCCTGTCTTGGCTTGCATGCATATTATTTGTCAATCTGTGTGTAAGTGCTTAAGTCATGTATGTGCGCTTCATTCGAATTGCCATCCTCTAGGTGCGAACTGCGCATATAGTTTGTTATATACTTGAGAAAATAAGTGACTAATCGTTGTGACCATCATTGAACTGATAAACAATTTAGATTCTTCTCTCCCCTTTTTGGATTATTACATTTCATTTTGAATGGATGATTGGCCTAATGGATACCATTGCTGGCTATGGAATTGGTTATGCTGTGTTCAAATCTTATTAGATCCAGTGTGGTTATTTACTACACTGATACTGTTGGAAAAGGTATGAATCCTCAATCTCACTCAGCTATGAATAAAATAGAAATTATGTTAAATTGATAATATAAAATGAATCATAAATAATGTTTCAGCATGACAAACTGTTGTATCCTTGAAAAGTGTTACAATATACAAAGTTGATACTCGAGTGAAAGGAACAACCGAAACGATATTATAATGATGGAAGAAATGGATATTGCAATAGAGAGTACAAAAATGGATAGACAGACATTAGTACGGCATAGCAAGATATCAGTGAATGCGGTGCTCACTATATATAGTTTTCTGTATTAGTAAGTCCACATGGGAAAAGGGTATGTAGGATATTCTATTACAACAAATACCTTGTGTTTTTCTAATCATATAGCCTCTTCTTTTTTATCCAGAGATTTGGGCACTTTTTAGTTAGTTTTCTTCCATCAGTTATCCATGTGAGTTATGAAACTGATCATACTTTGAAATTGGTTACCTCAGCGTTTTGATTTACCATTCTTACATGAATTTCTTGGATTTCTTTGTTAAAATTGATGCTAATGTTAATACTTTGTCATGCTTGCACTTCACTTGTATTGTTCTTTTCTAGAGATGTTGTCTTCTTGTCAGCATTTAATATTATCGAATGTTGACATAAATGACCGATATTCTAGCGATATTGTTTTGTATGCATTTTATTCCACTGATATATATTGGCTTCTTATCAATATTTTATTCTACTGATATTGTCTCTTTCTCAGCATTTAATATTATCGAATGTTGACATAAATGACTGATATTCTAGCGATATTGTTTTGTATGCATTTTATTCCACTGATATATATTGGCTTCTTATCAATATTTTATTCTACGGATATTGTCTCTTTCTCAACATTTAATATTATAGAATGTTGACATATATGACCGATATTCTACCGATATTGTTTTGTATGCATTTTATTCTACTGATATTGGCTTCTCGTCAACATTTTATTCTACTAATATTGTTTTCTTGTCAACATTTAATATTATAGAATGTTGACATATATGACATATATTCTACTGATATTGACTTCTTGTTAGCATTTAATATTAAAAAAATTTGACATATATGATTGATATTCTACTGACATTGTCTTCTTGTCAAGATTTTATTCTACTGATATTGTGTTCTTATCATTTTTATATTATCGAATGTTGACATATATGATGCTTATTGAATGCAATTGTTTCTACCTTTTCATTATTCGTTCCTTTTTTGTTTCAATTCTAGGGTGAGAATCCCAGCTAAGTATGTCTATTATTATCGCTGCCCCGATCATCGGAAGAATTATGTCATGTCCTTCATCTTCTGTTTTGATCGTGATGACGACGTTTACCAATTTTCCTACTGTTTTCCTTACACTTACACCAAACTTCAAAATTATTTGGATAACCTTGAAAAGAAGAACCCGGAAATATTTACAAGAGAGCTGC
Source organism: Sepiola atlantica (assembly GCA_963556195.1). Lineage (NCBI taxonomy): Eukaryota > Metazoa > Mollusca > Cephalopoda > Sepiida > Sepiolidae > Sepiola > Sepiola atlantica. Next base: position 63,387,982 of record OY744515.1, read on the forward strand.
TCTGTCTGACTGTGGTAGGTTGCATTTTTTCTTTGTACCTTTGTATGGTCTTTTATAGCTGACTGGCACCCATTAAACCAGTTTAAGCCAAATGCTTCCTATTTATCTGTTGATATCTGAGCTTTATATTATGTTATAACATAAAACAATCGATTAGCATTTAATGTTAGTGACAGTTCTTGTCATGAACTTGACAAAGATAAAATGATATTTATTAGATGAGTTCCGTATAGTTCAATTAGAACAACTTGTAAATGCACACTGACTTATCTGATTTGGTGTTTTATGAAGTAGTTTCAAGTGACACACTTTTGACAGTTGCCCATAATCACTTAAGGAGGTAATCATGTCTATACAAATCCGTTTTTTTATAAATATGTATGAGGGAGAGAATGCTTGTCTGTCTGTTCTCATTAGATCAAAACGGACTTCGCTTAGAATTATTCTTCAATGTTTCATTCTTATTTATACCTTTTTAATAAATACACTAACATTAAAGTTTACAACAGAGGTGGTGATATTTAACTGGTATAAGTATTTTTAATCTTAGACTTAAAAAAAGGCTTGTGCTTTGTTATTAATTTTTAATTAGATTCGTTTAAAAACTGTTGGTAAATGTTTACTTTAGAGTTCTAAACTCCATATTGTCAAAAAGCAAAACTTCAACGTGTGACGTTAACATTAACTTGGTAAAAATCTATTATGCTACTAAAACCCTGATATGGAATTGGTACAGTGTGTGTCCTTCATTAACCCAACTACTAACCCTAAGTCTGGGTTGGCGTATCCCCCCCGGATTTAAGGTTAGTGGTTTGGTTAATGAAGTGTATTTTTTCCTTGCTAGAAAAAATGTAAAAAAAAAACAACATTTTTTCGTTTTATTTCTCAGAAGGAAACAACCTGTATCGATCCCACACCCGGTTCTGCCTTGGCATAACAGATTTTTACCAAGTTAATGTAAAAGTCGCCATGTTGAATTTTTTTTTTTGTTTTGCAATTTGAAGTTTAGGACCCTAAAGCAAACATTTAATAAAATGTTTATCTATGAGCAATTAGAAAAATAGTCGATGTGTTTGTACAGAAATCATTTAATTCTGCATTCTGTAAATCCAGTCGTATCAGTAACTTAATGAAACAAAAATACTAGTGTAATAGGAGGCAGACCGACATTGCTCAGGATTTAATGAGAAACATTATGTTTTTTCACTTTGCTGATGACACCATATTACTTTCTTCTCTTTATTTTTTGTCTCACCCGTTTTTCCCCTTAATATGGTCAAAAGAAATGTAAATTTCGGAAAACTCTCTGAATTAGTGTCTTATATATATATATATATATATATATATATATATATATATATATATATATATATAGCTTAAATCTAACTAAAATCATATATATATATATTTGCAGTTCAAGGTACTTCTGATCCCATAGATCTCTTAGAAAAGGAACATAGAGATTTGGCACATTGAGAGAAACGTAACGATTATTGTCTCCCCCGGAAAATATTATACATATGATTTAAATTTCATCAAAATAGGACATATTTCAAGCTTTAATGGGAGGTTTTGCCCCCCCCCAACCTCCCATATCTCTTAGGGAGCAAATAGAAATTTGGGACCCCTTATATTGTTATCACATGGAAATTTTACTTATAAATAGACTTTTAGTTTTTATGTAGATTCTCTAACCGTTCTTTCTATAGGGAACATACACAGACATTGACATTTATATATATATATATATATATATACATATATATATATATTTGAATAAAAAAAATTATATAAGAGAGCTTCATTTTAGCTTCAAAGAATATTTTTAAGCATATATTAAGTAAATAAATAAAAATAATAAAATTCAATATATTTGTTACAAGAATCTTTAAAAAGAAATGTTAATCCTCATATCATTAATAACAATTTGTCTATATCCGAATCGTAGTCTTATTCTTCCTTACTATGAATGATTTGTTGAGTGCAAATAATGTAAGAAACTTTTTGGAATTCAAGTAAAAATATTAAATTTTGTTAAATTATTAAAATAACTGAAGAAAACTATTTGGTGCATTACTCAGAGCACTCTTCCACAGTTCAAAATCGATTTCGAAATCTAGTGAGAGACATGATCACTTCTCTTCCTTGCAGCCTCTTTCTCACAAACACGTTGTTAGTCTCTCTCTACTCTATCGTTCTTTCCATGGAGAGTGCTCGACTGAACACTAATCTCTGGTCTCTCTTTATAAGACATTCTTTGTAAGACATTTATTATCACAATTAAAAAAATTTCTTTCTTCCCCTGTTTGCTTCGAATCAGGCAGAGTTTTTTATTATTTTATTTCTATGGAAGTCGCCCCAGACAAAGCAGGAAGCTACTTGACGTAAGGAGCTACAAAAAAAAAATACTACTTCAAAGTCAAAAACTAACCAACAATAAGTGCTAGAGGAATAGATTCAGCAATTCTTCCCCCTTACACAAACTAAGCTTCTTCATAAGGGAGTACTGTCTATGGAACACTTACCATGTGACTGCTTCCCTGCAGATTATAACATAATCGTCTTCAAATCCAATTTAACCAGATTCCTGTTATGAACCGCCCCACAAGTATTCAAACTTAGTCCAGTCCATGAATAATTATCGAACCTCTCATAAAGTTCTTCATCTCTCAACTGACAATCATTGCATCTCATTAACCCTCATCCTTGAGTGGATCTTGTCCTTGATAAGTGGTGACACTTCTAATAAAAATATTATTATTATTAAACATTACTAAATTACTGAATTAATAATAATACTCTGTTCGATTAATTAAATTGCTGAATCCATTTAAACATAACTAAATCATTAAATTTTGTTATTGTTAATAACCTAACATTTTCTGTAGGACAGCTATCTAATTATTTTAATAAATAACTCCAGTAACATTAAATGTTTAGATGATAATGTCATTTGACAAATACAAAAACAAAAGTGTACATAAACCAAAATATGTTTACAGAACGTTTATCAGATATACCAGCGCAGTAGGTAAAACACATAATGTGCGTTAATCTAATGCAGTATTCCACAACAGTGGCAACTCGAAAACTGTAATCATATCCTTTCCATGTCTAAATCTTGTGCAAAATAAAACTGACAGAATGAAATTACTTCAGGTTAAAATAAACAGACGAATACATTCTCTGAGGTTGCATCTAATTTGTGTCTAGCTATACATTTTCTAGCAAAAGTATGCGACTGAAGAGAGGGGCATAGTTTTGCGAGAAAGTCGTGAGGGCTTTTAAATTCCTGGGTTTTAAAGAAGAGATTACCACTTACTGCAGAGAAGTGAATTTCACTGAACCTCAATAACAGCACATTTAAAACGTTTCATAAGTAGAATCACAACACTCACACACATTAACGCAAAGGCCAACCACTCCAACTCTGTAATAAAGCAAATCCAAAACATTAGCAATGCTAGAATAAGAAGCAATCATCCAGTAAAAAAATCTTTAATCTGAACAAAAATGTATATGCTGCAGCATTATAAAAAGTGGCTGCACAAATGAATTAACATATATAGAACAAAGCAACAACGTTATCAAATCTAACATGAAAAACAAGAAAAGAAACATTGTATGTTTCACTCTTTCTTTCTGCCAACTACCCAACATTAATATAGGACAGTTTTTCTTAAGACTAGTGGACAAGCACTTCAGCAATCGTTTACACAAAATATTTAATAGAAAAACTCTAAATCTTAGTTACTCTTGCACTAAAAATATCCACAATATAATCAATGCCCTCCGATTACAAATTAACAAGCAAAATAAAGTATAGAAATAGCAATATCAGCAGGAGGAATTGCAGAATTAAAAGTAACTGCCCCACGGAGGAAAAAGGCAGTGTAGAAAATATTGTTTACAAGGCGACCATATTTCAGAGAGAGGATATTATTTTCCTCTTGTCTAAGCATTATTGGTCACTGAAAGAGAGAAATTTTACTTCTATAATCTCCTGGTCGGTTTTATGTAGCGCCAGAATGCCTAATAATCTTAAGCATTAAATGCTCTATTTTTTATATTGGTTTGAAAAAAGTGAAAAACGTTTCATAGGAGTAATATAAAGTAGTATAAATGATTTTTGGAAAAAAAAATTATTGAACAAAAATAAATGATGTTGCAAATGTGCAACAAATGGCATAAAATTTTACATGTATAACAAAACACTACAATATATGCATCTAAATAATCATAACACACTAGAGAATCATAAAATAATTTTACTTGCCATTATAATGATCAGATTTAAAAGTTGAGGCTCTTGAATTAGGCAGATGACACACCGATGACATCGAAGATACTGCTATTTAGCAGGTGTGCTGATGCAACATCATAGGAGAGTCGAAAGTGAACCTTGGGTTTACTTTCGGCAGTCTCGTAACTCTCGTTTCCCTTATTTTGCCATTTAGTCCTCACATTCAATGAATGATGTTTCTGACACAAAGGGGGAAGAATTGCTGTTTTCTGGATCAGGATCTATCCATAACACTTATCTTTGGCTAGTTTTTAACCTTGAAGTAGTAGTATTTTTTAGCTTCTTACATCAAGTGGCTTCATGCCTTGTCTGGAGCGATTTCCATTAAAAAAAATATATTAAAAAATACTTACTCACACTTGCCAACAGGCTCATTGCAGATGTGAAACAAGTTGCGTTTTGACACATTTTCGTTGAATATTATATTAAATAGGCATTTTGTTGGACTGTGTCATATTTTAGAAAAAAATTATGGATTACTCAAAGATGCAACCTGTGTTTAGAGGAAAAATGAGGGTCATTAAATATGAAGAGAGTAACATAGTGAACTAATGTAGTTAGATAATATCAAGATACCAACTCAGAAACAAATTAAAAATCACATACCTATAGCACAGATCAAATCTACTCTTCCTCCATAAAACATTTCTAAATTATTTTCAATTACAGACGAAAAAAAATAGATCCTAATATCTCAGCATTTTTGTATACCTGTGTGTGTATCCTTATATTGTGTGGGCATTCCCTAAGGTTTTTCCTATAAACTTTAATAACAAAACATACAAACTAAAATATCATTTAGTTCTGTGATTGAGTTATGTTTGAAAACAATTCTGTTTTAATTGTTCTAAATCGACATCATTTATAATTAACTGAACAAGCCACCCATCTCTTTCTTCTCAAGCTCCTCTCACTCTATATTGATTCAACCGCTCTCTAATATTGCTTAATGTCTTTGTGAGTATTAAAGAAAAAGTGACTTTCTTTTTTAGCGTTGTCATCCAATTTACTTACGTGTGTATGTACACACCTCAAATATGTATGTAAATTAGATGGCAAAATAATAAGAATATATAAGAAAAAAAATAATAATACTCCTATAAAATAATGATAATAATGTCTCCTTACTTGTATATAATAATAATAATAATAATAATAATAATAATAATAATAATAATAATAATAATATAGAAGTAAAGAGACTCATTATTTATAGTTATGCAAGAAGAATAAGACATTCTTCTTCATATGTCACAATTTAAAAAAAATTAAAAAAAAAAAAATCAAAGTAGAAGAAATAGTGGTAATAGTTGTGACCCAACAGGTCACGGGTACCGGCATGGATCTTTTGGTGACAAATTCCAGTTTTCTGGATGGCCATACTTCCCAAGACCAAAAAATGTTCAAGAAGATGAAGTGGAAAGAAAGTAAACATTTAAAAAGTAAAAAAATAAAAACATAAATAAATGGAGTGGAAAAACTTTGAGTCATAAGATGACCGGATGGGAAACAAAACACCCCTAAATTGTTGACAGTTTTTCAAACATTCCTCAAAGATGTAGGCATTATGTCTAAAGAACCCATGATTAACGATTAAAACAAATTTATCACCAGTAAACTTTATGGATTGTAGAGTGTTCCATACGTTCTTCTTATTCAGTGAGCACTCTATTATGATTACGTCATAAAGGTCTGCAGGGATTATCTAAAGTTCAACCCACATGGATCTACAGGTTATTATACAGCGAGGAAAATATATAGAAAAAAACATGCCTGAATTTGATCCCAAATTCGAACATTAAGGCATCTGAATATGGCAAAGAGTATGAAAGCATGGTTATGGTACATTAAAAAACACATAATTCATTTAAGTACTATATATATATATATGTGTGTGTGTGTGTATGTATATATAATTAATTATAAATATTTGTTTTTTATCTACATACGTTTACGTCTCATCCTTACAGGAATCGTCAGTGTAGAGAAGAATTATTCACACCGGTTGCTTGGCTCGAACCCCGGAACTCGAGTTATATTTCAAATTCAAATTCCAACGTCTTTGCTCACGCTGGTAACAACTTGGTAAATCAATTAATCCTACTTAAAGGCAGTTGACATATAGAGTTCAACTTTTGAAAGGAACATTGCACTGAAGCCACGATGACAGCTGTGTTAATACTACTCGCTAGAGAGCCGGGCCTATATTTGAGGCCGACACATAATTAATTATAAATATTTTTTTAAATCTACATACGTATACGTTTCATCCTCATGGGAATCGTCAGGGTAGAAAAGAATTATTAACACCGGTCACCTGGCTTGAACCCCGGAACCTGAGTTATATTTCAAACTCAAATTCCAACGTTCTTGCCCATGCAACCGCTGTGAATAATTCTTCTCTACACCACTATATATACATGCATTAATGTTTGTATCTGTGGATATGTACAAGGCTGATAAAAGAAAAAAACAATATGATTTATTTTCATTTATTTTTTTGGTAGAAATTCAATTTTCTGATGGAATTCTTGCATAGTTTTACTAACTTCGGTTGCCAATAGAAAAAAATTAAATTTTCTGATTTAGAAACAAACTTTAAAAAAATTTAGTTTCTACCTTTTTTAAGGGTAGGATAACTTAATATGTTTAATTTGCCTAATAACTTTTGTGCGATTCTGGACAACAACATTTAAAAGAGGTAATTTGATTATCCGAGAACAAGTTTCTCAATTAAAGGAAGTGATTATCACCTTAGAATGATTTACAGATAAGAATAAAACACACTGAAACACAAAGGAGAAAGAATTAAACGGAAGTGTCAGAGACACAATAGATTGCTTTATAAAAATATATGATCACAAAAATTAGATAAAGGACTCATTCAAGTGGATACTGGTTTTTATTTTACAAAAGGTATATTCTAAAAGATCTGACTTCTCTTTCATCTTTAGAAACCATCATTTTAGGTTTTATTCTTCTTACATTACAATAATTTAAATGAAAAATAAGTAGCTATTAGAGAAATTGTATAATAAGTGTAAACACAAAAGCTTTGGTTTCAAAACAAATACTTGATAATATACATAATCTAAGTACTGACTTATAACTTAATAGCTGAAACCTATATTTGTAAAACTTGTAACCCTTGTAAAAGAATAGAGCCCTCTCGGCTAATGAAGAATGCTTAATATAAGCATATCTAGATTTCACTTAATGAGGGGACCTAGAATGATTTATTGTGTGGATACAGTTTGAATACTTGTAAAGACAGTTCATGACAGGAATCTGTTGACAATAGATTTGAAGACAACCATGTTATTATCTGCAGGGAAGCAGTCCCGTGATAATGTGTTTCACAGACGGGAAGCCCTTGCCAAAAAAAACTGTGTTTGTAGAAATTCTGCTTTACTCTAGGCACTCAGAAGAGAGAAAGGAAAGTTTTTTTCGTTGTGTTAGCAAAACTAGTTCTCACTGTGAAAGACTTAGTTGGTATAACCAGATATAGTAGTTCAGTTGAGCACCTTCCATGGAAATAAACTTCCATGTCGACTAACAAGAATGAGTATTTTTAAGATGCATCCATTCAATCTGTGTGTTTAGCAATGAAATTATCAGTTCTTTTGAAGCATCTTTTTAAATTTTAAATATAAAATCAAGCAAAAAGCCGTTATAAGCCATGAATAAGAAGTAAATATTTTTAATAATTTAAAAAAAAAACTTTGGTCTTAAATTTTTCAGGTAAAATACTCCTCATCAGAGACGGGAGGTGTTTCATATTAGTAAAACAATATCTTTGGAAATTTTACTAATATGAAATACCTCTTATCTTTAATGAAGGATATTTTACCCGAAAAACTTCAGACCAAAGTTCAAAATAAAATTTAATTATAAAAATATTTTCATTTTATTCATTGCGTAAAACAGCGTTTTGTTCAATTTTCAAAATTGAAATTTAGCGTTATTATTATTATGAAATCCTGTAATACAAAATTAATACAACCTTTGGATGCCTTATAAAATTTTACTTGAAAAATTGTTTTCGAACTTGGTAGAGGGCTTTGTTTTCAATTGCATCACATGATAGTGCATGTGCATGTGAGAGAAAGAAAGAGAGAGAGAGAGAGAGAGAGAGAGAGAGAGAGAGAGAACGAGAGAGCATAAATATTGTTGATGTATATCTGATTAATAGTCATAGCAGAGTTACCTTTATTTATCTTGTGTTGCTTTTGCAATGATTTTTGACTGTTATAGTAAAACAATTAAGCAACAAGCCTAATGATCGTGTTCTATTCTTTGCTCGCAAAGTGTTAGTGACAAGATCGTGGTCATGGTGACTGATAATAATTGCAGAGCACACTTTGTTAATGGTGTTATTACAAAAGTGACATTCACAATTAGAATCAAAATCCATTTGTCAGTCTTCTTGTCTCATGTTATTCTAACAACACCAACTCATTCCATTTTCATTTGCAAGTATTTTGTTACTAATGAGTAAAGGAAGGCGGATCATAAAGGGATTATTTATTTAGTTAAAAAGAACAGAACTTTCTTTCATCTCATGTATATAAAACGACTAGAAGAACACCTGTCTCAAGATGGGTAAAATTCAGTCTCCGAACAAAACAGTTTTGCATCACTTTTATGTCCCCTTACGAAGATACTAAAACTTATGTCTAGAATCCTTATTCTAATTTTGATCCAATACATGATTTTAATTCGAGAAAAGGGCTTAACTTTAATGGATCTTGAGAAGAAATTGAAATTCAGGGAATCTTGTTTAATTGGTGTCTAATGACTATGGATCAAATTTGAACTATTTCATTTTTCAAATGAGAGATTGTACCCATAGTATGCCCTATAAAAATTCTTTGAAATAATCCAAGGAAACTGAAATTTGGGGAATATTTATTAATTGATGTCTAATGCCTATTGTTAACATTTCACAAAAATCAGAGATATCTGAATTTTCATGAAGGGCTTCCATACCCCCTTTTACTTAAAACTAAATTAAATAAATATAGCCCACATTTGGGCCCTTTACGCCTAGCAGCTGTGTTAATTAGTTTAGGAGTGAATCCTATGCATAAATATATATAAATACATACACATACCTAACTTTATATCGAGATAAAAGTTAGATGCATTTGAATGGCACAATTCAACTGTCATCCTATTGCAGAAATAAAGACAATTAATTCAAAAAAGAAACATTGGAGTCATAAGAATTTTACAGAAGTTTATAAAAAGAAGAAGTTTGCTAAATAAAAAATTTGATTCTGTTTGCTGAGTTCAAAAGAAAATTGGACGAAAGCAAATTGGTGTAATTTTAGCTTAGTTTCACTTTCCAATCTAATTATGGTGACTGGTATTTAGAAATTAGGTCAAATGGAATGAAGACATGCTGTGAGATTGTTTCAAATTGACACATTTGGTGAGATGTATGTCTATAATGAGGTGAAAGTGTCCCTTTACTTTTATATATCAAGGACAGATAAGGATCAAAACATGCAAAAACCTTTTACAAAAACCACAAAAACACAACTGCATGAAGTTACTTTTGTTCTTTTTTTTCTTTTTTTTTAACATAGTTCACCCCAAACAAGGCAGGACGCCACTGTAGACGTAAGGGCTACTGAGAAAAAAGAAAAGGGGAGAAGGTTGGGGGGGAGGTCAACCTAAATTGGGATCAGTGCAGCGAGATGTCTGTTTACATTAGTTTTAAATTTCTGCATGTCTGTACTGTCGGGGAAACAGGGGGCAGGGAGGGAGTTCCAGAGGTCAGCAGCACAAGGAAAGAAGTTATTTGAGTAGAAGGCTCTCCGACATCTGGGGACTTCCACAGTGAATGAATGAGATTTAGTTGATTGTCGAGTTAGTATAGTGAATTTACGTCGAGGGGGCACCAGAGTAGCCAATTCATTGGAGCATAATCCATTGAAGTATTTGTAAAACAAGCACAAGGATACTACATTGTGGTGATGGGATAGGGACTGGAGCTTGGTTCACAGTTAGGGACCTATTAGGTTGGCGAATTTTTTTTGGACCTTGTAAAGAAGGGAGAGACTAGTAGATGATGCATCAGCCCAGATGTGACAACAATACTCCATGCATGGGCGGATGGTGGCTTTGTAGAGATACAGAATAATGTCAGGTGTGAGGAGTTTACTAGCACGGTAGAGGGAGCCAACCTTCTTTGCGGCAGCCTTGGCAATGTCTTCAATGTATTTGTTCCAATTCATGTTACCTGTGAAGGTTAGGCCGAGGAGTTTGAAGGATGAACTCTCAGGTAGGGTGTTATTTGCCATGACAATCGGTGGTTGGAGAGCTTCCTTGTAGTTATTGAAGGAAGAGCTTCTGATTTGAACTTCGAGATTGATATTTACATATGTTCATGCAATACAAAATCCTAAAAAAGAACAGATTTTTAGCCAAGAAACTACAAATTAAAAATCTAAATGATCAAAAAAACAGATTTTTGGTAGTCATGCACAGATTTTTTTAAATGAAGAGTATGGAAGCAAATAAGGGACACTATGAGTGTTTAGTTCCTAGTACAGAACTGTTGTTGCATCTTATTCTTCTATGAATATAAAATCCTGTAGCAGAAGTGAAAGGCAGTACAAACTGTTGACGGCTTTGGATGATGCCACGCATACATGTTGTTCAAAGAGACAACGTCTAGTGTGCTGCATATGCGAGAGAAGGAGGCAGAATCAAACATGGAAACGCCTGGTAACAAGCAAGAGTGTCAGACCGTCGAGTTGAGGAAGCAATTATGCAAATTATTCCTACCCATACTGAACATATAAACGTACGATTTGTTTTGCTTCAAGCCAGTCGATGTTTTAAACTCATGAAAGAAAAACATCACACATTTTATTTTACTTTGTCTGCCAACTAGTTAGAACTCTCTCTTCAGGTCCGTGTTTTGTTGCAGTTCGTTCCTTGTGCTGATGTATGGAAAGTGTCAGAGTGTATAGCTAAAGTTAATAGGTTCCAATTTGAAAGAGTTAACCACGAATTCCCTCACATGTAACATCAGTTAAATCAGCAATTCCCAACCGGGGTCCACATGGAGCCATGGGAGTCTACATAAGCTTTAAAGGAGCTCATGAAAAAACTTTATGTTTATTTTGTTTTGTTTACTAGGTGTATGTGTGTTTATTGAAATTTTTAAGATTTGTATTTGTATTTTATGTTATGAATATAACGAAACTGACTCATTGTTAGTTTTTACTAACATAGAAACAAATATTTGGTTAAAAAAAGTATCATCAGCATTTACTCCTCATTCCAAACCAATGAGTAAAGGAGTATTGGAGTCTCAGATGATATGATGATGCGATAGTGACCATTGCTTGATTTAGCCACGTGTTCACCCATATAAAAGTCGTGACTCAGAAGTTAGCTTTCATCTTTTCCCTATCTTTTCATGTTTTCTTTCTGCTTCTTTTTTCATCTCTCTCATTTGTTTAGAGAGATAAAAACGGAAAAATAGAGATATTTTTCTGTTTTTATCTCTATTTTTCATATGCTCCTTTTCCCTTTTTCTTTTCTTCATTTGTTTCTCATTTTCTTTTTCTTTCATTATTTTTTATCATGCTCCTTTTTCCTTTTTGGTCCCCCGATTTATAAAATCGGGGGACCTATGTTTTGAGGCATTTCCGCAACCATCCATTGAATTTCTCTGAAATTTTGCATGAAGTTGTAACTTTGGTCAGGTTAGAAAGTGACATTCTTCGATTTTTGAAAAAAAATCTGGTTAGCCCCCCAGGCGGTCAAAAGGCCCAAAAATGGCAAAAAATGACATTTTTTGCCCCATAGCTTTTCATCCATCCATTCAATTTCTCTGAAACTTGGCCAAAATGTGGAGGTAATTGTTCCTAATAGAAAATAAGTATCGCTGACCTTGAGGAAAATCTGGTTCGCGCCCCCAGGGGGTCAAAAGCCCCCAAAATTGCAAAAAATTACCCTTTTCTCCCATAACGTTTGTCCATCCATTCAATTTTTCTGAAACTTGGCTAAAATATAGAGGCAATTGTTCTGGATATAAAATGAGTATCCTTGATCTCAGACAAATTCTGGTTCGCGCCCCCAGGGGGTCAAAGGAGGGTCAAAAATGCCCCAAATTGCCCAAATTTATTGCATTTTACACTCGCCACATCGAGTCACATACAGAGGGGGACCACGCACGCGCGGCTTGTTCTCTTTGTATTTTTTCATTTTTCTTTTTTATCGCCTTTTTCTTTTTAATTCTTTTTTTTCTTCTCTTATTCATTACTTTTTTTCTCCTTCATTCTTCTTTTTTTGTTTTTCATTCTTTTCGGTTCTTGTTTATTTTTTTTATTATTCGTTCATTCGTTTTATTTCTCTATTCTGTGGTTGTTTCATTTTTCTTGTATATTTTTCTTTCTATTCTTTCTTTTTATTGTTGATTTATCACTTTTAAACTTCATTTAAAATTTTTATCTGCCTTTTATTTCTTTGCACTTTTAGTCTTTTACCTTTTCTCCCACTTCTTTCTCTCTTATCTCATTCTCTTGTATTCCGTTATATTTTTTTGATTTACTGATTCAATGTTGTGGAGGCAAAATGGCTTCCCACAAAGTAAAATTGAATAAATAAATCCTCTTTCTTTGGAATGTCGAAAAATGCATTAATTTGGATTCTCATGTTTCCCAATCTAACTCTCTACACATTTTTGTTCACTATGTTCTATTTGTGTATGAAGAATTTGCAACATTTTTGGAAATTGTTGTAATAGAATATGCTACAACCCCTTTTTTCCTGTATGGACTTACTATATATAGAGAGTATGCACCGATCGACAAAGGATCTCGCTTCAGACATTATTGTACTCTCTATTGCAATAAACTCATCTTCATTATACTATCATATAGGTTGTTCCTTTCACTCAGTTAACACCTTGTCTATTGTACCCCTTTTCAAGCAAGAAAAAAAACATAATTATTAATACTATTAGTATTTGATCATGAAAATTATTTTAATACTCATATTAGCTGTGAATAACTTTTTCCGCTTCTTCATTTGCTATATATATATATATAATTTAATAAATGTTCCTAATTTGTTTAAAAAACATCTTTATTCATACAATTGTATCTGCACATTTTAAAACACATTTACTTGATAACAAATTCAAGATGTTTTCAAAAGGCTTCCTCAGTGAATGTTATCTCCCATCAAATTAAACCCAGACAAAAGCCCAAAACGTTAATTTCAAAATTGTTCTCTTCATTTCACTTATTTCTCCCTTTCTTTTCAAAGGAAACCAATGAAAAACATTTCTAGTTGCATCCTTATATAAGTCAATAACCAAAACTAGTATCAAAAGACACTCGAGAAAATGATGTTATCTCCTTTTACAATGTCCTCCATTAGATTTTCATCAAGAGAATACACATAAAAAACAGCACATGAAGAAAAAAGGTTTTAACCCACATATCCTTTTTCATTCTTGTTCTTCGATTGTCATTTAACTAATTATTTCATTTCAACAATCATAACAAAGTCTTATTCACAACGTTTTTTTCTCCAGTTTTACTAGGGTATTTAACATTATGACACTAACTTTCTGTTTGCTAATTATTTGTTTTAAATATATATATATATATATATATATATATATATATATATATATATATATATATATATATATATATATATAAACATTCAATGAATTAAAACATTACAATTGTTCCAGAAATTAGAACATCAAGTCCAGTATGACGTACGATCGTTTCAAAAACATTTTGGAAATACTTTATTTTATTTTATTTTATAAATTAATAAAGCTAATCCAAAACGTCTCCTCATCAGCGCCTTTAGCAACACGTCTTACAGAAAATCAAAGAAAATATTAAAAAGCTCGTCGTAGAGAAACATCTATTGACAGAAAGAGCCACCGGTTGATATGTTAGCAGCATAGGAGGGGGAAGAACACAATGGCACCCACAAACCAAAACACTGGTACATATAGAAGAAACCGTCCAATATTTTCCATATATATATATATATATATATATATATATATATATATATATATATCATTGGCTTTTATTTTTATCCTCATCTTTTTGACAAACTCCAGCTTAATTTGAAAACTAGAGTTAATTTCGTTCCTTCTATCCTGATGATACAAAGAACGAGAATATTTTCTTAATTGGGAAGTGATTTTAAATATTTCAAATTCAATTATTGTAAAAATAAAATCTCATTCAATGTTGGATCCATTTAGATTTTCACTGAAGTCATCAAAATTCACATTATTCTTCTCACCTTTCTATTTAGCTGGATGACGATATCAGTCAACATCTCTTTGTATTTAAAAAGAAATTGCCTCCAGAGTTTATGAGTAAGAATCTTTGAAAATAGAAAATCTGTTGGCTTTTCAATTGGACTTGAAATCGGAGTGGAGTTTAACCATGCAGCGGTTAGACTTTCTTCATTCATCTTTTCTATTTTTTCTTTCATCTATCATTTTTTTTATTTGTTTCCTTTTCTCTGCCTTCTTTCTTCTCTTTGAAAACTTCATTAACCTTTGTCATCTTTTATTTCTTTTCCAATATCTATTTTGAGTTTCATTGTGGAACGACAAAGAATTTCCTATCAAATATCTATTTTGTCTCACCTTTCACCTTTCCCCTGTAGATGTCATGGCCCTAACTCACCTCTCTTGATTAACTTGTGATAAGATGGCGTTTTACAGAGTCTGAGCAAGCAATAATGAATCTCTTCATATCAATCACATCCAAGAAAATATGATGGAAACCAATGAGATAAGAAAACTTATTGTCTAATCAACCTAAATAATTATAAAGACGGTTATTTACTTTTTACTTAACTAACGTTAAAATAAAAAAAATGGTTACCAGCATACATAACAGGCTACACTCGACTCTCAAGAGTTGGAAGGATAATTAGTCTAGGAGAAGGAAAACTCCAAGAAAACTACCGATCATTCAATGTTCAGGTAGCAACTGCATTTCATTAATAGATACTTGCTACATAAACTATAGTTGACATACTTAGGAGGTTGTATATGCATTATAATCACGTTGGTACATCGGTTCTCATTAGATACCTGTAGTTGAGTGACGTTGAGCGTGGTTAGTATCAGATGGGCGACAATTTGGGAATACTAAATGCTGTACATGGGAAGACGTCGACACCTACGTATCTGCTAAAAACTGCAAAACCTAACCTGAGTTTGATACACATGCGACTGGGGACCGCTTGCCAATTTGATATTCCCTAGAAACTCCCTCTTTTGGAGGAAGCCAGCTCAACCTGCCCAGAGTGCATGTCGTACCAAGACAGAACGAGTCGTTTAATGGTTTTTAATTTATTTTTTCTCTGTTTTCCTTCTTTTTTCTTTGAAGTAAATGTGGTAGTATGAATGATGGAATGGTTATTGATGTAAAAAGTGAGTAATCAGGAAGGTTAGAGTCATGGTTAAGAAGGTAACTAAGTTTCATCGGGTTGATGCCCTTGAGAAACATTAATCTTCTGCTCAAACGAACTAGAGATCAAATAGCAAGTGTTCATGTTTTGCTGTTGATGCCTTTGAGGGTAGTGATCTTTTCTCTTCTCTGCAACGCCTTTTACACAGAAGAGAAGTTGCTAGTCTATCTCTGTTCTATCGTTATTATCATGAAAGATGCTCGACTGAGCTCCCATCTCTGGTTCTTCTTTGTAAGACATTCGCAGCAGGAACTCGTTTTCTACCACATCGAAAAAAGACTTTCCCTTCTTGTGCTATGTGCCTAGCATCACACAGAATTTTCACAGACAGATTTACTTTCCAAACACTTCTTTTATATGAAACACATTACCGCGGGACTGCTTTCCCGCTGTTTACAAATTGGTCGTCTTCAAATGCAATGTTAACAAATCTTTCTCACACACAACCCCATTAGCTGATATCATTGATCAATGTTAGTACTCCCATAGTTTACCTCATCTTTCATCTGACAATTATTTCAGTCTCATTAACCCTTTTCCTCGAGTGTCTCTTGGCCTTCATAAATGGTGACTGAATAGTAAAAAGAAGCAGTAGAAACAAAAAAAATAAAGATATTTATTTTGCCTCACAATATTAGCTACCCCTACAATTTATTTATTTATTCAAGTAGAAATTAAATTTTACACTTTCCTTTCTGTTTCTAATCTTTTAAAATTTCTGATTCTTCATTTTCTTTACATTACTCTTTCAACAATTGTTTGAATTTTAGTATATTTTAATATACCCATATATATTGAATATATCTTTCATCTTTTAATCGTTTAATGATGCTACTTTTAGTTCTATTTTAGGATTTTCATACCGAAACTAATCTGGTTGATATGAAACTAAAACAAGTTCAATTAATCTGATTATATTATTAGTTTTCCTTGTGTTATTTTAATATCTCTCTATCTTTAAAAAGTTAGTTATGTTTATATGTACAGGATTCACTCCTATACTAATTAATGAATTTTGGAACACAGCTACTAGGCGTAAGGGGTCCAAATGTGGTCTATATTTTGTTTGATTTTGTTTTATACAAAAGGGGCAAAGAGTGGATGAAAGCTCTTTGTGAACATTCCGATATCTCCGATTTTTGTGAAATGTTTACAATAGGAATTAGACATCAATTAATAAATATTCTCCAAATTTCAGTTTCTTCGAAGTATTTTAAGGAATTTTAAGGAAGCACGATCTCTCATTTGAACTTCAAATATTTCAGATTTGATTTGAATTTGATCCATAATCATTAGGAACCAATTAAACAAGATTCTCTGAATTCCAGTTTCTCCAGAATGTTGCGTTTCCATTTTATTTTTTCTTCCTCAAAATCAAAATGTGTTGCGTTGTCCGTCGTTCTTTTCTTCTTCGTAGCTCTCTTGTCACTTGTTGCCTCAAATTCGTGTCATCTATTTCTTTCCCCGCTGCTACATATCTTCTTCTAGTCAGTTTCGTCTCCATGTTGTCTGTGGCTAGGACCCGCGTTGCTCATCACTGTGCATATATGTTGTTCATTGCATTACAGTAAGAAAAATTAAGATAAAACAGATTCTAGAAATAGAGGTTTATTGAGAGAAAAATATTATGTAATCACATGAACAATTTACACTTCTTTACGTAGGAGAGAGACAGTTATATTAACCTAAGAAACTAAATAGATAGATAGACAGACAGACAGACAGATAGACAGACAGACAGATCAGCATCAATCTCCGCATGCAATTCTCCACAGTTTTGTTGTTAAGACATTTTGTCAGTGACCATTCACCTCAAATTCCCAAGCCGGTTTCCCAAAAATCTAACAGTTTCTTCTTTCGTCCCATGTGACGTCACATCCGGGGGCCCCTTTTTGCATTTTGTTCAGAGCATTGGTGCTGTCTGACCTCACTTCATTGTTTGGGGATTTTATCAGCGACTCATTTTGCTGTTGACTTTATCAATCGTTGGCCAGTCATGACAACCTTCCCTGATCCCCTTGTTTTCTGTCCCCTTCTGCGTTGTTAACAAGACAAGTCAACCATTATTTTTCACACAGCAAGGTCGTTTGTGATCGCACTATCAGTGCTAAAAGCTATACTAGCAGATCTATACACCATTATTCAACACTCCTTTCCCCCTTATCTGAAAAAAAAATCTTATGGTTTTTTTTCTTCCTCATCTGTAAAGTCAGACCAGGAACCACTCTCACCATCCCAGGAACTAAATAAGGCCAGTCATTTTCATTATCCTAAGTTTTCACCTGGCCGGAATTCCTCGTCGGCCTCATACTATATTCCTCTGGGATGTAAGTAAAGTCTTCTTAAAATCGATGTCAGCCCAATGGCCATCCCATATCATCTATCAATTACAGAACGTTCTTCACCCCAGTTTTATTGTGGAAATTTTCCGGAGTGATCTTTATTCCCCCAAAGGTCAAACACTTTATAGTGCATACCCAGAGCTCCATTGTCTCATAATGGACTGACCATTCGCCTTACGGAGTCCTTATACGCCCTTCTCAGGCAGTCATTATACACACATACACCTCTTCCAATACATTAAAATATAATCGATATTTTAACTTAATTTAACTTATACTTATTACATAGATATACATGGAAAAAAGCAGAGCCCCTTCCTTTTTATAATTCACTCTGATATGGCCAACCCACGAGTTTTATATTAGGTAGCGCTTCTATACACAATCACCATATCTGCATCCGTGTTCGAGACACTTCAGCACAGCCGACATGAATTTACAAAAAACATCACACTTTCATCTAACTCTCAATCCTTTTCTCAGAAGAAGCGCCAGCTCTGAACTCTACATAATTGACCCCTCCCATGTCTTTAACTACACGGCAAAGAGTGAAAGGTTATTTCCAACACACACACCGGTATACATTAATACGATACCTTCCTTTATTCTTACCACAAATCCATTTGTCTTTCGACGTACACACCGAGGCACTTCACACCCCATCTAACTTACAACCCAGTTGATGGGGGCAGTGCATTCTCAGAGCAGGCAGAGGCTCCAGCTATGTCTGACCGTACTCTTCCCTAATATTATATCTGCATGATGGGGGGGGGGTCATCTGCAGCGCACATATCAGTCAGCATAAAAAAATCCTAGGACGGAATCACAATTCACAATTTATCCTAAAATTCACTCACACTACTCATATATATAACCACGCAATTTCAGAGGTCCAATTAATCCACAAAATGACTATGACCGTCCCTCATTCTACCTCATGTCCCCCTTTCAGTTGTGGGGAAAATTTCCATGCTACACACATTTTTAAACTCTATTTTGTTGTTCATACCTCCGGACAACGCCGGATAGCTATGTTAGTCTCTTATTAATTAATGTTAAAGTTTGATTAATATCCTATAGGCATTACAACTGATTTTTTTTACCCCCTTAAACAAGAATGTGAAATAAAGAATCTTATCGGTTAGTGTCTTTGCAAATATTAAACAAAAGCACAGCTAAGAGTTGGATAGAATGTACAGAGTATAGAGACCCCATCCCCCGCCGCCGAGACAGAGTGGAAAACAAAACCGTCATACTGTATTCTTTTTTTTTTAAGTGAGATGCTTGCTCATTTAACAGTGCCATAAAATTTCTGAAAATGCTTTTATCAACATGGCTTGGTTTTTAATGTAAACTTGAGTTACTTTAACACAAACACCGGAGTCTCAAGACATCATTGAGGGTAAGTTGCTAAAGATTACCCGGTGCCTTGCAGGCAATATCAGTAAGATAGAAATATCCTTCTGTTTTGTAAACTTACCTGAAAAGATGATAATCATAGAGAAGATATGGGTCTTTTATCTTTTATGAAATCAGCTTCTACTGATGAAAAACAGGGGCTACTAGGCAACCTCTCATTTTAGTGCAGTTTATGTCATAAAAGAACAGAAATAACCATTGAAACCAAGACTCTATCTGATTGTGAGGAGAAAAACAAAACACATCTGTCTATGGAGTTATAACCATCTTGTAATCGGGTTTGCAAAGCCAGAAAATTATGATATATAAATCAATAAGTCCTCAACTTAATCATGAAAAATTATTTATGAGGCATTATAAATATATTTTGAGATAATCGACTTCTTTTTCAGATCACTTAACCGAGTAATTATTCATTAGTAACAGATCAAATAATATACAAATATTCTATATGTTGTGAAGTAGTCCAACAGTAAAAAGAAGTCAAGTCGAGGTTGGGTTAAGATAACAAGTGTATTAACATAAAAGGTACAAGGTAAGGAAACTGACTGGCACTTGGCTAGACAGTTACAAGTCTGTCCTTTTTCTCTCTCCCGTGACTCTGGTGACTCGCACTATTTATAGTGAGAACCGGTGTAGTTTCTCTTCTGTTAGAACGGCCGGTGTAACACCCCCCCCCCTTTGAAAATATCCCATCTGGGGATTAATAACGTTTTTGTTTGGGAATCACCATCATCAACTCAGTAGATTTCCGTTTTCTTTTTGATCTCCTAATCTCAGGAGGAGTCTCTGGTATGGGCACCTGAAAAGTATCAAACACTGTGCCCATGATATCCTCCTCGGGCGATCTGGTCACCTCACTGTTCGAGTATCTTTTCCGGATTTGGTTAGTGTGACATTTGTGCACAAAATCTGGTCCCTTAATCATATAGACCATGTTGCCTATTTGTTTATCCACAGTGCCAGACTCCCAGAAAGTCCTATTGTTTCTGTAAATCTTATAAAAAAACTTTTTCGCCAACTTTATACCGTTTTTTTGTTATCGTTTCTTTTAGGTTTGTCCTATCATGGTTTGGTAACAACTTATGGAAAATCGATCTAACCTTGTGTCCGAACACGACCTCAGCAGGTGTCTTTGACGTTTCGATGTTTGCATTCGGAGTGACTCTGTAAACTTGCAGAAACTGTTGGATTGACTTATCCGTTGGTGATCCACTAGCTTTTTTCAGAACTCTCTTGAATGTGTCAAGGAATCTCTCTGCTGTCCATTGCTTCTTGGATGGTATGGAGAGATTGTTATATGCTCGATGAGATGATCCTCGCAAAGGTGTTTAAATTCAGTAGACGTGAATTGAGTACCATTGTCGGTGACAATGCAGTCTACTACTCCAAACCTAGCGAATAGTTCGTATAGGAAGTTTATAGCTGCCTCGGATGTGGGGTTCTTGCATTTTAGTACTTCCGGCCACTTAGCTAGGCTGTCTACAACAATGAGATAGTAGAACCCATCCAGTGGTCCCACAAAGTCTAAGTGAATTCTAGACCAAGGTCGGTCCGGTTTAGTCCACGATCCGAATTGAGTCGGAGAAGCTTTCATAGATAAGGCGCATTCTCTACACTCCCTGACTTTTTCTTCGATATGCTTATCCATGTTTGTCCAGTAAACGAAAGAGCGCATCAGGCTTTTCATTCTCGATATGCCTGGATGTCCGACATGGAATTCCTTGAGCATTCTTTTCTGTAATGTCATAGGAATTATAACCCTGTCACTATATACTCGGTACAGAAACTAAGTACTCGTGATTTCTGGAAAATCTATAATAGCGTAGTGAGTAATGGTCAATCAACGATTCCCCCACTATCAAACCACAATGATGTCGCTTGCACGGCCACTGATAAGGCTGAACTACTTGCCCAGTGTTTCGCTTCAAACTCCACCTTGGACTCAAAAAAACACCCTCTCCCCTAATTCCCATTGCGGACCGAAGCCACAATTGATAACCTGGTCATCACCCCATCCCAGGTCAGAGACATCACAAAAACCTTGACACCTCCAAAGCTTGTTGGCCTGATCTTATACCTACAATAGTAATAAAGAAATGCTCTGCTGAACTGGCCCCTGTCCTCTCCAAACTCTACAATAAATGCCTAGCTGAATCTTGCTTCCCCGATAGCTGGAAAATTGCCTCTGTGGTACCAGTCTACAAGAATTCTGGGAATAGAACTGATCCTCAGTACTATCGCCCAATCAGTCTACTGCCGATCTTTGCTAAAATCTTTGAATCCTTAATCAATCTAGCTATAATACGGCACTTAGTTAATGCTAAACTTCTTTCTGACCACCAGTATGGCTTTAGACAAGCACGATCTACTGTAGACATCCTAACGGTCATCTCAGAACGCATGTATAATACACTCGACAAGGCAGGTGAAGCTAGGGCAGTAGCGCTTGATATATCCAAGGCTATTGACGAGGTATGGCATAAAGGGCTTCTCCTGAAAATACGCTCATACGGTATTACTGGGCAATTACTTAAGATCATTAGATCCTTCTTAACCAAAAGAAAAATCCAGGTTGTCCTCGATGGCCGTTCATCTAAGCAACATGACATAAATGCTGGTGTACCCCAGGGATCTATCCTTGGACCTTTGTTGTTCCTGATCTATATAAATGATCTCCCTGATGACATAGCGTCTAAGATTGGTTTATTTGCTGACGACACCACGCTTTACTCTTGCCATGTTGGCAAAACAGATGCGATCATATCCGAGGCAATGGCTGAATCCTTAGAAAATGACCTCCAGGCTGTAGTGGATTGGGGTCATAAATGGTTGGTAACTTTTAATGCCGCAAAGACAAAGCTCCTTTCCTTCAATAACTACAAGAAACCTCTCCAACCACCGATTGTCATGGAAAACAACACCCTACCTGAGAGTTCATCATTCAAACTCCTCGGCCTAACCTTCACAGGTAACATGAATTGGAACAAATACATTGAAGACATTGCAAAGGCTGCCGCAATGAAGGTTGGCTCCCTCTACCATGCTAGTAAACTCCTCACACTTGCCATTATCCTTTATCTCTACAAAGCCACCATCCGCCCATGCATGGAGTATTGTTGCCACATCTGGGCTGGTGCATCATCTACTAGTCTCTCCCTCCTTGACAAGGTCCAAAACAGAATCGCCAACCTAATGGGTCCCTCACTGTCAACCAAGCTCCAGTCCCTGTTTCATCGCCGCAATGTAGCATCCTTGTGCTTGTTTTACAAATACTTCAATGGATTATGCTCCGATGAATTGGCTACTCTGGTGCCCCCTCGACGTAAATTCATTAGACTAACTCGACAATCAACTAAATCCCATCCATTCACTGTGGAGATCCCCAGATGCCGGAGAGCTTTCTACTCAAATAGTTTCTTTTTCTTCGTGCTGCTAGCCTCTAGAACTCCCTCCTGCCCCCTGTTTCCCCAACAGTACTGACATGCAAAAATTTAAAATTAATGTAAACAGACATCTCGCTGCGCAGATCCCAGTTCAGGTTGACCTCCCCCCAACCTTCTCCTCTTTTCTTTCTTCTCAGTAGCCTCTTAAGTCTACAGTGGCGACCTGCCTTGTTTGGGGTGAACTACGTTAAAAAATTTTTTTTTTTTAAATAACAGGACGTTGTCGCAAATTGAATAAATTCCTTCATCTAGTTGGTTATTGTTGATTTTTTCTTTCGTGCTTATGATAAATTCGTCCACCTCTGCCTTACTCTTAATCTCATCAAGCGTTACTGGAAGTTCTCTTATTGTGTCACATAAAGTATTTTTTACTTCAGCTTCAGCTTGAATGGCTGCTATCACCATATCCTCCAATGGTTCTGACTGCTTAGGTATCAACCTTGATAACCCGTCTGCATGACCAAATTTCTTAGATGGTACATACTCCATTTGAAAATTGTAGTTCAGAAGAATGGTACCCCATCTTTAGAGTCTATTCGCAGTGTGTTGTGGTAGTCCCTTTTTCGATCTGAAAATCGTTAATAAGGGTGTGTTGTCCGTTTATAACAGAAATTGTCTACCATGCAGGAAACGATGAAATTTCTTTACCGCGAATATAATGCGTAGAGCCTCTTTCTTAATTTGAGAGTATTTTTTTTCGGCTGGTAGAAGTGTCCGGGATGCATGGGCTATGAGTTTTAATTTTCCATCATCCATTTTGTGCAATATGCATGCTCCTATGCCATAGTTACTGGCTTTGCTTGCAACTATAATATCACGCTTGGGATTATAATGTGCCAGAAACAAGTCAGACGTTAAGATATCTTTCATTTTCTGAAACGCTTCTTTGCACTCTTGCGTCCAGACGCATTTTTGGTCCTTCCTTAACAGTTCGTTTAAGGGTGATCTTAGTTTATGCATGTTTGGTACGAACACATTGTAGTAATTCACCAACCCTAACAAGCTTTGTAGAGACGCAATATTTTCTGGAGCAGGCATGTTCCTTATCGCCATTGGTCTATCTGGGTCTGGCCTTCTTCCTTGTTCATTGATGATTTGCCCTAAGTATTTTATTTTTTCCATGAAAAAAGTACATTTCTCATCTTTGAGTTTAAACCCATAATCCTGGATTTTTTTTGAATACTTGGTTTACATGAGTCTTGTGTTGTTCTTTGCTAACGCTGTTCATTAACACAGCATCCAGGTACCTTACTGCAAAATCCATCCCATTTAACATCATGCCCATATTTTGTTGAAAAATCGCAGGGGCGACCTTGACCACAAAAGGAAGTCGGTTAAATTTGTATAATCCCTTATGCATAGCAGTTTTGAACACTCCTCATCGACAGGGATTTGAAGATAAGCGTCGCTGAGGTCGATTTTAGAAAAATATTTTCCCCCACTCAGTTTTGCAAATATTTCTTCAGGGCTCAGAAGAGGGTAATGGTGATCTTTTAATGCCTTGTCCAAGCCTGTGGAGAAGTCGGCACAAACCCGAATCTCTTTGTTCTTTTTCTTAACATAAACTGTAGGTGAAGCGCACTCACTGTGATCAATTTTTGAAATGACACCCATGTTCTTGAGTCTTTCTAATTCTCCATCTATTTGCTCTATAGCGGTGTATGGAACATTTCTTTTCTTTCTGAACACAGGCAGTTCATTTGTTTTGACTTCAAACTTTGCTACCGCTTTCGTACACCTTCCAAGACCGCCTCAAAATAAGTCTGGAAAATTCTTTTTTAATTTCCTCTTGAGTTTTTTTTGCCTCCACATTCGAATCCTCAACCTTTTGGCAAAAAGAGCTTAAAGGCAGATCCCATAGTCTAAACTTTTCAATTAGATCAGTTCCAAAAAGGTTATTCGATTTTTGCATAACAAAAATTTTAGCTTTTTCGGTCTTATTCTGGAAAGAAATATTCGTCAATAATTCCCCTTCGAAGGTTATTTTTTCACCACTGACGCTTCTCGCCGTTTTTTTGTGATTTGATCATAGTTGGTCTCCCAAGCTTCTTCCATGTCTGTACATTAATGATGGAAATGTCAGACCCATTATCAAGCTGTATTCTTACTTTTTTTTAAAGCATTTTGACCTGTACATATTTCCGGATATTTTGTTCGTCAAGTTCAATTTTTGTCAGTTTAATGGCTGTCTTTCTACCAGATTTTTTTCTACAACGTGATGCCTTATGTCCTTTTTGGTGGCAGTTGTTACATTGTTTGAATATGTAGGGACACTCATTGTACCAATGGTTATTTCCACACCTCCAACACGGTCCAGGTGGATCTTTCCCATGTTTTTTCCTCTGGATATTCATTGAAGTCAATTTTTTCTTCTGATGAATCTTTTTAATGTGCGACACTCCGTTTTCCTCTATGTCACGACTGTCCTGTTTCAACGCAACAAAACGTTCACAGTCTTCCGCTAAGTTCTGTATTGTTAGAAATGGCTCACTTTCGAGTTTTTTTAAAACACGGCATCTGATTTTGGAGTCTTTATTTAAGACCAGACCTTGCATGAATATTGAACATTTAAAATTATCTGATAATTCCTCTAATTTAAAATCGTCGCAAAGTTTATTTACTATACTTGCATACGTAATGTAGTCGTCTTCCTCTCTTCTAGTGACATTCATACACTTATATCTCCTGTGGAAAAGAGAAGTTTTTGTAGAAAACAGTTCTGTTAGTAAAGTAACTGCTTCCTGGAAGTTCAACTCACTGGTCTTTTTTGGAAGGATAAAATTCACGAACTTCGTATGCTCGGCAGCTCCTAATTTTCTTAGCAAAAATCTAACTTTTTTTAGAGTCTGTCCATGTACTGCAGTCCGATACAAAAATATCCTCATATCTTCTATAGAAGTGAGCAAAAGTGACATCGTCTTCTGGATTATAATTGAAAATTTCGATAGCGATCATTTATCAAGAGTTCTTCGAAGTGTTTCTGCTGTTGTAGCAGTCTTTCTTGGAATCTTTCTTCTCGTGTGGTCGCCAGCTCTTTTTGTTCAGCATGCGTTTTTCTTTGGGCTTTTTGCTGTTCGAACAACTCTCTTTTAAATTTCTCCTCAATTTCAACTTGTTTTCTTTGAAGTTCCATTTGTTGTTCAACTTGCTGTCTTTGTAACGTAACATTTTGTTCCGTTTGGAATTTAACTAATTGAAAAAGAGAATCTTTGAATATATATATATATATATATATATATATATATATATATATATATATATATATATATATATATATATATATATATAGCAAACTACAATCTCCTTTTATATATATATATATATATATATATATATATATATATATATCTTGGTCCAGTGGTAGAACGCTGGACTATAGACATCAATATCGAAGGTTCGATCTCTGTCGAAGTTAGCCATGCTGATGACGGCTGTGGGCCAGAAACACGTGTCCATGGATTACTTTTATGTACGTATGGAATAAATAAAAATATATATTAACGAAAAATACGTCCTATGAAGTTAAGGGTGACTAATAATGCAATTTTCTGCATCTTAATCACTTAGGAAAGTGAGACAATCGAAGTAGTAGTGAGCAAAACAACAAACGCTACAATCACCAATAAAAATAATTACATAAAAATACATTATATATATATATATATATATATATATATAGAGGCCTTTATGCGCTCCACTACTTTTGGAACTGTTCCAGTTCCTGCCCAAAATTGAAGCTGACACTCCTCACGCTCCACATTTTCAAAAGAGAGCCGCTCCAGCTCCAAGTCTTTTAAAAAAGGAGCGGCTTTTTTCAGTGCTCCATAGTGAAAATGTACCTTCTTTCTGAAATGTTCTATATCGCCAGTAAGTAGTCAAAGTATAGGTATCGGCATCAAAGGATATCATCAATATTGGTGAGGATGTCACTTTAAGCATAAGACCATAAGATAATATTCGACAAAATCTTGCTAATTAAAATCTCCCTAACATTAAAAACCGATCGTGTGTCCTACTCTGCCCTCGTGAGGAGTCAAGTATGATTCACACTGACAATTAAATGTAGTAACAAATGTTGGCCTTTGGCTATGAACAAAGTGTATTTGATGGCTTTGTGCCTAATTTGTTCAAAGTGTAAATTTTTATATTTTGTGCACATAAATATTGCAAAATGAAGTATCTGTTCTGATGTTACGCTTTGACGATATTTTCCTCGGTCAGTAAAAGAGAAGTCCTTCTAGACTGGAGCAATTTTTATTTTTGGTACAATTCAGAGTGCCTCTTTTTGGGGAGCTCGAACTTCTCCACATTAAACACCGACTATGTATCTAACTCTACTCTCATGGGGAGGCAAGTAAATAGGAACAAGAGAGTTAATGATGAAAGGGCAAAATAGTTAACAGTCGAGAAACCGTAAACAAAAAAATAAAAACAAATGCCTTATACCAAACGCAGGAGAATTTAATTATCTACCAACTTGTATACTTTTAATGTGCTGAAACTGGTTTTGTTTTTTATTTCAATTTTTTAAACCTGTCTTTACGACATACGAGAAATAAATGGTCGCTTGTTACTTAACTGTAGGGGGCGTTGTCCCAGAAAAATTGTAAAAAACTATAACTATCAGTAACCCTAAGTTCGGGGGGGGGGGGGACTTGCAACTCGGAATTAGGGTTAGTGGTAGGAATAGTTATTTTTTTCAACTTTTAAGTAATTAACGCCCCCCCCCCCCCCAGTTAAGCGACAAGCAGCCATTTGTTTTTTTCTCCTGTATGTAAAAACCGCTTTGAAGGAAATAATATTTTGAAAAAAAAATAATTAAAGACAGTCTCAGCAGGTTTAAAGTATACAGGGCAATAGATAATTAAATTCTACATTTGGTATCAGCCATTGTTTTTGTTTTCTCGGCTGTTAACTATCCTGCACTTTTACTAAGTGAGTAAATACTTATTTTAAAGTGTGGGCGGGGACTTAGCCCCTATTTAAAACTACGGATGAGAGACCCCCCCCCCCCCCCACCACCACCAAAAAAAACTTAGAAAAGTCGATTTTATCTCCTTCCGAAACAATAGAGTAAATACTTATTTTAAATATTAATTTTAAAATATTGAGATGGGGAGGGGGAGGGGAGGTTGAATCTTAGTCAGTAAAAAAAACTAAAGGGGGAGAGAGCTAACCCGTACTCCTAGCCCGTCCCTCCTGAACAATCCTATTTTTCTGTTACCGAATTGTTCTTGCTTGTTGCCATTTTTTTCATATTTATTTACTTGTGCAATTTTACCAGTGTCATTTTTACCGGTGTCATTTTTACCGAGCACTTTATATATATATGACTATGGAAATAATATTCCAACGTGATGGAAAATGAAAAAGAAAAAAAACAAAATTATATATTCATCAATGTTTCGTCTTTATTTCAAGACTTTCTCAAGGTAATTGATTTGAAGGAATAACATACAAGTACAATATTTGAAAATATGTGGTGCATTTGTGATGTGAAAAAATGTTCTTTTGTTGTTTTTTTTTTTCAAACAAAACAGTCGTTAGAATTAAAAAATGTGATGCGATTATGACGTGAAAAGAATGTTTTTGTTCTTTTTTTGAACAAACCATAGTCGTTGGAATTAAAAATGTGTGATGCGTTTATGAAATGGAGTGAGTTTTTTTTTGTTGTCTTTTTTGTTTTTTTAATATCGATGTTATGTACAAATTTTTGTTAGGAATGGGGTGCAAAATCGCTAGCTTGGATCCAAATTCAGATTATGTTCGGTTAGTATTATTTTTTTTTTATTAAAGGAGATAAATTGTAGAGGCTGTTACGTTGTTTAATTGTGTTAGAGTTTATAATGAGTGTTCATTCAAAAAGTCTTTGCAGAGATTTATTGAACATAAATTTAATGAGTCTAGCTCGTTTAAAGTTGAATGAATGATCATGTTGTAATGAATGAGAGAATAGTGCTGTGTGCCAAGTGTGTGCTCAGTCAGTGTATTGAGCTCCATGGAGAGAACACAGAGCCTTAATAAATGTTTTAATACACATCGTATCATGTGTTGCAAAAAAACTTAAGTGTACCCTTTGTTAGTTTCTATATTGCTGTTGCATATTTCGTCCATTTATTATGGTAAAGTAAAATTATGTAGTTACTTATGGCAGATTTCTTTCACACTCTTACCCATCGGCACCCATTTTCAAGTTATCTTCATTTCTTCAAATCTTTTTCTAAAACTATGATACCACCTACATACCAAACACACAGAGTTTCCCCCTTCCCCCCTCTTTCCCCAGTCCCTCAAAATCCATGCCACACCTCACCACGACAAAAATCTCAGCCCCCCCCTTTCCTCTTCCCCATCCTAAGGCAAATTCGCTAATATTCTCACCCCTCCCCTTTTTCACTGCTGCCTTAATGGTACCCACTCAAAGCTTTCCATATTCATTTCATTCTTTGCCACTACTGACTTCTCCCAGCCTGGATCCTCCTCCAGCGCTCATAGTAGCCACGGCTACTACTTTTCCTTATCAACCCATCATGTCAACCCAATATTTCGATGTACTTGCATGACATTTTTCTTAAAATTATCATCCTGAGGAAGTCTTACAATAAAGACGAAACGTTGATGAATATATAAAAAAATATCTCTTGGTTTTTCCTTTTTCATTTCTCATATATATATATATATATATATATATATATATATATATATATATATATATATATATATATATATATATATATATATAAACAACTCATGTGTGTATTGACATGTATCTAAGTTCAATGTTTGATTGATGAATGGAAGTGAATTTCTCCTCTCAAATTCTCTTCCATTCATGTTACATGTCAGATGAAGAAATGAGAAAGAAAGACAAAAAAAAAATGTCTTGTAAAATGAAAATTGATTGAGTAATTAGATTAAATGACAATAAAAACAAAATTGATTTCATTTTGTGCAATGTGAGAGAGTGAGTGAGAGAGAGAGAGTGGGTGAGGGAGAGATAAAAAGGGGAGAGGGGGAGAACGTGCATTGTCAGGGTGGTTCCATCAATAACAAATGATTCTCTACTTAATTAAGACATTCACTTTGATTAATCTCAGTGTTGAAACATGATAGACATGCGTATGCATTTCTTCACTCCCCGGCTCTGCACATCCGATGTGTGTTCTGGAGGTGAAGGGTAGTGTCAGGGTAGGGTGATAGAGTTGGGTTTCTTCCTTTCTTGAAAGTAATAGTCAGAGTAGGCTTAATTAATGTTGCACTGCCACATCTCTATTGGATTATTTGGCCTTTCTTTAGTTAGCCAGATTGAAAACGAGGATAGTGATGAAGAGAAGAATACAAGTGGTTCAGGATCATCGGTAGTGTTCGAGTTTTGCGATGAGAGTTTTTGCTTTTTCACAATTAAAAATAATCTTATTTGGTTTTTTATGTGTATCACATGAAGACGGTAGCTTGGGCGCCCTTTTTTTTAAGTGGCAGAGCACACCTTAGAATTTCGCTTAGAGTGATGAAACTTTGGCGGCTCAGTACTTCATCCCAATAACGACGAATATATCCGGCAAAGTGTAAATGCTGAAATACAATACCGATTGTAACCGAGTCACTGTATTCTATTACTAATCGAGATTTGGTATCTGTTTATCTGAATCCGAACCTATACTATTACTTCTATTAATAATGGATATTTTTTTATCTGTCTGAAGCCGAAATTATACTATTACTTCTATTAATAATGGAAATTTTGTATCTGTCTGAAGCCGAACCTATACTATTACTTCTATTAATAATGGATATTTTTTATCTGTCTGAAGCCGAAATTATATTATTACTATCTTTTAATGCACAATTCATTTTACTATACTATTTCAGACTAATGTACTATTTTTATATGCTTACTTTATTGGTGGTAGTGTAGTATCTGTTCTTTTGTCATGAGACCACCCTCTCAAGTATTACCCCCTCCTTTAGTGGGGCAGTCTAATATATGTTCGTTCGTCATATATATAGAAAAATATGTGACTAGAGGGAGCATATTTTTGCTAGTACTATTAATTATACACAATATGCTATTTTAGCTATGAATGTGTGTAAATTGCAAGTTCATATCTTTTCCAACACTAATATATAAAGTAAAGTAGTTCGACTATAGTCGAGAGCAAGATGAAGATTTCCTTTTCATTGGATACTACAGAGAGATCAGGGGAGGGCGATACTCTTTTCCCTGAATTGTTCCACTTACTTTGATCCTCCACTTTATAATGCTGAGTGTTTAAAAAGAAGGCATCAAGTACCATTTTTTAAGTCTTTGGTATGACTCGACAAAGAACTCGAACCTCAATCCCCCGGACCATTAGCAAACATTCTAACCATTGTGCATAAACTACCACAATAGATTCTATAGTTTGCGGTAGTATACATTAGATCAATCGAGCACCCCACTAATATTAGATCAACAAGAATGAATTATATATTTTTTAATTGTGTATACTAGTAAATAACAATGGATTTAAAACAATTATCGTCTTCTCTATATATAAATGTCAATGTGTGTGTTACCTATATAAAGAAAGGTTAGAGAATCTACATAAAATCTAAAAGTGCATGTAAAATTTTCCGGTAAGATAATGGAATTGGTCCCAAATCTCTAAGTTCCCTTCCAAGGGAACTATGAGCGCCGAACGTTTTTAAAACTTCAAATATATCCTATTTTGATTAAATTTATATCATATGTATAAAATGCTCTGGAGAAGACAATGGAAGTGGTCTGAAATCTCTACGTTCCTCTTTTATGTGCCGAATGTCTACATGCCCTCCTCCAATGGGAACCGAAACCTCTTAAAACTTAAAATACGTTCATCCAATTTTGATGAAATTTAAACTATATGTATAAGACACTAATTCAGAGAATGTTTCAAAATTTCAGCTTCTTCTGACTATATTAGGGGGGATCGATAGAGAGTGGCAGTTAAAAAAAGTAATATGGTGTTATCAGCATAATGAAACATACATAGTAGTGTTCTTCATTCAATCCTGAGCGACGTCGGGTCTTCTTGCTAGTAATTCATAAAATGTCACTGGAGAGTGAGTGTCAGTGCTAAACTCAATGTCTGTAACAAGAACCAATCACTTGAAAACCAAATCACAAAGGAAGTTAAAGATATCTTGTTCAAATGGCTAAAAACGCTTCAAACAGTTGGACCTATTTTGTTTGAGTCTATCGATTTCGAAACGGAAATTTATATGATTATATTTAAAGAAAATGTCTCTTCACATAGGATTAATGATATTATAACTATAAGGAGTTCGCTTATCTTCTTGACTATGGAAGCTGAAAGTCTCTCTTAACAAAATTTATATTTGACTTTTCTAAAGATTACATCTATCTGTTTTTGTATTCCATACTTGCTGCAAATAATAATAATAATAATAATAATAATAATAATAATAATAATAATAATAATAATAAAAGGATGGCAATGATCAAAACAGCTGCAATCTTAAGGAAAATCCTTGAATACAAAAACCGACCCGCATAAGCTATGAATGGCAACCAGCCACATGGAAGTTACAACAGGAATAAAAAAAAAAACACAGGAAGAACACCACATCACGGCCCAAGGAACAGAAACTTCAAGAAACATCATAATCTGCCTCCCCCCCCCCCCCCAAATGGCACCGGCCTCGGCTGACACCACACAAAACAGTAGTAGAGGGTCAATTAGAATAAGAAGACCGAGGAGAGACAGCACTAACCAGACTTCCACTGGAAGAGTGCGGAGAGTGCTGAGATATTAAGGAGGCTTATATCCACCCAAATCCAAGGAGAGACCAATGGTCGTTGCCAGTGAGAAATCAATGGTGGGTGGCTGTTGCGATGCCGCAAGGTCATTTGTAGTGGTGATCGAAAAGATAGGAGAGTACTGGAACTCTGTGAAGGCTTGTTGTCGCTCAGACTCCAAGGAACACCACTGGTTGTTCGTGAGCAATCACTTACGATAACTTGTGTGAGAACTCCTAGTGAGTACAAATAATAATAAATGGTACAGACGCAAACTGGAGACAGTACTTGAAAATGAAAAACCCTCTTGGACATGCAGGTACAAGCAGAAAACCTATCCAATCCTGGAGACCGGATGTGATAACAGTCAATAAGTAGGAAAAACCCTTCCAAATCTTAGATTTCGTCGTCCCAGCAGTTCACAGAGTGGAGATCAAGGAGGCAGAAAAACGAAAATAGATGGAACTTGCCAGAGAACCGAAAGGAATATGGAACATGAAGAAAATCACTATAATATGAATAATTGTAAGAGCAATAGTAACAGTCCCAAAAAGCCTGTAAAAAGACTTGGCAGAATTGGAATAAAAGGGGAGATGGAGACCATACAACATACGGCAATTATAACAAACAACCAAAATCTTAAAGAAAATCCTTGAACGCGGAAACCAACTCACATAAGCAAAAAAGGTTAACTAGCCACATGTAAGTTGAAATAGAAATATAACAAAAACATAGAAACACGAGCCCAAGGGAACTGAAACCAGCAGAAATCCAATAAACTGACCCCCTAAAATAAAACGCACATACACACATATGGTAGCACCAGCCGAGGCTGGTACCCCACAAAATGATTATGAGCGATCAAGGAAAATAGAAAGCTGGAGGAGGGAGATCACGAACCAGATCTCCAGTTCCAGGATTTGGAGAGTACTGGAACCGTTGGGAAGCTTATTGCCATTCAAATTCCAGAAAAGACCAAGGGTCGGTGCCAGCGAGAAATCAATGGTAAGTGGCTGTCGCGATAATACAAAATGACTTGTAATGGTTATAGAAAGAGGCTGAAAATCTGGAGTGTCTTGTTGTCATCCAGACTCAAGGGAACAGCACTAGTTATTGGCAATGAGCAATCACTGATAATGACTTGTGTGAAAACTCATAGTGAGTGAATAATAATATTCCTTGAAAACAAACTATATAGTAGAAACATAATTAAAAAAATGAATACCTGCGCAGTATCCCTAGTAAGATATCTGGACCCTTCATAGGCTTGACAAAAGAAGAACTCATGCACTTGAAGATCAAGGAAGAAGAAAAACTATGCAAATGCATGAAGCTTGCCAGAGAAATGAAGGGAATATGTAACATGAAGAAGATTGTTGTAATACAAATAAGAGTGAGAGCACTAGGAACAGTTCAGAAAAACCTCGAAAAGTGACTAGGAGAAATTGGAATCAAAGGGATGATAGTCACCATACAAAACACGGCACTGATGAAAACAGCCGAAATAAGTGCAGAAACCAACTCAGATTACCGGATGATGCTGACCAATCACAGATAGACTGGGATAGAGTAGCGCTATGTAAGCATGGCTGCAGATACGGAGGAAGCGATGGATGAAACGAAAGAAAAAGGAAGCGATGGATGAAACGAAAGAAAAGGGAAGCGATGGATGAAACCAAAGAAAAAGGAAGCGATGGATGAAACGAAAGAAAAAGGAAGCGATGGATGAAACGAAAGAAAAAGGAAGCGATGAATGAAACGAAAGAAAAAGGAAGCGATGGATGAAACGAAAGAAAAAGGAAGCGATGGATGAAACGAAAGAAAAAGGAAGCAGAAACTGAAGCTGCCAGAATGGATGGGAGAAAATCAAATAATCTGCCCCACCCCCCCGTCGTGCCACAAAAAAATATACATGCGGTGGCACCTGCACCTGTTTTTGAGTACTGGATATCTTAGTAGACTTGTTGTCACTCAGGCTGCGGGGAACACCACCATTTTTGTCAGGGATAAATTACTGATTAAGACTGATATGAGAACTGAAAGTGAATAATAGTAATAATAATTTATTTAATAATAATTTATCAAATCTTAATCAGAATTGAAAAACGAATCTATTTTCCAGTTTTCACTCAATTGGTCTAACCTTTGCCCTTATTTGAAAAGCAATAGCAATTCATGTGGCTGAATGAAAATGTGATAATTAAGTTTATATAATCTGGAGGTGTCAGCTTTCCTCAGGAAATTTAGAAGTTCATTAAGATTTAAGACTGTAATATTGTTCAAGAGAAATAGCATTGAACTTGAGTTTTATGGGTTTTTTAGTAAAGATTTGTATTTTTCTTGGTTATTCATTTTTCATCTGGAGTTCATAAAATACTCACCACATGCACTTTTATGATTAAACGACGAATAAAGAAAGTTATTATTTCATCTTTTAAATTCATTTTTGCATCAAAGTAGAAGAATACCCGTCCCAGGATGGGTAAAATTAATTCCCTGAACAGAACAGTTTTGCACCACTTTTATGCTCCCCTTACAAAGATTAAAATATAATGCTACCAAACCTTATGTCTAGAATACTTATTCCAATTTTGATCAAAATCCATTACATGATTTGGATTCTAGAAAATGCCTAAAGTTTAAAGCTTATGCTTAACGGGTCTTAAGAAAAAATTGAAATTCAGAAAACTTTGCTTAATTGGTGTCTAATGACTATGGATCAAATTTAATGCAAATTTTAAAGATTTGAATTTTCAAATATGTGTCTGCGCTTATATTATGCCCCCTAAAAACCCTTTAAAATACTGCAAAGAAAGTAAAATTTGGGCGATATTTATTAATTAATGTATAATACCTATTGTTAAAATTACACAAAAATCGAAAGTATATGAATTGTCATGAAGGGTTTTCACCCCCTTTTTGACCCCTTTGCATAAAACTAAATTAAAATAAACATAGCTCACATTACCCACCCTTATACCTAGCAGTTCTGTTCCAAAATTCATAATGATAGGTTAATTAGTTTCGGATTGAATCCTATACATAGAAAGATATACAAATATACCCATACCTAAAGTCATATAAATAGCGATTATCTTTGTTAAGGATGTTAATTTTATCTGACACTAGTTTGTCTGTCTATTTTTATTCTTATTTTTTTAAATGGAAATCGCTCCAGACAAGGCATGAAGCCACTTGATGTATGGAGTTAACAAGAACGAAAGATGATTATCGGAAAGACGGAAGATGCCTATTGACCTTAGTCTTGAGAAGACCAAGGCTATAGGTAAGAGGAAAGCAGTCAGCAGGAAGAGAGTTCCACAAGCCTCAGTTCTTAGAAAGAAGCTACTGAAATAGCAAGCTGTATTAGAATGAGGTATCAAAACAACATGTCTAATTCTCTCATGCCATGTTGAAATCAAAACAGCGAACTATTAACAGTTTTTTATGATAACGAGTGAGTAGATCGTTAAGAAAATGCTACAAGTAATTTATCTTTGAATTAGGACATTTCCTGTTAGAGTGTTGAGGTCATCCGGATCTGGATTTAGATCTACAATTATATGGAAGTATTCTTGAAGATTCCAATTCTAAACCACCGTCGTTGTGCTT
This sequence comes from Sepiola atlantica, assembly GCA_963556195.1. Classification (NCBI taxonomy): domain Eukaryota; kingdom Metazoa; phylum Mollusca; class Cephalopoda; order Sepiida; family Sepiolidae; genus Sepiola; species Sepiola atlantica. The sequence continues at coordinate 63,424,369 of OY744515.1, forward strand.
AATACTTAAGAATCAGAGCAAATGATGTGAAAATCAGAAGAAAAGATTTGAAAGAGAATTTATTAAATTAACTGGTCAGGTTAGAGAAATTGCTGACCTTTAGCTCAGGTATGTGCTCTCTGAGTGCGTTCGTCGAATTTAAGATAATTCTTTCCTTTTTCTCAAGGATTGAGACAGAACTTTGAACTTTTTTGTTTCAAGTTATTTGCTTTAACATTGGACTATAGCCACAGTGTATTGTACTGCTTCTCATATAAGCTGTTTCTACTTAAACTTAGCATGATCTTTATTTGGCTTAAAGATTCTAGTTTCTAAAATCAATTTCTATTAAGATTTGTCTCCATAAAAAGTCTTCAGATTTTGACCTTTTTAAATGACATAGAGAGATAGAACCACGAAGCCACAAACTGGACATAAGCTAGAAGATTCCTGATTGACATTAAGTTTACAGTAAATGTACTGTTTGAAAGTGTAAACTTCTACAAAATCATCTCAGTTTATTGTCATGAGAATAGATCTATCAACAGGAAGACTACTGCATTTTTCACATTAAAAGTAAACATTTGTATGTGATATTGTGTTTATAAAATAACATCAGGTAATTGAGGTTTAAAAAGTATACATATTGACAGATTAACTCATACTAGGTTACCTTAGGTATAAATAATTATGAAATGGAGATATATACACATGACGGTGTGCAGATTGATACACATTGATTGATAAAGACATCATTGCTCAATAGACATAGAACGAGAGAGAGAGAGAGAGAGGTATGAAGAGTGATTGATCCACAAAGAGAGCTAGAAAATCAACATGTCATGAGAGAATTAGACATGTTGTAAGAGAGAGAAAGAGAGAGAGAAAGAGAGAGAGAGAGAGAGAGAGAGAGAGAGAGAGAAATCGACAATGGGAATGATATGAGATAATTAGAGATAGAGTGAGATAGAGAGAGAGAGAGAGAGAGAGAGAGAGAGAGAGAGAGAGAGAGAGAGAGAGAGAGAGAGAGATGGACCCACAAAGAGAGCAAGAGAAATCGACAATGGGCATCATGTGAGAGAAATAGATAGATAGAGAGAGAGAGACGGAAGCGAGAATAATAGAATAAGAGTGGGAGAGTCATACATCATACATTGAGAGATGGTGAAAGTAATAGATAAAAAGTTAGTAAGAGACGGGTCACTTGATGAGTTTTTTTTCAAATTATAGCTAATTAGAACAATTAAAATGAAAGACTTTTCAAACATAAATCAACCCCAAAATTGAATATTTAAGTATGTATTTTGTGTGATTAAAATATATAGAAAAAAGCCTTAGGAAGCAAACATTAATTAACTCAGATTTAGTATAATAATAAAGATCTTGTAAACATTAATTCTTTCAAAATTTGAAAATGTATCGTTGCTATTTCCATCCTGGATCGCGAAAAGAAGGTTCCTGCTCGTACAGACACCCAAGCCCTACATTCTTGGGTGGGGCATCTCCAAGAATACTTGTCCGAAAGATTCTTCCTGGACGTCAAGCGGCAAGGTCGTTTATACTTGTTACACCTCATTGTGGTCGGCAGAAAACATTTCTGCTGGCAGAACTGCATCACCTGCTCCGGAGATTCCACGGCCTGACACAACTGCTGGAAATTCATTTTTTGTTTTGATTAGCAATTCCTTCCAATTATTATCGGCTGCTTGCTATAACCTGCTTTGCAGCAACCTGATTGGTTAGTTTTTTTTTCAGTTTTGTTTACAGCCTCGTTTTCATCTCGGCAGCTCTCGGGTGCTTCCGCGACCTGCCCGATCGCTGCGGCCGAGCAGTCACGGAAATTAGGTGCTTTATCTGGAGTAGTACCCCAAATGGAAATAAATACATTTAGAAAAAAAATAAATATACCAGTTTGAAAACTAAAAATCATACATAGAATTGGATTGAAAGAATTTAATAGGACAAACTAATCGTTTTTGTTCAACATTTAAAAACCTGTGGTATTTTTAACAATCTTTTTTGCAATCCATTAAATTATTTAATAAATTTTAAAAAAAATTACTACTAACTTTTTTCGTACTGATAAATTAGCTGACTTTTCTTCAGTAATGATTTGGCATATATATATATATATATATATATATATATATTGGAAAAAATGTAACTTTGAAAATATATATTTGGTTTACGTTTTGATTGATATCAGATACTCATCATCATATTCAGTTTAACGTCCGTTTTACATACTGGTATGTGTTGGACAGCTTTTAGAAATTGACTTATAAACTAAACTATCTCTTATCACTCCCTCCCATGTTTTCCTTGGCTTTCTCCTGCCAACTAATCCTGCTACCTCAACTGTTTTACATCTACTAACTCAGGAACTTTTGTCCATTCTTTCAATTTGACCAAACCAACAAAGTTTTCTGTTTTGCACACATACGTTTCAGATTTAATCTTCCTCTGAGGTCATCAGATCTAAGCCTATCTTTAAGACTCACATTACACAGACATCGTATCATTCTCATATCATTTCTCTTCATAGAACGATATCAACTCTCACTACTGTGTCATGCTAAACTCGTTTCTTTCATCTGTTAGCACAATTAATTGTTTTTCTCTCCTATAATTCACTCCCTCAATTTTGTCTCTTCCCTGCGTTTATGGTTATATATTATTTTACTTATCTCCCTGTTGTCTCTCCATCTCTTTTCCTTTTCATTTTCCAATCTCATCTTTGCATTATTCTTTCTATCGCCACTTTCTGTATCTTTTATCAACTTTCAGTCTTTTTAGCTTCTCTATTATTTCATAACATTTTTTCTCCATTATTCTTCTTGTCCATCGTTACTCCGTTCTCTCAGCTGATCTCTCTCTCTTATTTTCCTGCCACCATCTTCTTTCTTTAGATTTCTTGTTTCTATAACACCGTCTCTCCCATCGAATGAAACACACTCCTGATGTCTCTTTTGTCTTTTCCATCCATTCTACCCTTTAACTTTTGTAATATTCCACAAGATGTGCGATGTATAATCATGTTGACTTTACTGTATAAACATCCTTTTACTAACAACGCAGGTCATTTATTATTTAGAAATCTCTGTTGCCCCAGGCCGCCTAATAATTCCAACATATCTTATGGCTTTTAATTTCCGATTCTTGATAGCAGCAAAAGTTTCCCTCCATCATTCTAATCATTGTTCTATAAGTTTGGTGAATTGGCAAGGGTTTTCTGCACATCTATTCCATCTTGCGACTTTGTGTCATGTTTATCGTTAATTTCACAAGAGAGATGCACTGGGTTTACATTCTCGTGTTGGTAGCCATTGCTCAATACATCCAACTCATCCTTTTAGTGGCAAATGATAAGCCAATGCAAATAATCAGTAATAAAAGTGGTTTTATGGCAGGCAGATTGTTCACCTGAAAGGTAGACGATTGCTTATCAAAGGGGAGACAAATCAAATTACTTTTACTAAAACGCTCTATGTAGAAGCACCCCCCCCCTCATACACACTTGTAGAAGAATTAGAGTTGGAAATAAGTACAATGAGATGGATTTTAGAAGTAGAATCTGGTTAAATAATTAAGTATTCAAAATCATAAATATTGTTATTGTTCTCTAAATAAAAACGCATCTTTCTACCAAAACTGAAAGGAAATTTCATTTCTTCCTCTGTGTGCCTAACATCAAACAGAATTTCCATGAACAGAGTTTATTTCCAAGAACTTTCGATCTGTGAAACATTATCACGAGACTGCTTCCCTGCAGATTATAACATGGTCGTCTTAAAATCAAATGTCAACAATTACTTGTTATAAACCGTCCTCATAAGTAATCAAATTTTGTTCATTCCACTCTTCATTTTTTTCCATTTTTCTTTTACATTTGTTTGCCCCTAAACAAGGAACATGCCACTGAAACGTAAGGAGCTACTGTGATAGGGGGCAGATTTATAGGGGGAAACCTGAGTAGAGACTTGGACAGCAAGATACTTGTTGACATTACATTTACATTTCTGCATATTGGTATGGTCGGAAAAAGCAGCAGTAAGGGAATTCAAAAAGCAAGCAGTCTGAGGAAAGAAGCTGTTAGAGTAGAAAATCTATCGGCATCTAGGGATCTCTAAAATGAAGGGGTGTGATTTTGCAGCTAGTCGGGTGGGTTAGGGGTATGTATGTTGAGGGGGGTCAACTAAGTTCATTGGAACACATTCCGTGGAAGTACTTGTAAGACAAGCATAGGGATGAAACTCTGTAGTTATGCAACAGGAGCTGGAGCTTGGTAGACAGTGTGGGACTTAGTAGGTTAGAAATTCTTTTTTGCACCCTGTCCCATAGGTAGAGTTGGTGGTTGGTATACCAGCCCAGATGTGGCAACAATACTCCATGCATGAGTGAATAGTGGAATTATAGAGATATAAGACACTGACAGGTGTGAGAAGTTTTCTAGCCTGGTAGAAGGATCCCACCTTTTTTGCTCTTCTATGTGCTTATTCTACTTCATGTTGCCTTAGAATGTCAGGACGAGGAGTTTAAACGTTGGATTCACAGAAATGGTATTGTTCAGTCCTCTCATAATATTCTTTATCATTCAACTGACAGTCCATCCATTTCATTTACTCTTATCCTCGGGTGTCTTTGCCTTAAAAAATGGCGAATTATTAGTAAAAAATTTCATCTAAGTCTTACCTGTTCATAACCTATTGTACCAAGTTTTGCAATATGTGCATGTGTCCTAGCTTGTATCAGAGGATAATTCAGTACTAGTTCGTTTTGAAGGTGCAACCATCAATATCAACTTCTACTCTGAATAGCTGGAGTATATTGTGTAGCAAAAATATCCAGCATTGATAAACAAAAAGTGGGTTTTGGACTACTATTTTCATCTTGGATGTTATTCTCATAACATTTTGGCCGATGTAAACTGACCTTCTTCTGATGCATCTTGTCGAACTCGGAAATCTTTATGTTAATCTCGGGAATCTGTACAGAATTTGAATGGAACCCTTTATTTAATACATATCCATGGTACAACGGATAAAAGTCTAAGTGACAATCTTCTGGGGGTTGAAGGTTCTATCCTCAATACTAGCGATACTTGGAATACAATTAAGAATTACTTAAGACTTTTACACGGCCATGGCTGATGGAATTAGAACAAGTTACCCCTGTGGATTAAATAAAGGGTTCAATTTCAGAATTTCGTACAGATTCCCGAGTTTGACATAAAGATCACGAATTTGACAAGGTGCACATGAAGAAGGTCTGAGTTACAGCGGCCGAAACGTTGTCAGAATAGCATCCAAGATGAGAACAGTAGTCTGAAGAATCCAAATAATCCAAATTATCAATCGTCATCTCAAAAATTTCGAAACATAATAGAAAGTTAGTTTTCCTGTAGTAATACAATCGTAGAAATCACGGTGCTTTAATCATCAAGAGGAGGCAGAAACTTCAGTAAAGGAATTCTTCATCTCAAAGGACAAGAACTGGTATCAGCATGGGATGAAATAACTAGTAAAATGGTGCTGATAGATGGTGCAATACTTTGAATGCTAGACTGCTTTTCTTGTAGCTTGATGAATAAAATAAATAACTTAGGAAAATATTGCAAAATATTTGACTCACCCTTGTAATACCAAATCTGATGAATTCATGACAGCTCAAAAAGAACAAGAAATGGGTGTCCCATGAGGAAGCATTTGATCTATCACACTGTTCAGTATAAAAATAAATCTCATATATATAAAGTAGAGCTAGTCGATTCTCCATTCCTTTGACTTAAATATCTTACATCTGTTTTGATATAATCTGAGTATGTTCTTAAAAAACAGAATTTTATTTCTAATCAATTTTATCAATTGTAACATGTAATCCGGTCAGTAGTTTATATAGGAAGAGGGAGGAGTCTACATCCTACACTGGGAACTACTCTTACTGTCACCCATTAAAAGTCGTATTTTATTTAATAAGAGACACTCTTTGTATGTATCAGTGTCAGGCGCATCCTGATTGGTTAATTGACCAGAGAGATAGAGAGAGAGAGAGAGAGAGAGAGAAAGAGAGAGGGGGGGGGGCAAAAAGCGAAACTAGAAAAAGAAAGAAACAACAAAGTAAGAAGAATAAAAAGATTTTACACTTAATAATCATATTACCTAACATATTTATTTATCTACCTACTTGATTATTTATCTTGAGGGGCGGGCATATAATTTAGATTCGTTTCGTTATAAAATACAAAATCTGCTTTTCTAACACCACTAATAAACAAAACACTCTAAGTAATATATATATATATATATATATATATATATATATATATATATATATATATATATATATTTCTGAAGATTGTTTTTAAAGATAAAAAAAGAAACCCTAATTTTCAGTTACTTCTATGGATAATTATCTTGCTGGAGATATTTATATATTTATTGTATATCTGACTCAAAGCAATAGCGATAAAAAACAAGTGATTACAATTATTCTGTTCATGTTTTGTGTGAAGATTATTTAACATTATTCATGTTCTGCCTAAAATTTCTGCATGACTAAAAAATATCAGTAATTCTGGGTTTTGTTTTCCGTTTCAAGAAACCGGCTTTTGTGTGGTCGTTTTTCAGATTTTGAAAAAAACGATCATATATGTTCATGGTAAACAACTGAATTTACGCTAGTCTTAATATTATTGTAGGGGCTACAATAATATTAAGACTAGCGTAAATTCTTGAAAGTAAACTAATGCAGTGATTGCAAGAGATTAATTTACTTACAGGCAAAGGAGTTTTCCAACGAAAGACTTGGGACTAAAATTTTTTTTTCCCATATAGTATATATCTTGGAAGATATATATATATATTCCAAGAACTTTTGCATGTATTCATATATATATATATGAATAAATGCGAAAGTTTTTTCATTCCTCACTCCTATATTACAATCAAAAAGGTAGTGCTATTGATTTACTCCTCTCCAGGAGTTAGGAACAAGGCCAGTTTTTATCTTACTTCCACAAGTAAGATGTGACCCAAGGTCGGGTCGGGAAAGTAGGGTTTAAAAATTGCCTGGGCAGCCCCGTCGGCATTCCCCGGTAGGGGCGCCTCAGGCAGTAAGCAATAAACTTACTCCTCCCCAAAGAGAGGAGGCGAAGCCTGGGAGGGTGGACCTCCTAGAACTGCACAGGACAGACCCATAGACCGGCATAACTCAATCCCCGAAGGCCAAGACAATACCAGTCTATGGGGTGCAGTATCCATCGGAACAGATACTACACTTTGATCTTAGCCAAAAGGCCAAGGAACTATAATAAAATGTTATGGGTTGGCATTTTCAAATAGATTATAAACTGATTTTATTTATTATTGTATTATCTTTTAATGGAATAGGCAGTGTAGTATCGGTTCTGTTGTAATAAGACCGTCCTCTCAGGAATTATCTCCTTTTTTTAAGTGAGTGGGGGTAATCCTCCCAGGTATTATATTTTACTTTGAAGGAGAGTAAATGTAGTATGTGTTCTGTCGTCATGAGACTATCTTCCCAGATATTGCCTTCTCCTTTTTTTTGGCGGGGGTAGTATAGTATCTTTTCTGTTGTTGTTTCTCCTTTTATGGAGAAGATCATCCAAGGTTATTCCTCCTCTATTTTGGAGCGGCTATTTATTATATATTCTAACGTAATAGTAAGATCCTACCAGGCATTACCTCCCCCTTTGAGAGTCAGTGTATGTAGTTCATTCATCATGACATCCTCTCAGCCTAGCAAAAATATGTGACCGGAGAGAGCATATATTTGCTAGTATATATATATATATATATATATATATATATATATATATATATATATATATATATATATATATATATATATATATAATCATGGCAGATCCCTCGTCAGGATACCTTTTTGTTAGAGAACACAATGTAGGTACAGAGAAAATGTAAAGTTAGAGAGAGAAAGAAAGAGAGTAAAAAAGAAGCTAAGTAAGCAGTTACCTTTCCCCTTTCCTCCTCTCTCTATAGGCTCTGTTACTATAACTACTACTAAATGTCGGTACTGGTATATGAATTTGTAATCAGCAGGGACAGTAAAAAATGTATGCATTTTTATCAGTTACTTTCAAAATCCTATTTAATAAAAAAACATAATTCAAAGTAAAAAATACTTCCGGGCAACGCCGCGCCGGGACAGCTAGTGATATGATGAAACACATTATGTGGTTTACATGTGGATGACTTTATAATCGGTTATCGATCGAAGCATATAGAATAGAGCACCAGCTATAATTATGCCTAAAAAATAAAGATATGACCCATAAAAAATGGTTCCAAATTTTCAGAAAAAGAGAACAAAATTCCCAAACTCAACAAAATTGATTTATTCCTCGTTGACAAATACAACAATACTGATTATTCATTAATCATATATTTAAAATCTAAATTCTATAAAATTATATTACTCGTGCCAGGATAGAGTTCACACTGACTGGGATGAAAGCAAAGACACACGTTACTCAAGATCTATTGTTTGTTAATTAGATCAAAACCTGTATATGGTTCTATTATATACGGAGTTACAAGAAAATGCTACATAAAGAAACTGTACATAGTGCACCACCAACGACTGGAACTAGCTCTAGAAGTATTTGCCATCTCTCCAATGGAAAGCTTGCATACTAAAGACTTACTTGTACTTGTAGCGGCATTCAACTAAGGTTGGTTGAGCCGGCTTCAAATAAGTTCAGCGTGTGCCATGTGATGGTGGTCCACACATGTAAATCGACAGCTCAGTCCTCAGCATACCTTGGCCATTCCCGGTTCCAGTGATGAATACCAAAAATGAAGGGGACATATACAAACTCCATATCTGTCCTCACTGTTGCAATCCATATTTTCAATTGATCGCCAATGCACTTCTTCCAGCCATCCATTATACTGAAGAACAAGAACCTCCATTAAAAATAAAATAAACAACTGCCTTTACAATACTGCCTGAAGCTTTTGTTTTGTCCATCAAAGCCTAAATATAAATGTAGCTTCCATTAGACACGAAAGGCAAGGCCATCAAACTACATGATCTCAGTGGCATGCAAAGGTCTGGCGATGCCCGGGGCCAACTCTTTGATTTTATGTCTGAAAGATTCAAGTATAAGTCCTAATACTAAGAAATTATAAGAAAGGGGATAGTTTGAATATGATTGGATCACCCCCCCCCCAAAAAAAATGTGCATGCTCACTGCCCTCGGTCTCCACTGCATAACTTACATGTAAAAGGTCTCCTTACTCACAGACTAAAGAAGACAAAAATGAAAGTCATCTCCCGGAACAACATTCTACAGAAACTGATTAACTCCAAGTGGGGAGTCACAGTACACACACTAAGATGTACTGTTTTAGCCCTGTGTCATTCTTCTATGGAGTATGCTTGTCCTATTTGGGAGAGATTAATGCATGCCAAAAAACTAGACTCAGCATCAAACAACACCTGCCGCTTGATCATTGGCTGCCTGAAGCCTACCAACATGAATAACCTGCATCTTCTAACTGGCGTTGCCCCTTCAAATGTGAGACGGGAAGTTGCCAGTCGAATAAAGGTCACAAAGGTCATCTTCTTCATGGACGTGAACCAATGGTCCAACGACTCAAGTCAAGGAGAAGCTTCCTCAACCATGTCGGACCCCTAACAACATCTCAGGAAGAGACAAGACTGCAAGTGTATGGACTTGAAGGAATATATTCACAATAAAACTTTTATTTTGCATATGATAGATCACTGACTAGTGCTTTGGGCACTACAAACATTGTGGCTGACAGGAGACTGAGAGTGGGCATGGCAAGACTGAGAGAGATGGTGTCAGAAGGGGAAATCGAGGTATTTTGGGGAAATGGGAGAATGCAATTAACATTAACAAAAAGAGGTGCTTCTATGTTAAAACTGTTAGAAGTATTGGATAGAACTAAACTTTAAAAAAAAATTATTTACTGTGAGTTATTCCCCCCTTTAACAGTTTTGAGTGATCTCCCTTGATAACCGGAAGTATAAGAGACTGATTTGGAAGTGAGGAGGATTCTTCAGTCTTGGAGTACTTCATTGATGAACCAGACTGTGGAGAGCTTTGACAAAAGGGACACATAACCTTGACACTGTCGTTTTCAAGACGATCAGCAGGGTACCATAATGTAATATTTGTATCCGGGCTAAAACTGAGGTGAAAAGAGGTAAATACACAAAACGTCTCATTTATAAAGCCGAGTTTAACTCAAATTATTATTGGTTGGTTTAGACATTCTAATAGAAGTTTATTTGTTTATTTTTCAGTTTCCACATTGAGAAATATTGTTGTTTTAAACTTGCGACGTCCATGTACGTGCTAATCAATATTCTCTATCAGTTGAAATCCTGTTCTCATTGTTTGGGCCCCATTGCTACTATTATAATTACCTCAACCTGAAGACTGCATATTTCTCTTTACCAAGCTCAGCTTAACCAATTTTCTCTCTCTGATTCTACCAGATATCAATTCAACAAATCACTATTGCAAATGACTTATTACTTAAAGTCAAAATCTTACCCAACCAGAAAGTAATTACGAATTTGGTGACTAACTTAACTAATTACAAGCAAAGATTATGCAGTTGGGCATGGATTCTGAGAAACAAAATGAACTAAAAGTTAATCATTCGCCTGAGTCACTCCCTAAAAAATATTAAAAATAGATGCAAAAATTGAAATTTTTTTTTTTATATGGAATATAATCTTTATCCAACACATGACAGCATGTAAAACGGACGTTAAACCGAATATGATGGTTTAATTATTAATTCTTTGAGAAAAAAAGACATTATTTTAGAAATAATTGAAACTTTTAAATTTTTCTGTAAGAATGCAAATGTTAACATGTGATAACAGATAACATTGGAAGTTATTTTAAAAATGTTGAGTAATGTTTGGCAACCTGAAATAATTAATAAACGCTTCATATATTTTTATATTATTTGAAATATTCAGACTACTGTTCTCATTTTGGGTGTTATTCTCACAACGTTTTGGACGATGTAACCTCCAACCTTCTTCAAATGCATCGTGTCGAACTCAGGAATCTGTACGGAATTTCAAATGGAACCATTTATTTAATCCACAGAAGTAGATTGTTCTTGTTCCATTAGCCATGACTGAGTAGATGTCTTAAGTAATTAGTAATGTTATTGGTTCCCTGTATAAGCATGTGGTCATACAGCAGTTTTAAAATCATTTTGTTTTTCATTTTTTAATAATTACAATAGTAAAATCCATTTTCAGATAAATCGTGGTTGAAACTTGAAACTAGAGTTCTCTCCCCCTTATTTGACTCTCCTCAACTTAAAGATATTTTTTTTTTCGGACCTACAGTTCACAAGCACACAATATCCCACACTGGTTTACGCTTCTGCTATTATTTGTCAAAGCTCTCCACGGTCTGGTTCATCAAGGAATTACTCCAAGACTAAAGAACCCTCCTCTCTTCCAAATCAGCCTCTTATACTTCCGGGTATCAAGAGAGATCACTCAAAACTGTCAAAAGGGATATAAACTTCTCACACCTGACAGTATCCTATATCTCTACAAAGCTACCATCCGCCTATGCATGGAGTATTGTTGCCACATCTGGGCTGGTGCATTATCCACTCGTCCATCCCTCTTAAGCAAGGTCCAAAAAAGAGTCACCAACTTACTAGGTCCCTCACTATCCACCAAAGTCTAGCCCCTGTTGCATCGCCGCAATGTTGCATCCTTGTGGCTGTTTTACAAGTACTTTAATGGATTGTGCTCCATTGAACTTGCTGCCCTGGTGCCCCCTGGATGTAAGTACATTAGACCAACCTGACAATCAGCTTAGTCCCATCCATTCACTGTGGAGGTCCTCAGATGCCAAATAGCTTTCTTCTCCAATAGCTGCTTTCCTCGTGCTGCTGGCCTCTGGAACTCCCTCCCTGCTACCTGTTTCCCCGACTCTGCTGACATGCAGAAATTTAAAACTAATGTTAACAGACATTTTGCTGCACAGCTCACAACTTAGGATGACCCCCAAACTTACACCCTAATTCTCAGTAGCCCCTTACATCTACAGTGGCATTCTGCCTTGCTTGGGGTGAACTATGATAATAAAAAAGTAGATTCACTAGTCATCTCTCTCTATTTCCTCTTCAGAAATTAAAGACACAGTTACTTTTTTATATAAATTAACAAACTTATTTATTTTCTATAAGAATAGAGCACATAATTATATGACAAATTTTTCGCATATTTTTTACCCGGTTATCATACTTGTATCATTTCATTGTGTAACCTCGACAACATTTTGAGAGTATTTTTAGGAGCTCATTTGCTAACGGTTTTCTGTCTCATTGCTGAATTCTTTCATTATAACGTGACAAAAACACGGGAGGCGACTCTGTTAGTATCGACGCCTCCTGTTACAACCTATTCGTTTCGTTTAGTGTTTTCTTTCACTGTTTCTGTTGACAGACAAGCGTACACTGAAATAAAATTAGTTGCAATATGTTTTGAACAAATTTCATTGCAGGCTTTGATTTTCTTTTCAGGCTAAACATTAAAAATAGATTTTATTATGTTGTATATTATGAAACACTATATCCTACTTACATACAGACTACTTCCGGTAACTATCACCTCCGACTACTACTGACTTTTCTCTGTAAAATCTAACCACATATAGCAGTCCCCACACGTAATAAATACTAGCGGGACCTGTGGAAATTCCACAGTTGTATCCTTCATCTGGTGTATGTTGCTGCTATACATTCTATGGACGTCCGGCATGAACAAAGATCCTACAATATTATTGTACCACTTTTGTTCAAACTGAAACATACTTCTCTTAGTACTCTGGTCAATGTAGTTTCAGAATATATCTCGCTATAGCAGATTATCTCCAAACCCTTTGTAGGAATTCGTGAAATATTTTCATTCTATGGATGTCCGGCATGTACGAAAACCCCACAATATTATTCTATCCTCTTTGTAAAAGACAGATACTGCACTTTGATCCAAGCATGAAGACTAAGAAAATGTATTTTAATTTGAGTCTAATGTTTGCACTGCATCTTTAGCGATCGGACGATCCCATCTTAAAAAAAAACGTGGGAGGTGATAAAATACGTACACGAACATAAACTTGCCGTAACTTGCATTTATTATTATATAGATCTTTGTATGTTGTACACGTGTACTTTTAGTCGTTCTTCATACTTCATGTATTTCTTACTATTTATGTTAATTCAATTATTAATGTTACTTAACCGAATGTAAAAAATATAAGTTTCGAAAAGAAGGTAAAGTTTGTATTTCATTTGCATCAAATATTGAAAATAATACAAGTGAGGATATTTACTCTAGAATATTAACAGAAAGTGTTTTCATTCTTTTTAAGCATCATCATTTTTCAGGAAATGATTTTCATTCAATAACTATGATTTCAAAGATTACTCAACACTTTTGAATATGTATTATTTGGATTATTCGGACTAATGTTCTCATCTTGAGGGTTATTCTCCCAACATTTCGGCCGATGTAACCTCCGACATTCTTCAGGTGTATCTTGGTGGATCGAGGACCCGTGGCGTAACGAATAAAGTGCTAAGTAAAATTCAGTTCTATGTGACACTCTTCTACAATTGCGAATTACTTAGGACTTCTGCCCTGTCATGGCTGACGAAACGAGAGCATGTTACCCCATGTATTAAATAAAAAGTTCCGTTCGAAATTCTGTACAGATTCCCGAGTTGGACAAGATACACCTAAAGAAGGTCAGAGGTTTCATCGGCTGAAACGTTGTGAAAATAACACTCAAGATAAGAACAGTAGTCTGAATAATCCAAATAATACAAATTATCAATCCTCATCTCAAAAATTCAGAAACTTTTGAATATTTTTTATATCAATGAATCTTTATATTTAAATTTTCTATCAAGCATAATCACTATTTAAATAAAAATCATTTTATGAGTGTTTAATTTAAAAGTTACTTTCAATTATCCTGCGTCTTGATTGTAGAAAGTAAGGTGAAAATATCGGTGCCAATGAAGTCCTGGAAGATTTCAGAAACTGCATCTCTTTTATTTCTTCTTTTTCTGTAGAATGACTTTTTAATTGAAGAATTACTAAAAATTACTAAAAAGAAAAATCTTTTATAAAAATATCTTTATAATTTAGGCATTTTCGCAGCAATCTTATATAAAAATAAATCTCTTCTTTTTTTGAAATCTTCATAATATATTTCCTTAATATTTTTCGTAACTAATTTAACACCTTCGATTGTTTTTTTTTGTATTCTTTTTAAAGCAAACGAATAATTTAAAAAGATTAAATCCTTTCAAAAAATTTCTTAATCTTTTCAACGGTTTAATAATTCAATCATTATTCTATTTAATGCCGAGGGAAAACATTTGAATTTTTGTATCTTATTTTTATTAATTACTTTGTAACATTTTAGTGATTGAGTGGGAGAATGCCTATTGACAGGAAGTATTTAAGGAACTTTTGTGATAAGTTTTAGATTAAAATCAACCAAGATTTGCAATGGCAATTATAAGAATAAACAAGGCTCATTCTCCTACATCAAAGCTGAAATAAATCCAATTATTTTTAGTAATCATATTTTTAAGAATCGGTATTGCTTATTTGATAATGAAACAATTACTTCTCTCAGTTTTTGGTAGATTGAAATTTTGAGAATTTAATTTGGAATAAGAATAAAATATATTCGTGCTTGAATGAGAATACGTCTCTCTATTTATATAAAGTTAGATATATGCATATTTTGATATTTGTTTATACAGGATTCACTAATTAGCCAATGATTATAAATTTTGGAACACAGCTCCTAGGTTGCATAATGTGAACTATATTTAGTTAAATTTAATTTTAAGTAAAAGTGATAAATGAGGTGGAAGCCCTTCGTAAAATTTCAGATACACCCGATCTTTATGAAATTTGAACAATAGATATCAGACATCAATTAATAAATATTCCCCAGATTTCAGTTTCTTTGGAGTATTTTAAAGGGTTTTATGGGGCATCATATGGACACAACCTCCATTTGCAATTTCAAATATTTCAGATTTGCATTGAATTTGATCTATAGGCATTAGACACTAATTACACACGATTCCCTGAATTTTAATTTCTTAACACCCCTTAAGCCTTAAATTCTAAACATTTTCTCGAATCCAGATGGATTTTGATCAAAATTGGAATAAAGATTCTAGACATAAGGTTTAGTATCATTATATCTTGATTTTAATTTTAATAAGGGGGCATAAAAGTAATGCAAAACCGTTCTGTTCGAAGAATTAATTTTACCCGTTCTGGGACTAGTATTCTTCTAGTACCTCTATATGCACACACACACACACACACACACACACACACACACACACACACACACACACACACACACACACACACACACACACACAGAGTCGGCTGGAAGATTATTTGAGCACATGCAAGATACTCATTTCATAAACTTCTCTATGCTTCTCAGAGGAAGATTAAATTTGAACAGTATAGGGAGATGTGTGCAGAACAGAAGACTTTGTTGGTTTGGTCACATTGAAAGATTGGATGAGAGTGCTTGAGTAAGTAGATGTAGAACAGTTCATGTAGCAAAGTCGGTTGGCAGGAGAAGGCCAAGGAAAATATGGGAGCAAGTGATAAGGATTGATTTTAGAGAAAGACGGATAAAGACTTGGTCAGAGAGAGGTTATTTTCAAAGTCAATTTCTAAAAGCTGTCCAACATATGCAAGCATGTAAAACAGACGTCAAATCAAATATTATGACCTACTTCACCGTCTTCTTTTTTATTCTTTTATTTAAATTTAACGTATATTTTCCAGTTTCTCCATGAAACTCACCTCAAGCTGCCATGGAAAATATGCAACCCACATCTGATGTATCGTTTATGTTTCGATGAATTTGTAAGAAACAAAGGTGTATGTAGATCTCCTGTAGCTGTAACAAAGTCACAATGTTGCTCAAAACTTCAAAAGGAACTCCTGATCATGCAACACCATGAAAACACTGACAAACTTACCAACACCAACGCTTTCTGTCATCTGCCAAAGATAGCACTAAGCACTCGCCGTTTGATTTTTATCCGTCTTTTGTAAAGTTACTTGGTCTCTACGCATGAAATTCAGTTGCTCATGCATGCAAATTAGTTCCAACTTTAAACATCTGCAATTATAAGCAAAGTTCTTTTCTCTTTGGAAAGCGATCGTCCAACATGCAAAACATCTAATACACTTTGAAGCTGGTAAGTTTTTGTCTGTTGTTACCCTCCCCATCTGAGCACACAAATCACAGTGAGTGGCCGGTGGTCTTACTCTAGCACTCCTCCATAATGGGATATTTACTAACTCTTTCGTGGCAGAATCATCAGATGTACTGACATTTGAATCAGTCATGGAATAAGGCAGATCAACAAAAGTCGGTCCCACCTCTCCCACCTCTCCCCACTCTCAGACGGGGAACCACTACTGTTTGCACTGGAACCTGGTACTCTCAATGCCAAGGTGTGTCGTCAAGGATTGGTTACTCCGGTGGTGTGACCTGATTTAAATTTCCCAAACTATGTCCCCCTCTTTGTAACATGTAGAGATCCATTAATGGTCTGGGAGAGGCACAAAATCGATCCATTTCACTCAATCTGGTATGAATGCAACAAATTAGCAGTTTCGGATGCAGTCGAAATGTCATTCCTCTGGGTATCATTGTTCCAATACACATCCTCTATAACAGGGCCGCTCTTTCGTACAGCAAACCGTTTTACTGTCTATTGACACCTTTCTACAATATCATTTCTAGATGTTTATTTGTGTGTTGTGAATCAGACACCTTATTTATTCATGAACAGTCTGGATTGTTGACTGCAGACGGCACTAACTGTCGGATCACATCTGCAGTGTCTTGCCATAGTAGTAGCTGATCAATTCATAAAACGTATCATACACATAAGTCTCAATACATCTATACTGATCAATCCATGTGCAGAAATACAATCATCATGTTGAGAAGAAAAATCAGCTATCAACCGTCTACAACAACAGTGCCAAGAAAACATTTTAAGTTTTCCCCCGGTAGGGAGTTTGGATTCTCATTTATCTCTACTTCTTCAAGTTTACATAAACAGTAAGAAACAAAAACTATGTAACGTCTTGCTCTCATTATGACTAAAAAGTTCTTTGTCAGAATCATTTTCGAAGTAGCTAACAGTAATCTTCTCATTAAGGATATCCACATTTGAGAGTTCTATTATTTTAGCCTTCAGCTCCAGAGATCAATTTGTTCCTAAATCTTCAGATTTAAGAACCCCAAGAATAGTATGTACATACTTCTTGAACATATATCGCCTCCTTAATAGGAGACTGACCGTAGGGGTAGATGACATTCTCAAATGAGAAACAGTAACCTAGAAAAATGTTGAGGTCGGAAAAACAAGATGGCGTCCAAAAGTGTCGGGGAAGCGAAAAATAATGTTCACCATGAGGACTGAAAACGACGCTGTTCAAAGAGAACGCCTACTTACAAAAGTGCTTCAGAACATTCATAGAACAAATACAGAAATTGAATTACAAAGATTTCCATTTAAAATCAAAGTGGGATTCTAGTATGCAAAATTAAAATCTATAATTTTTTTTTACTTTTATAAAGAATGCATTGTTACTTTGACCTCGGTCAAAGTCTCACTGGGCCATTGTATATATATATATATATATATATATATATATATATAATTTGGATTATTCCGACTACTGTTCTCATTTTGAGTGTTATTCTCACAACGTTTCGGCTGATGTAACCACCGACCTTCTTAAGGTGTATCTTGTCAAATGCATGGAATTTTGAACAGAACCCTTTATTTAATCCACGGGGTTAGTATGGTCTACTTCTGTCAGCTATGACCGGGTAGAAGTCTTTAGTAATTCGTAATATCGCCCGCACTGAGGATTGAACCTTCAACCTTCAAAAGACTGCATCTAGAACTGAATTTTACTTAGTACTTTATCCGTTATGTCACGAGTCCTTCAGAAACATAATATATATAATTATTTTTATAATAACCATTTTAATATCCATCTACATATATGTTTCGTCTTCATAGAGATTCATCAATATTACTGTTCCATCGGTCGCACAATTCAAACCTTTGACTGAAGTCATTTTTTACTTCTATCTAACGCACTTATTACCGCAGCTGTCGTAACAGATATTTGACATAGTTGAGAAATAAATCCTATAATTCTTTATTTAACAAATATATAGTAAGTCGCCGAGAGTGTTTGGCCTCCCAAGAGAGTGAACTTTAGTAATATTGCCTAATTGGAGACTTTTAATACTTCTCTTTAACAGTGCTCGTCCCTGAAAGGAGCTTTAAATAATTATTTTTATTTTAATATCCACATAAATATATGTTTCGTCGTAACAAAGCCTCATCAGTGTGCCTATATCTAACTGTTTTGCATACATATATATATATATATCCATCAGCATGACTTCATACATGTGTGTGTATGTGTGTTTATGCCATATTAAATGACTGCATCTTGATGTATGATGTAAAAAAAACATTAAGACTGGATAAGTGTATTGTTTTTCAAACTTTTGTTTACATTTTTTCCTTTCTAGCAAGAGAGACGTCTTGATCTTGTTACGATCACTCATCCAGATAATTTGAAAGAAGAATCCAAGAAACATGTTGTGTTTGTGACAGCACGGGTCCACCCTGGAGAGACGCCATCGTCTTTTGTTTGCCAAGGTAAGTACTGTTTACCTTTCAGAGAATCGTTCTAAGTAAGATATGTGTTTTCTTCCTTCTTTTTACTCACAACCATCAGTTGTCCCTTACAAGTCACTTAATGTTTTTGCACTGACTCACATATTGAAATTGTGGTTAGAATTAGATATTCCATGCATAGTGAGGTAGTAAAGTGAACGCCAACTTGTTTATCTGTTCAAGTAAAGGAAATGATCCGGTCCTCGCTTCATAGACAAATAGATTCACTAGTCATCTCTCTATTTCCTCCTCAGAAATGAAAAACGCAACTACTTGTTTTGTATAAGTTAACACACTTATATTTTATAAGAATAGAGCACATAATAATATGACATACCTTTTACATATTTATACCCAGTTATCATACGGTTGCATATTTTTGCTAGCTTTGAATGATGATATCATGGTGAATGAAAATATACTACACTGACCTCCAAAGGAGGAGGTAATAACTGAGAGGATGGTATCATGACGAACGCCCCCCCCTCCCCAAATAAAGGAGGACTTAATGCCTGGAAGGATGATATCATGTTACTTATCTACCTCCCACAAGGTAAGATCTGACACAAGGTCAGGAAAGTGGGATTAGATAAGCCAGCGCTCGAGAGGTGTATCATAAAAACAGAACAGGTAGTACATTAACCCCTTACCCCAAAAGGAGAAGACAATCATGGAAGGATGGTATAATGAGGAAAGAAACATATACTATCCCCCCACAAAAGAGGAGGTAATACCTGGAATGATCGCCTGATAAAAGGAGAATGCAATGCCTGTGAGTATGGTATCATGGCAACAGAACAGATTCTACACTATTCTCCCCTAAAAAAAGGAGAACGTAGTCCCTGGGAAGATTGTCTCATGACAACAGAACAGATACTACATTACCCCTTCCCTCAAAGGAGGATGTAATACCTGGGAGGATTACCCCCACCTCCTTAAAAAAGGAGCTAATTCCTGAGAAGACAGTCTTATGACAACAAAACTGAAATACACTAACCACCCCATTAAAAGATAATACAATAGTATATTAAATCATTTTTTAAAATTCATTTAAAAATGTCTAGCCATAAAAAGATTATTTTTATGGTTCCTTGGCTTTTGGCTAAAATCAAAGTGTAGTATCTGGTCTCAGAATCACAGTGACATCAGACGTTTTACTTTCAACGAAAATATTGCATATATATAAGAAAATATAACAATGCAAAATTATAACTATTACAGAATATTAATTTATTAGAAGCTGTTTATAAAATAAATATGCAAATTAAGAATATCAAAAGCTATTTGTGGGTGTTTGTAGTTTATCATATATACGGTATTACAAACAGTTATCATATAATTTAATAAGCATCAGCTGTTTTGATGTTAATGTTAGGATAGATGGAAAAGACTTTGCATTTATCAATTTACATATATATATATATATACACTTACAATCTGAAATAATATATAATAGAAATATACGGATCAAATTCTCTTAAATATTTCATCAGATAAACCCCAATAACGTTCTTGTAAATTCTTTCCTTCTCAATTATTTCTGAATTCTGTATTGTTTAAATTTTCTATATTAGTGCTGTGTTTAACTTGATATGGTTATTTCTTTTTTCATGTATTTTTCTGTCTGTAAAAAAATACTTTGATACTTAAAGTATTAACAAAAAATAATGTTCTTTTCCATTTCCAGCTGTTTTCACCAATTTTAAAAATCATTACCTTCTTTGTATTCATAAGATAATGGGTGCGTTATATGTTTACTAGCATGGCTACCCAGCGTTTGGTGGGGGCGGACGTGGCATGGGCAACCAAATAGAAGAGTTAAAAAGTGTGTAACATCTTTGTTTTAAAACTTCTCTCTCTCTCTCTCTATCCCCTCTCTATCTCATTCTATTCATCTGTCCCCTCCCCTTTCCCCTCTCTATCGCCTTCTCATCTATCCCCTCTCTATCCCCTTCCCATCTATTCCCTCTCCCCATCCTTTCACATCTATATACTTTTTTTTTAAAAATAGTACATTTTCAAATATTAGGACAAAAAGTATCATTTCACATCCAAAGTTGATGAAAAAAAAGTCGCTTTAAGTGTCCATCCCCCACCTAATTTTGTTCCTTTTGACCAACCAAAAGAATGAATATTGCATAAAATAAGTTTCCATAATCTGTCCCAGGCAATACGGAAAAAGAATATATCAGCTTTGTGAGGATGTCTTGTGTAGTTTCTGACTTTTAGATTGACACACACAAACAGAAAACTGCATTTTATATAATAAATGTTAGCAGGGAAAGGCTGAGGCATCATTATGGCTTTACCATGTTGTAATTTTAATGCTTGTTTCGATTGAAGCCATTAATCATTTGCGGTCAGTCGTGTGCATTACGAACGCCAAGGAAATGTTTGCTATGAATTATTTATTCCCATCTCCTGTTGTCTGCTTTATCTGTTATGATGAAGCTTGCCATTTATAGAACGCTTTATCTGTTATGATGAAGCTTGCCATTTATAGAACGCTTTTTCTCTCCTCTTTTTATCTTTCCTTCTGCAGCCCACACAAGACTATGTTGTTTCATGAAGCATGTAGGTTGATGGTAAAATAAAGAATCCCTATTTACGCCTTTTATAAGGTCATTTGAATATTTTATGCAAAAAGGTCCTGATTGTCTCTTATCTTCTGCTACAAAAATTGCTTTCCCCTTTCATATGCAATGTCAAAATCAATTCTATTACTTTGTTCTTCTTTTGCAACCTTCCCATCCAAGAGATGCCATTTCAGCATTACCTCTTCCCCTGTTGACATATATTTTGAAGAACGCATTTGCACTTCCCGACAATACATTACACTTGCATTGGGGACACACACAGATAAATATGGATGGAAGAAAATGCGTTATGTATGGTTCATGCTGGATACAATCATATGATTGTTGGCCTATGATATCAGCAAATTACCATTTCCTTTTATGGAGAATATGGCAAGGACATGCTGGAACGATTCCTGTTCATTTCAGCATGATTATGAAACCTAAAAGTCTTATTATTTGAAGAAGCAAACAAAAAAACAAATCCGTAACATAAATACACTTTGCCCAAAATGCCATCTTCCATCAAACATACTCTGTTTTTGTTTAAGAATTTTTGAGATGAGATGAAAGAAGTAAATTCACAGCCTGTTGTTAGAGAGTCCTGGTGGGCCTAGCAAGATAATTTTGATTATTTCCCCTCGCCGATGAATCATTCAGTTTACAGTGGAAAGTGGAATCTCGAGGTTTTCGGCGATTTGATGCTGATAAAGTCTACCTTCATGTTAACATATAATGTGGCTCCTCTGAAACTCTGATCATTCTAATGTTTCTTTGGCCGGTATCATATTTAAATGGTGATAATAGACAGATATATTTATATCTGAAACACACAAAAAATGTGAAATCGTATAAAATATCGATATTTCAAATTTTTACTGCTGCTTTGTACAGCTCCAAGTGCTAGCCGTCGGCGAAGAAAGCAGCAACTTTAAACATGTATGAATTAGTTTTGTGGGTGTCTATTTACTTCTTTCATGTATGTGTATATTTGTGGATATTTTTGCCATGAGGTTCAGCTGTCGTTACATTATTTGCATGTTTCAGAAAATAGTCCAAAACATGTCCATAATATAAAACTAGAACGATGTGACCCGTTGGTTCACCCATTGAGCTCGGATTAGATAGCTTGAATTAGAAAAAAAAGTTTAAAAAACCAGTTAATTTTTAAAAAAAATAAAAGGACGAAATCCAAAATTAGTCCTTTAGTCGTAGGCTATACCTAATGTCTTGAAGAGTCCATATAATCACGAAACAGGGTAGATCACCCCTCCCCTGTTAGTCTTGCTCCATATGGAGTCAATACTTTTTCCTTTTTAGGTTTATTACAATCAACTTTGTAATGTTATGTTTTCTTTTTGATCTTCGCTGTTCAGAAACTGTTTGTGTCCAACATGACATCCATTAGTTTATCTCTGGAGTATTATTCATGTGTCTTTCATGGATAAACTTGGATCCCTTTACCATGTAAATCATGTCCCCAATCCGTTTATCCACTATCGCTGTTTCCCAGTAGGGTTTATTGTTTTTTAACATCTGAAAGAAAACTTTTTCTCTACCTTTGAAGCGTCCCTTTGTGACATTTTTTTCACGTCCTCGTTTCGTATGGGTTGGCAATAATCTATCAAATACTGTTTTAATCTTCCTTGCAAACATTGCTTCTGCTAGCGTCATGCAAGATGGAACATTGTTATTTAAGGCCATCCTATATACCGGCAAGAACCCATGTATGGCTTTTTCAGTAGGTGTACCCCTTGCTTTCTTAAACGCTCTTTTTAACGTGTCCACGCATTCTTCCTCCTGATCGTTGCTTCTGGCATAGTACGGCGTGATATGCTCCACTACAAATGACTGACAGAAGAGTTTAAATTCACTAGACATGAATTGCATTCCATTGTCTGATACAATACAGTCAACGACCCAAACCGGGTGAAGAGTTCATGTAAAAAACTAATGGTTACTCCTGTAATTGGTTTTTTACATTTTAATATTTCCGGCGATTTCGAGAAACTGTCCACTGCGATTATGTAATAGTAACCATCCAGTCGGCCAGCAAAATTTATGTGGATCCTAGACCATGTACGGTCAATTTTCGGACAGGGTCTGAACTTTATAGAAAGTGTCTTCACTGTCAAAGCACAACCTTTGCATAGTTTCATCACATTTTCAATGTCTTTGTCCATACTTGTCCAATACACGTAGCTTCTCAGACTTTTAATTCTCAAAATGCAAACATGAAATTCTTTTAGTATTCTTTTCTGTAATGCTGTAATGTTACAGGAATAACCACTTGATCGCCATACATAACTACTTCATAACAGATTGAATACACTTCAAGAATTTGTCAGTGTTTTTAAACACTGGCGGGACAGTTATAAAAGTGTGGGGGGGCTCTCCTAAAAAGTGTGGGGGGCCGGTTAAACACATGCATATCAACTTAATTATTGATGACCGTAAAGTGGGGATGCCCAAGTCAAAAAGTGAGGGGGCTTGGCCCCCCCCCCTGCCCTCCCGGTGCCGGTGCCGGTGCCGGTGCCGGCGTTCATGGTCTAACGCCTTAACTTTTATTTCTCAAGTTTTACCGTAAGTTCCATAATAGCATTACACACTATATTTTTTACTTCTTCTGCAGTTAGTAGGGAGGCAATCACTGTATCTTCAAGAAGTTAAGCATATTTTGGGATAAGTCTAGATAATCTGTCAACATGACTAATTTTTGACATGGAATAAACTGCATAGAATGTTCCCTCATCTCTGCAGCCTATTTGCAGTATGCGTTGCTAATCACTTGTTTGACCCATAAATCGTTAGCAGTGGTTTATCGTTAGTTTGAAACACAAAATGTATTCCGTGAACAAAACGATGAAAATTGGTGACTGCAAAAATAATACCCAATGCTTCCTTCTCGATTTGTGAGTAACTTTTTTTCTGCAGGTAGTAACGTACGTCCATTTTGTGCAATATGCAAGCTCCAATGCTGGACGAGCTAGCATCAGTAGCTGCAATGATTTCGAGACTTGGATTCTGATGTGAGGATATTTTTTTTGTTTTTTCTAATGCGTCCTGCGATTCTGTCGTCCATACGCAGTCTTTTCTTTTTAATAGCTCATTCAGAGTAGCTTGCAAATTGTGCATGTTTGGAATAAACACATTATAATAATTTGCTAAACCAAGAAAACTTTGTAGTAACGATACGTTTTCCAGAGTTTACATATTTTTTAGCGCAACAGCTTGCTCTGAGTCTTGTCTTCTATATTTGTCTATAATTTGACCAACATATTTTCAATGAAAAACTTGCACTTTCCCTCCTTCAATTTAAATCCATAGTGCTGGATTCTTTTAAATACTTTTTGTACATGTGATATGTGTTGCTAGGTGCTTTTACTGATCACAAGAATGGCATCGATGTTGGCTGTTGCAAATGCCAGTCCGCTAAGTAATGTGTCCATTACTTGTTGAAAAATGGCTGGTGCAACCAGAACCTCAAATGGTAATCGTTCGAATACAATCCCTTATGGGTATTTATACAAATAAGCTTCTGTAGATAAGCATCACTTAAATCAACATTTGAAAACATTTTCCTCCATTGAGTTTAGCAAAAATCTCATCTGGACTAGGAAGAGGATAGTGGTAATCCTTTAGTGCATGGTTCAATCCTGTGTAAAAATCTGCACAAACACGGATCTCTTTATTTTATTTAATGTAGACTGAAGGTGAAGCCCACTCGCTGTACTCTACTTTCGATAATACTCCCGTTTCTTCAGGTCTATTTAATTCCTCGTCAATCTGATTTAATGCCACAAATGGAACATTTCTTTTCGTTTTAAAAACTTGTTGAATATCTAATTTTAATTTAAACTTTGCAGTCAGTTTTTTACATCTTTCCAGTCCACCAGAGTAATTTCCGAAAATTTTCTTTTTATTCTTCTTTTAGTCTCTGCTTCGGCATTTAAAATTTCAATATTTTGATAAAGTTTATGGTGTTATTGGAATTGTTTCTATCCAGTTTGTGTGCAAGAATCTTTTGGAGTTGTTCATTACAAACGTTCATAATTTCAAACTCTTTCTTTTTAATGTAACATTAGAGATTAGCTCGCCTTCAAATTCTACTTGTTCACCAGTGACGCTTTTAGCTATTTTGCTCGTTCTCATCAAAGTTGGTTTTCCAATTTTTTCCACATTTGAAGATTTATTATTGACAGATCTGAGACGGAATCAAGTTGTAGCTTCATATTTTTATTTAATATTCGTACCTGCACAAATGTCCTGATATCTTTAGCTTCATCACATTTAGCAATTTTAATAAAGCTTTCTTTTACTTTATTTTTAACTTTGCAGTGTGTACTGTTGTGTCCCATGTGACCGCAATTTAAACACTTTTTCATTTCATATGGCCACTCTTTGTACCAAAGCAATTGCTTGCACCCAAAACACGGTTTAAGAGGCAAATCATTTTTCTTTGGTTAATCAAATTTAATTGGTGAATTAATTTTGTTTTTGTTAAGGATTTTTCTAAATTTATCTTTTTTTTCCACGGACGAAAGATTTAGATTTCAAAACCTCAAGTTGGGGAATGACTTGAAATCTTTTTCATCAATCTCAAGAACGAAAATTAAAAAAAAAAATCCTATTTTCTGACGTTGTAGACTTTAGTTTCCGCAGATTTTAGTATATCTTGTGTATTAAAAATCTAGTATGACTTAACTTCTCACTGTTATTGTTGTATTAAACAATTTTTTCGAGCACACCAACTAAGTCTTTTCCGAAAATACAACATCGCTAGTTGTAGTAATAGTTATGTTATATCTGACTTAAGTCCATGGGTTCTGTTGTGTCTGAATAAGTCCGAGTTCTTCGTCGCCAGTGTTGTAACATTGAAGTGCCAATAATAAATAAGACAACACAGTGGTATATTTACAAAAGTACAAAATAGTATGTTACAGAATAACTGCTCATCCTTTGTCGTAGGCTCCTCCATACATAGTGTGAGAAGAGTTCATATAGTCACGAAATAGGGTAGATCACTATCACACTAATACATATACAAATTTATTTATCTTTTAAATAAAACCGTAAAAAAGGTTTTTGTAATGTATCCTTTTTTTTATTAAACTACTTTAATTAATTACTGTTAATATCGACAGAACTATTGCGTATATATATATATATATATATATATATATATATATATATATATGAGGTTTATGTAGTTTGCTTGAAGCATTGTTTATTAGTATATAGAAATGTGATACTTAGAAGGCAATACAATGCAGAGGTGTGACGGATAGACACAAGTTGGAGCAAATAAGACATATAATGGTGGAACAAATTAAATAGTTTGACCCTTAATACAATGTATACATACACACACACATATATATATATATATATATATATATATATGTATGTATATATATATATATATTTTATGTATTATTATTATTTTTCCCCACAAATACACATATCTGTTTATCTACACTATGTTACAATGTTATGTAATACCTGTATCAAGATGGTCTGGTGGAAACTCCGTATGATATAATATTTTTAATATTTCGGGAACTCTTTTCTTCTTCAGAACCGTGCTCAACTCAAGTTCAAGCGTGCATATATATGTGTGTTTGTGAAAAAAAAAATAATAATAAATAAATAAATATATATATGTGTATGTATACATTGTATTAAGGGTGAAACTATTTAATTACAAATGTATAAAACCAAACATTAATTCATTATAGACTGTTTAAACATAATTATAGAAATTAGGTATTGAAATAGGTGTCTTTGGTGTTTTGTCTGTACTATATATATAGTATTTCAAATATTATGTTTCATTATAAATTTAAATAACAGTAATCCGTTTTGATGGTAATATAGGAGTGAGAAATGAAAAAAATTCTTTCACATTTATTCATTTAGATTATGCAGACTTGGAAAACGTGTTTAAATTATTAATTTTGTTTTTATTTAGTCAGATGTTACATCGGCCGAAACGTTGTGAGAATATAATCCAAGATGAGAACAATAGTCCGAATAATCCAAATACAATTCATATTTATTTCATTTTTAAAACTTTTATCACTCGTTACATTCTTTACAAGTGGCCGGAGCATGTCAAGAATGTAATTCGTGGGAATTGTTTTTAAAATATTATTGTCCGATTTTCTGATTATGGTATAAATAATGGATTGCATGGACAGTATTGGGAGGTTTTGGGTGAGATATTTAAAAGAATAGGAACTTACTAAAACGTACAAAAGAAAAGAGAAAAAAATGAATGAAACAATTTGTTTTCTTTTGGAGACAGAACTAAATAATAATATATCGCACATTTGAATGACTATTTTTCTTCGATAACTATTTAGCGTATATTAATATACCCATACTCCAAATTTAGTGACGATCTTTATAAAGAGATAGCACCGGGAAGGTGCGAATGAAAAAAAAAAACATTTTTGAAGGCAGCTAGTATTTTAAACTCTCAAGACATTTGTAATTTTTACTATCATTGTCGGCCGTGTGTTGTCCTTAAAAATGTGAGTTTTTTTTTCATTCGGACCTTCAGGGTGTAATCTCTTTATAAAGATGGTCACTGAGTTTCGACTATAGGTTATTAAGACGTGTTTCGTCCTTGAAATAAAAGACGGGGGGGGGTGTAAAGTAATTTAAGTGACCTAAATAAATCTGAAAATTTCATTAAGATAATTTTCTGACTTTTGATAGATTTTTTTTTTCATCTGGAGGTATTCATTTTTTGGTTAAAAAAACAAATTACTTTCATTTTCATTGCCCGTCCATAAAATATTCTAATATTATAGCATTTTACTCGAGTTACTCTGGTGGTTCACGGCATCTACATAGAAATCAACCTATCCGATTCATCGACATTGCATTATAAAGTCTCAAAGACAGTTTTCCAGCAATTGCTTTTTATTTTTGTATCTAAAAAAATATGTTTATTATTTCTATCTTTTTAGAATAAAATTGCGTGTCACGCAAAATGTAGCAGATAACAGCGATATTCACATTTTGACAAGTTTCTAAATTGTGTGTGGAAAAGCAATTTACACTTGTGTGCACTTGAAAGCCTGAGAATTCGTTTTTGTATTACATACAAAATGCCTCAGTAATTTCATATGATTTCATGTAAAATTACATTCGACTTAAAGTCTACCCGCGAGTCAATTTGATGGATGGTTTGGAATAGTATTTTAAAAGCAATTTCGGTTATATTGAAGCAGTTAGCTCCCAAAATGGCTACCAAATTTTATTGATTAGTTTTGTCTGATTTTGCAAGCGGTGAAAAAGCTAATTAATCCACTGTAATAATTTATTGTTTTGCAAATAATAATTTGTTTTCTGATTTTTGCGCATTCCTTTTTTTTTTTCAAATATCCCAAATTATGATTAAAGATTAGCGTTTTTAAGTAACTTAAACAAAACCCTCCCTTAATCCTTCCCTAAATCGCGTGGAAACTACTCTTTTTCTTTCTCAGTTCGTTCAAAGAGTACTTTTATGGGGGAGGGGCACTCAGACTTAGGGTTAGTAGAGTTAAGGGAGGGTATGTTTTGTTTTGTAATCAACAAATAATAAAATTCATATTTATTAAAATTGAAATTGAAATACATTAGAAATTAAACATCTTAATAATGGCATATTCAATATAGAATATTGCTGAAGAAATTGTCTTTTCTACAACGAATAATTTGCATGGTGGACAAATCTAAAAAAGTCAGAAAACAAATTAATATTTGAAAGAATAAAAAATCAATCTGCAAAACTCAGACAACAAATTAATATGGTGGATTAATTAGCCCTTTCACTGCTTGCAAAATCAGACAAGACTAATCGATAAAATTTGTCAGCCATTTTCTGTTTATCTTTGTCTTTTTTTACTGCACAAGAAATAGAAATTGAAGCCTATTTTAGAAATTCAGCTTCTACAAGACGACTAAAACTTTTATTAAAACCAATATTTAATGGGAAATAGAAACCGCGATTTCATCTGCAGATTTCAACTAAATCTATTAAGGCATGATTTCCGGTCAATATTGCAAATAGAAATGAATTACTATCATAATACTTTACAACTGTTGGGGATGGCACGGTGGCAAAGTGGTTAACGACGTGGACTGAGGACCTCGGTGTGCCGGGTTCGAATCCAGTTCATCCCACACAAACACTTTCATCAAAACCCATACCTAACCTTCTGGAGACGAGGGAAAATAAAATACATTACAACTGTTTTCCCATTGTAATTTCTTTTCTGATAGAAATATATTCAGAGTCAAAGAAAATTTGCAAAGTAATTTAAGGCAAAATATTAAAAATACTGTTAGCTTGATGAAACGAATGTGATTTTTTTGTAACTATTGGGTCACAACCACTTAAGGCCAGTAGCCAGTCGGCATTAAAGATTGAGACAAAAATGATTGCCAGCTGAAAGATGAGGAACACTATGTGAGTACTAACATTGATTAATGGTATGAACTGCATTTGATTACTTATGGCACAAAAATTTGTTGACATTGGACTTGAAAATGACCAAGTCGAAATCAGCAGGGAAGCAGTTCCGCGATAATGTGTTTCACGGATGGGAAGCCCTTGCAAAGAAGGTCTGTGCATGGAAATTCCACCTGATAGGAACATGGAGGGAGAAAGGAGTCTATTTTCGTTGTGGTAGATAAACGAGTTCTTGCTGCGAATGTCTTACAAGGAGGAACTAAAGAGTGAAGTTCAGGCGAGCACCTTCCATGGGAATAATGATAGAGTAGAGAGAGACTAGCAACGTCTCTTCTGTGAGAAAGTTGTTGTAGGGAAGAGAAGAGATTATTCCCCATTAGATTTCAAAATCGATTTTATACTCTGTCAAGGTAGGAAAGAGTGCTCTGAGCAGCACCTCCCCAGATGTAACAGGAGTATTCCATCTTCAAACGTATCTGACTCTTATATAGGTAGACGATTGCATTTGGAGTCAGGTACTTTCTGGAACGCTAGAATGAGCCAATGTTTACACGATAGAAATGTAAAAACATGAACTTAATATCAGCAAAGAATGATGGATAAATGCAATGTGAATCTATTAGAATTGTGCAAAAGTCCACAACAATATTAACATTTCCTTTTAAATTAGAATTTATCTCTGTATACAACTTGTGAAAAATTGTAGCATGAGATATTTTGACATTATTATTCTCGCATCAGATTTTCTGATATGCAAACATTATTTGAAGAAAAAACCCTTTAAAATTTCTATTAGAAAGAGTGTTTATGTTGCATATATTTAATGTTGAATTTGCTGCTGTTTGATGTTGTATCATAGAATTATGATACAACATCAGTTTGACAGGGGCTTTGTTGCTGTCAGGCTGAGGTATGGTTCTGTTCAGTTCTAGGAGGTCCACACTCCCAGGCTTTACCTTCTCTCTGAGAAGAGGTTATTTGATTGCTAATCGCATAAGGCGCTCCTACCGGGGAATGCCGATGGGGCTGTTCAGACATTTTTTTGTAGGCCCGAATACGCTTATTCTAGATTGCTGACTTCTGAAAACCACATCTAACCTTGTGTCTAACATCCTGACAAGGAGGAAAACAATATGCTGTTGTCTAACTGGCCCATTTGGCATAAAAGTTAGTGTGTTTGCTAATAGGTCTGGAGACTAGGGTTCGAGTCATATCAGAGACTCAAAAAATGGTACTTGCTGCCTCTTTGCTTAATCACTCAGCATTATAAGGTGAGGATCAAGGATAGGTGGAGTAATCTTGAGAAAAAAGTGGCACCCTCCCCTACATCTTGGTGTAGTAGATAATGAAAAACGATCCTTTGGTTCACCCTTTACTACAGTCGACCATTTTACTTTTTAATTTTATGCTGTTGTCCACCTTCTTTTGGAGAAGCACGAAGGGGGAGATGACAATGATTTTAAATTAAAATATATTTTATTCATCTGATTTAATGGATCTCCTTTTTCTTAACAAGAAGTCGCTTCTGGCTGTACAATCGTCACATTTCTCCTGACCTTACATCATATCTTGTATAACCGATGCGTGGAGAGGAATGATATGATGGATGTGTAATGTGAGTGTTAAAGATAGTCTTAGATCTGATAGCCTTAGGGGAAGATTAAATCTGGACAATGAAGAACATGGGACTTCGATGGTATGGTCATGTTGAAAGAATGGATGAGAGTTCTTTGGTTAGTCGATGTAGAACAGTTGTGGTAGCAGATTCAGTTCATAGGGGAAGACCAAGTAAAACATGGGAGAAAATGATAAGAATGACTTGGGAGAAAGAGAGATCAATAAAGACCTGACCAGAGATAAGTTACTGTGGAAGTCAATTTCTTAAAGTCGTCCAGTGCATGTAAAATGAACATTAAACCCAACATAATCATGATGATGAGACAAAGGTTTAAATTTCAAATTTACACTATAAATCATACAGGACCGACGGGACAGTTATAAAAGTGGGGGGGGGGCTCTCCTAAAAAGTGGGGGGGGGGGCGGTTAAACACATGCATATATAACTTTATTATTGATGACCGTAAAGTGGGGGGGGGCCTCAAGACCCCCCCTGCCCCCCCCCTCGGTGCCGCCGTCCATGGATCAAACTTCCACTGTATATCACATGATTAAATTAAACAACCAGTTATCTACCCCCATATGGATACTCAACCCAATCAATCATACCTAATAACCCTTTGCATCTGACAAATATATAATTTAACTTTAAATGTATGTAACTACAAAGCAATTTTCAGACTGTTTACTCTGTTTTGAAGTATCCCAAAAGTCCGCTGTATTTAAAACGAAGGTACACCATCCGTCAAAAAATCATGGAAAAAATGATGATTTGCCAGTGTTCACCTTAATATGCATACAAAATAACGTCTTAATCGGTGAACTTGAAAAGAAGAAATAAGAAAGAAAACGTCCTAAAGTTTATACATATATGTTTATGTATATACATATATGTATATGTTTATATATATGTATATTTATTTATTTATTTTATACGTACATAAAAGTAATCCATGGACACGTGTTTCTGGCTCACAGCCGTCATCAGCATGGTTAACTTAGACTGAGATCGAACCTATATATATATATATATATATATAACTTTTGTAGTCAAACCTTCAGAGTTTAAACTCAATATATATTAATTCATAATTCCAGAGCATATATAAAGAGACAATAGAAAAAAGCAGATTCTGGCAACTATATCTTTATTTTCAGTAAAAAAATTCATTTTTACGGCCGTTTCTTCATTTACCCAAACAATCTGGATTTTCAAGCATATCTTGAATTTTCTAAAACACTGATTCGTCAGAAAAAAACTTACTTCAGAAAACATTCCTTCAAATAGATTTTTTCCAAAACTAATGCCATTTAGTTTGGGAATAAATACAGGTGTTTTTTTTTAAGTATCGATCTAAAGGTATGTGATCTGAAGTAAGTTTCATTTTATGCTTTTCTGGTTTTGTAAATATTTAATACATATGGGAATGTGTGTAAATATTTAGAATAAGCTAAAGTTAGAGAGAAAATAATAAGGAGCATTAGACACAATATAAATATTGGTTAAAGTGAAATAGTGTAATTCTATCAGAATTGCATTTTTTGAAGTGTGGATTCAGTTTCTAGAGGAATGAAGGCTAGAATACTAGCAGGTTATTTTGTTAGTTGACAGGAACAATGTTAACGAAATATTAAAATATAAAATAAAAATTAGAAAGCTTCCGGATTTCATGGAAAAATGAGTGATTGCATTAGCAATTCCTATAGATTTATAAATGCTTTTCTTGTAATGAATGGATCTGTGAATAATCTATCCATATTTCATATTGCTAATACACCCTCATTCAAACTCTTGACCCTATTAATGGTTTCATCGTTTGTTTTTGTTTGCTTTTTAATTATTTTAATAATATTCAAGAAAAACATCAAAATTTCTATGTATGATTTAGCTAATAGAAATAATGTATTTGGACCTTTTATTACAAAATCCTATTTGCAATATGATGAATGGCAAAAGTAGTTTGAACAGAAAAAAAAAAATCATAAAATAAAAAAATAACTTGAAAAAATTACAATACTTTTAAATTACAAACATGTCCACAACAATAAAAATAGAAACAAAATTTTAAAAGCCAAAAACAAAAAAAAGCCTTAAATGATAAAAAGGGAGTGAAACTGATTTTTCGTTTTAAATGAAAGCAGAAATCAAATTGTTGAGTGAATGCAAAGAAGCAAAGAAATGTAATGGTCATTGATTTGCTGATACAAAGAATATGAGTCAGTTTTTGTTTGTCTACAGAGAAAACAAGGAATATTGTTAAAAACAAATTATGTTATTCTTTTCATTGTGGGGAAAGAAGGAAGTGCCAAATCAGTATAATGCTATAGTTGAAGCAGAGAATATGGTTACCAGGACAACATGAGGATTAATAAGGATTAATTAATCTTGAAGCAAAGAACAATGTCACTTGGTTCATGACAATTTCGCGAAAGAAAACAAAACATTGAACTTGGTCACCTCCATTGCAAGGAGAAAACTAAGACAAAGTTTCTTTGTCTGCCATATTTGTGCAAAATTTTGCTTTTCTTTACAAACATTTATGTATTTTTTTAAAGCTGCATAAATTCTATTTTGCTGGGGATCTGAATTTTTCTAAAACAATCTAGTAGTTCGGTAACTTGGCATTCAGCTAATCTGGTTTTCTGTTAATACTAATCCGAGTCTTAATAACACTGTAATTTATACCAAACTACCTATACCTATTCACCGTTGCCCGGGATGGAGTGAAGTAATTTTTTGTTTTTAATTTTTTTCGTTGGCACATAAGGTAGGCAACTCCTATTATATTTTTTAAATCGAAAATACGAGTTATTCCCCTTGCTGATTTCTAGTTTTAGGTGATTATTTCAAAATGATTCATATTATCAGTCATCTGGGCCGGACTAAGTAATTTAAAAAAATAAATTGTAGCAAAGTATGTTATTATATTGCCAATAACACTGTACAACAATAACAAATGAAAATTGGCTAGTCAGAAGCAAAATTTGATTTGTCAGCTTAAATGCTATTTGAATCTGACTGGGAAAATCCAACAAAATAACTTTATATGTTAGATGTCTATCCAATCCTTATTTTTAATGGAACAAGTATGTCACCTCTCTTAAAATGCTTTTTTACTAGATGAGTAACCACTTATCAAGGTCAAAAGACACTCGAACATAAGGATTAATGAGATGGAATGATTATCAGTTGAGAGATGAAAACTTTGAGAGGATTGAGAATAGTTGATGGAATGGATCAAGTTCGAATACTTGTTGGATTGGCAACTGAATATAGTTCCACTCAACCAAGTGGTGATAAGGCCATCGACCTGATCACCGCACTACGTGATAATTACTGTGCTGCAGAGGTATCACTGACATGAAAATTAGGCGCCAAATTTGTTCTTTCAAAATTGTATCTTCAGTCCGAGAATAAAAGTTGTGCAATACGCACGTATTATTGTTACCCCATTCTATTGTCTTTTCTTCTATGTCTTCATGACTCATAGTCTACCACGATGTTATGCTCTACCTACAAAGCTTAACAATACTCGTGCAGACTGTTTATGGCAGGAATCTGTTGACATGGAATTTGAAGACGACCATGTTGTAATCTGCTGGGAAGCAGTTCCATAGTAATGTGTCCATAGGCATGAAGCCCTTGCGAAGAATCTCTGTTCATAGAAATTCCACCTGACACTAGACACATGGAGGAAGAAAGAGTTTATTTTCGTTGTGGTAGCTAGACGAGTTTTTGCTGTGTATGTCTCACAGGAAGGAGCCGAAGATTGGAGTGAAGGCGGGCACCTTCCATGAAAATAACGATATAGTAGTGAGAGACTAGCAATGTCTTTCTGTGAGAAATGGGCTGTTAAGAATAAAAAAATTATTCCTCCACTATATTTTGGTTTTGTTGTTTTGTTTTAGGGAATATCAACCTTTTTCGGGTTATTTAATGCCGAATCCAGTCATTTTGGTAAAAGTTTCTATGCTTCAAGTTCTAAATATCTTCAAATATTTATTTATGATGTTTGGTTTGGTTGGTTTTTTTTATGGCATATCAACCCTTTACGGTTTATTTAATGCCAAATCCAGTCATTTTGATAAAAGTCTGTGGTTTGGTTTGATTTATAGCATATCAACCATCTATGAGCTATTTAATGCCGAATAAAGTTGTCAAATATAATTCTAAAGGTAGGATAATTATTTATATTCCTGGAATACATTGCTTTTAGAATACATTGCTCTTAAAATATATTGCCCCTTCTAAACATTGCTCCTTGAAAACATTATTCTTTGGGAATACCCACACCAAAGGCCGGGAAAGACTCTGACAAACGACAGACGACTAGCATTTGTTTGATGTGATTTGGTTTGTTTTATGGCATATCAACCATCCGTGGGTAATTTAATGCCTAATATAGTTGTCAAATATAATTTTATAGGTAGGATAATTATTTTTATTCCTAGAATACATTGCTCTCAAAATACATTGCTCGCAGAAGGAAATTTCACAGTGAAAGTGGAAACATTGCTCCTAGAAAGGAATTCTATTGAGAGAGGGAAGCATTACTTTCAGAAAATACCACTCCAAGAAAAACAATACTGACAAAAAGGCATTACTCTTTGAAGACATTACTCTTTGAAGACATTACTCTTTGGCATTGGTAATCTTCTTTGTTCTCAACATGATTGACCCTTGCCACCGCCTTCTAGTATCTATTTGGGGAGAAAAATTAAAATTAAAAAAAGAAATAAGGTTTTGATTTTTTTGAAGAATCAGATCGAATAATACGGTTGGGGATGAACTTATAGATACTAGGGCGTGACGTGACCAGCTGATTGATTGGATCGAGCCTCTCCGACCTTCTGTCTAGCCAAAGTAAGGGCTGGAGTGGACGAGTGCCTGGTAACCAGGATCCCATTCTACGGCATCATGGGTAGCCACCCACAACAAACAGGTGGCTCCGTTTTGGGGGGGGGGGGGCGTTACCCCTCTGCATGGGTTGCAGTCGATGAAGTCATGACCCCGCTAACAGAACAAACTAGATTTTGGAGTCAATCTTTAACTCTATCTAGGCAACAAAGAATACTCTGAGCAGTACTCTATCTTAGGACGTATCTGACTCTTATATATGTAGAGGATTGCATGAAGAGTCAGGTACTTTCTGGATCGGTAAAATGATCCAACTATTTTTGATGCAATCTCAGCAACAGATTGGATGTAAGTCTTCCATTTTAGATCTGGAGTGAAAGTCAGTCCTAGTAACGGACTTTTTCAAGGAGAGAGTCATTTATTTCAACCGGGGCAATACAAAGAACCAAGCATTGCAAAGACATTAACAGATAGTCCATAGCAAGCAAGTTTGTGTCAGACCCTATCAAAGGTCTTTGATATTTCAAGAGCTATTGCTCTAGAAACAAAGCTCCCATCAAGAGGTTTACTGATCCTAAGTACATCAGTTGGTACACTAGCAGTTAAACTTACTGGACGAAATTCGTATTACTTGTCACTAAGTAGATTTATTTTGCTTAGGTGGTTGACAATTACTTTATTTATCACCGGGTCAACCTGTATTGAGATGCAGATCACGAGTATTTTTAAATACTGGGCAGACCAGGTTTTTCAAAGAAATGTAAAGAATTTCTCCTTTAAGCAACAACTGTATAATTGCGTTAGAATAGGAGCAAGTTTTGGCAGCCGCTTGTTAAGCGCAAAGTCTGGAATGTTGTCGGGACTAGTTACCATGCTGGCATCGAGATTCCTGATAAGTGGCAACAGCCTGAACTGATATATGTATATCAGTAAGAGTATTTAAAAGCATAGGGGTAAATTTCAGAAGTTGGTGGCTCTGATCGTAAAGAATGGAGTTTGTAGCAAAGTTTTGTGCCAAAAGTTTGGCTTTATAAGATGCTGAGGAGGTCACCTCAGTGCTTAAACAAGTTTTCATTATTATTATCAGATCATGTTATTAACTCCCATATATTCTGAATTTAATGGGCAAGTTTGAGAACTGTTTGAATATGTTTCAAAAGTACATCGATTGCATTTATTAACAGTCAATACAATGACTGTCATTATAATTGTTTTTTATACTGGCCGAAGCTGTCTTATATATTCAACAAAACAAGAATTGCAACATGTTTCTATTAGTTCTTCCCTTTATAGCTGTGTATGTGTCAGTGCTTTTGGGTTTGAGTGTAACAAATCTTCTGATGGTCCTGCCACATTTTATCTCTCTGATGTGTATATGTGAGGATATGTTTGTTTATAATATTATTATTATTATTAGTAGTAGTAGTAGTAGTAGCAGTAGTACCACTCTTTAAACTGTGAGATTCTCAAACCTTGTAAAATATGTAGAAAATTTATAATTTATAAAATTATGAAGAAACGCATCGTATTTTAGAAATACCATCTGATCATTATCTGATATTACTGGCATTTTTAATATCTATGCTATTAGTCATACCAGTGACCTGTTGAGTCATAACCGCTACCACTATTTATTCTACTTTGATTTCAATCAAAAATTCATAAACTGTTACATATCTCTTAAGAATTCTTAAAAAATAACATGTCTCTTTATTTCTATATAATTATTATTATATAGAAGTATTATTATTCGTATATAGAAGTAAAGAGACTTATTATTTTGCCATCTAATTTACATACATGTGTGTGGTGTGTACATAGAGTGAAAGGAGGCTAGAAAAATACATAGCTAAGAGAGCGAGAGAGAAGGGTGACTTGTTCAGTTAATTATAAATTACAGATAATTAGAACAATTAAAATAGAATCGTTTTCAGATATAACTCAATCCCAGAACTGAGGTATATTTAAGCAGGTCTTTACGCGCTCAAAATTGGCTCCTTTCACACTCCCCATTTTCAAAAAGGAGCCGCTCCAGTTCAAATTCCTATAAAAAAGGAGTGGCTCTTTTTCAGCGCTCCATAATGAAAATGTACCTTCTTTCATAAACGTTCTATTCTGCCAATGAGTAATCGAAGGATAGGGGTGGGCGTCAAAGGATCTCGTCAATATGGGTGGGGATGTCACTTTAAGTGTAAGACCGTAAGATAATATTTGACAAAATCTCCTAATATTTTGAGATGTGCTAAGGATTATAGGAGAACATGGATGAAGCATAGGATTATACGTAAATTTTCGTTTCCTAAGGTATAAAATAGAAATAGAAAAATCCCTGAAGTATTTTAAAACAATTTTAATTTTTATTACATTAACCACCAATTTTTTCAGGGGAGGAAAATTTGACCCGATATATTTTATATTTATTTTGGAAGGGAATGTAGATTTGTTTTAAGTAAATAAAGTTTTACTTTTAAACATTATTAGTGATTATTTTCTTTTTATATAAAACATTTCTCTGGGAGAGGAGAGACGGCCAGGGCAACGTTAATGGTGGTGCTGTTGTTTAATATTGTGTGTTTTACGAACGTAACTATATTGTATAATGTATATTATTATTTACCACAGAGAAACGCGCAAGTACTTTCAAACAAATCGATTTATCCATTTTCTTTTAAATAGTACAATTTGGGGCGAAATAAAAACAATCAAGTTTATTTTTTAAAGATTGAATAAAAAAATATTTTTCATAAGTTGGCCCAAAAATATCAATAAATTGACAATAAACAATTCAGGGATCCATTTAATGTCTTAAAATTTCATACAAAATATCTGGCCTAGACCGGGAGTTGAAAGCATATCAGGTAAAATTTTCCTCCCCCGAAAAATTAACTGGAGCAAGTTTTCCTAGATTGGGCAAAAACATTTATTAAAATTAAAAATTCAAATAAAAATGGTGAAAACGTCTATATTTTAAATCTCTAACAAAAACAAACTGTTTACAATTTTAATATTCGATAATAGATTTTTTAAGATAAAGAAAGATATCTAATCTACTTTCGGTTCTAAAAAACAACAAATTAGTCAGAAATTCTAATTATTTGCTTTTTAAAATTAAAATTCAAGACATTTTCTTTAATTGAATTAAGTTTTAACATCGGTTTAATTGTAGAATAGAGACCGCTGTTTTTTAATCCTGTTCATTTCGCATAGTATTCGCCCACATTTTGGATGAAACTGATTGTTGGTCTTAATTGTATTTTTGGTCCTGAAATAAAATTCTCATTTACTTTTTAAAGTGTTGAGAATATAACTTTAATTCCAGGTTTTAATCACTGGCGACCATGTTGGTTTTTATTGTTTTTTTCTTTTTGGGACTAAAGATTTCTTTTACTGCTGTAACATTTTATTACACACACACACAAAAAATTTGAACATTCTATTTACAAAAGCAAGTTTAAACGGAATTTAACGAATTTAAAAGCAAACATGCAAAGGTTAAAACATACTAGTTATGAATTTTAGAATAACAAAATATCGCCAAAAAGACGACGGGTAAAAATGTGGCATTAAAGTTCAATTAAAATTAAAAGAAAAATTGGCTTATTTATTCAATAAGCAATAAACATGCTTGTCATAAATACAACAAGGTTTCCTGACCACCGGGTTGAAATGTCTTTCAACAAAAAGTCACTTGTTAATATTGAGAAAACAGCAGTTGACAGCTGCGGTCCCACTAGATATCAACATCATGATAATTAATTCCTAGTTCATGATAATACGATTTAACTTTAAGTGTGAGTTGATAGTATTATCTATCATACGAACTAGTCATTAAAACAAGGCATGTTGATTTAGTGTAAAAAAAGGTAGAGAAATGCAAGCCATATTTAGGTCATGAAACAAGCAGGAGGAGCACACTTGACACTAGGGAGGTGGAGCTAAGACAATGCTTTGGAACTAGCAGGAGGAGTGAACTGTAAAAATGAAGGCTATGACACTATCTTGATTAAAAGGGTGAGAAACGCTTAATTCACTGTGTTCGATCTAGGGTGATGTAACAGGTATATTTAAGCAGTGGTGTTACGTGGTTTTGAATTGAAATGACAAAATATGATGAAAACAGACGAAGCCTATATAGAAATATTAAAAAGCAATGATCGTCTGAACAGTGACAAAGTGCACTTAGCAATGCATTGTCAAATGTAAACTGAAAAACACTAAATTGATCCTTTTAAGTGAAAACGTGAGAAAATCTTGTATATTTTCTCGGTTTGGATAACTCAACTTTGAGAGATCAATAGACTTTGATAATTACTGATCCAATAGTGTTTAAGGTCGATGAGTGTGGGTTGGCAAAGTGAACGTCATGTTGCTTGAGTTTTCACTGTTTTGTGATCTTTGTACATTTGTAACTACAGAAATATTAGCATTCACTTAATAAGGCACAGAACATGCATCCACTGTCATGCAAACTATATAAACTGAATATCACTTGTAATTTGTCTGACTCAAACTAAGTCAAACAGGAAGACCTGGCGTTGCCCGGGATTGAATGAGGAACCTGATATCCTTTTGTGTCCAGATCATAACCATATATTACCCTTTTATTCTTATT
Organism: Sepiola atlantica; assembly: GCA_963556195.1. Lineage (NCBI taxonomy): Eukaryota > Metazoa > Mollusca > Cephalopoda > Sepiida > Sepiolidae > Sepiola > Sepiola atlantica. The sequence goes on from OY744515.1 coordinate 63,465,311, forward strand.
ATTTTATGTTTTATATTATTCAATTTTGGGGTGGAGCCTAAAGATAAACTCAGCATTAATTGGGTTGGAGGCGTGCAAGTAAATGGCATTAAAATAAATTTCGGTAAATGTATAGTCTTTAACTACCTCGAGGTACACCAAGCATTTCCTGAGAGTCAATGAGTACCCATGTTCACTCTTGCTCTGAACTCCTTATTAATATTGTTAATTTTCAATTTCTATAATGTTCACGTTATAAATAAAATTTAAAATAAAGTAAAACGTTGTATTTTTTTATATAGATGTCCAATATAAACACAGACTCCACAAACCTCCTTAGATCAAAATGATATATACTTATGAAGTACCCTGGGTAATTTAGCTTTAGAATATATATGGGGTTCTATCTCAAAATCTCAAGGAGGAGTTTGTGTACAAACAAACACACAAACAAACAAGCAGACAAGAACTAAGAGGCCTCTGTTCAGTCTAGAGAGAGAATAGATACTCCCTGTAAAGGTGTCTGTGCAGGGAATATATTGTGAAGCAAGAGTTGCTTAATTCCAGTGGCTAGAAGAAGTTCAGGACGATTGGAAACAATATGAGGATAAGCAAAAAGTCCTGCCTTATACAGTACCTGGTACTCCCAAATGGTTACCCATTTAGTATTGACCAGGCTTAATGGAAACCAGTCTGTCAACTTGATGATGCCGTATATAGTCCAGGAATTACATCCATTTGTATACTCCGGGAGAACTTTGCTACATGCTTGAGAACAAAACTCCACCCAGGAGTCGATTGATTTCTTGTGTCATCACATGTGTAGTTTAGCAGGTTATACTGAAGCACTTGCTAATGTCATCTTCAGGCCTGGATAAGTATATGGATCACTAAACCTGTGCATTATAGACTTTTACAGTACTCTAGTCACTGGAGTAGTGCACCTTCCCATTGTCAAGAATGGTCTTCCACAAAACACTATAAATAATTTATCCATCCATTTATCCATCCATTTATCCATCCTCTGGAAAGCTTCGCCACATACTTGAGAACAAAACTCCACCCAGGTGTCGATTGTTTTGTGTTAGGTCATCACACGTGTGGTGATTATTATACTGAAGCACTTGCTAAAGGCACTTCAGGTCTGGATAAGTATAAACCTATACACTATACACTTTTACAGTTCTTCACTCACTAGAGCAGTGCACCTTCCAATTAGCAACAGGAACCACAATTACCTGCAAAGAATAGAAGTATTTTTGTTCAAGGTTTATTCCTAGAATTTTATGCTATGCTCATGCATATTAACAAGCCAATCTCGTGAAGGATGTGGCAGTTCACCATGTACAGACGGTCATTCACTATGGAGAGACTGCATTTTTCTACATCACATATTGCTGAGATCCATGGAGACTTGTTGAGGATGCATGAATAGGCCGTCTTGGGAAGGTACTACTCCTTTATTAGAGAGAGGGAGAGAGAGAGAGAGAGAGAGAGAGAGAGAGAGAGAGAGAGAGAGAGAGAGAGAGAGAGCGCAAAATATATTTCAGGTTTGTGTTCATTTCACATGCTTCTCTTTTTTGTTCCTTCACTTTCCACTGAATAATTCTTTCTACATCTCCATTCATACATGAAAAACTTTTTGTAACACAGGAAGTAGCTTATTTGAATATTTTTTTTAAGATCAAAGTGTAGAATCTGTTTGCATTCTGAATTAGGGTGTTGCATGCTTTCAGCCTAAGGAGTGATAAAGAGTTTGCAAACCAATGCAATAATCTTTCAAACAAGAAATAGAAGCACGAAAATTATAGTGAAAAGGTATTGTTTATCAGATTCTAAATGAAGAACATTTAAAAATTGTTATTTCTTTTTTGAAAAGAAAAATAGAAGAACAGGTGGAGTTTTGTTTTTTTGCAGAAGTTGTTTGTTACCAATTAGCAAGGAGAACCTGTCAACAACATATCCTAACCAATTAACTGCTAATTAAAGGAATGTTATGCCATACTCAAAGTTCATATGTCTGTTCAAACTAATATCCACTTTAGCATTATGTTTAGGTTCCAGCTTTGCAGGTTGGATATCAGTGCTATGCTTTGGCATGTTATTTAACTATCTTAATAACTTATTGAATTCTTATGTCTTATAACTTCCATGACTAACCATCATTTATAGTTGGTAGCATAACTGAATGGAAATCTTTTTAAACAGAGGTGAGACACAATTATTTTAGGAATTACAATGTGTAATTATGCGCCTCTTGGAGAGGGTCGAGGAGAAAGAGAAATAAAACATATATAATTATCAGATACTAGAAGAATACCTGTCTCAGGAAGGATATAAGTTAAGTGTATAACATTAGCTTTTAATTTTTTCTTTTGGGCGGAAAGAAAGGGAAGGGTGTGTTTTCGAGGGAACCCCCTCTCCCATAAATGATAAAGTTTACAAAAAAATAACGTGTTCACATTACTCACCGTGTTATCTAGAATATATATTCCATAATTCATAACGATCAGTTCATTAGTTTAGGAAATAGAAATATATATATATAATATATATTATTATTTTAAATAAATATTTATATATATCATATCTCATATAAAGATATCTATATAAATAAGTGTTGTGAGCTTGAAGCGCCGATCATAATTAAGACAACATGGTGGAATATTCACAAGAGTGTGTATTTACAGAAGTATAGAATAGTATATTACAGAAAGACAGCTCCGAGACTTGTCGTAATCTACTCTATACATAGTGTTTAGAAGAGTCCATTTAGTTGCGAATAGCATAGATCACTATCACACAATAACACTTCCCTTTTTAGCCTTGCTCCGTATAAAGTCAATACTTTTAAATTTTAGAGTTTGTTACAATTAAGTCCATAATATTACGCTTTCTATTTGATCTTTGTTGTTCAGAACTTGTTTGCGGGATTGGTATCCATTAGTTCGTCCTCTGAAGTATTATTCTCAACAGCATCTGTATATCGTTTCCTCATCTGGTTCATGTGTCTTTTGTGGATAAACTTGGGTCCCTTTACCAGGTAAATCATGTTTCTAATCCGTTTATCCACTATCTCTGTTTCCCAGTAGGATTTATTGCTTTTGAAAGAAAACTTTTCTCCAACTTTTGAAGCATCCCTTTGTGACATTTTTCCACGTACCGGTTTCGTATGGGTTGGCAATAGTCTATCAAACACTGTTTTAATCTTCCTTGCTGCTAGCATCAGGAAAGATGGAATATTGTTATTTAGGGTCATCCTATATACCTGCAAAAATTCTTGAATACCCCTTGCTTTCTTTAAGCGTTCTTTTGAATATATTCATGCACGGTTCTGCCTGATCATTGCTTCTTGCATAGTGTGGCATGATCGTGATATGCTCCACTACAAAAGTTTGACAGAATTTTTTTAATTCACTAAACGTGAATTGTGTTACGTTGTCAAATAATACAGTCAACGACCCCAAACTGGGCGAACAGTTCATGTAAAAAATTATGGGTTACTTCCGCCGTCGGTTTCTTACATTTTAATATTTCCAGCCATTTTGAGAAACTGTCCACGACTATTAGGTAATAAAAACCATCCAGTGGACTAGTAAAATCTATGTGGATCCTAGATCATGGTCGGTCAGTTTTCAACCAGGGTGAGGTGTCTCTGCTGCCAAAGCACAACCTTCGCATATTTTCACCACATTTTCAATGTCTTTGTTAATGCTTGTCCAATACACATAACTTCTCATGAGATTTTGATTCACGAAATGCCCGGGTTACGAACATGAAATTCTTTTAGTATTCTTTTCTGTAATGCTGCAGGAATAAACACTTGATCGCCGTACATAACTACTTCATCCTGGGCTAAGACAGCCTCGAGCACAGTCCACATTACCAGAGGCGCCAGATTTAAGCCGAACCCTAACCTAGTTAGACAATACCATTGTCCTTTAAATATCACTGCAGGTATGCCTTGCTGAGGTCCAGAATGGATACATTCGTTCCTTGCTGTCTCCATTCTCGTATTTTCTCTGCGCAAAACATCTGCATTGCCAGTGAATGTATCAACATAGGTGTTTAATTCACGATAGTCCATCACAGAACGCACTTTATTTTTATTGGCCTGTAGCACGGCCATCAGTGGTATTAGTCCCTTGGGTGGGCCAAACTTTTTCTCATTATATGGCAGCAACTAACTGTTATTTATTCAGGTCTGCAACTCGTGTTCATAATCCTCCCTTAATTCATTAGACATCGGATAATCGGAAATCCGAGTTTCCAGTTTCTCTTATGCACGACTGCTGACCATTTCCATGATGCCACCCACACTCTCTTTCACTCATCAAATTTTGCAACAAAGTCAGCTTCATTAATACACAACGCTGTACAGATGGGTTGTGTGTCTCCAAACCCAACATTTTCAGACTGTGTGATGCGAACACCGCAGAATGCCTTACTGGCATCGATGCCAAGTACTATATCAAAATCAAAAGGTTTCCCTTGCATAACCAGCACATTGATGGTGGCAACGTTTCCAGTCTCTGTACGAATCCTAATAGTGTCATTTCCGCAGCAGATCTGCGTAACGCTGGTCAATATAGTTACCTCCATCTTCTGCTGTGATTATGACTGACCTAGCTTAGTGCTAAAAATAGCATGTGAGCACCCAGTGTTGAGGAGAGTCAAGCATGGGGCATCACCAATATAGACTGTAATGATAGGTAGCACCGAGTTCACATTCTGACTGGGGAAAAGACTGGCATTGATGTCTCATCCTCAACTTCTTTTCCCGGACAATCTCTGACCAGATGACCAGTCTTGTTGCACCGATAATAGCATTGACTGGTGTTCTGCCTCTTCTGTACACAGTCTCTCGCAAAATGATTAGGACCATTGCATTTATAACACTTATAACCAAATCGGCCCATGCCTACAGGTTATTGAGTGATTCTGGCAGGCTGCTTCACAGCCACGACTGGTTCCCCTATTTCAACATTGTCTTTCTTCAATGCTCGAGCTCAGGACAATAGCTCTTCTACAGTAAGATAATCAACTCTGGAGGAGAACCACAAAAACCTTTTCGCAGGGTCAGGAAGCCCTCGTACAAACACGCACACCATCACATGATCTGGTATTCCTCCAAATAGGATTGACAGCTTCTGCAAATTTGCCAAATACACATCTATGGTTTCAGCCGAGCGCAACACATGTGCCTCAAACTTCTCATATGCCATAAATCTGTCATCGGCAAAGGCAGTAAATAGTGCTTCTTTAATTCGCACTCCATTTGATTTCTCTTTAGTTAGTTGTAGGTAAAACTGCAATCGCCCCCCCCCGTTAGCCAAAGTGGGATGACATCATCAAGCCGCTTCACTCCAGATAAGTCGCACATTAATCCCACTTTATCAATCGATTCAATGACTGCTCCAACCCCATCAAACTCAAGAATGATCTTTAAGTCGAAACGGCTGTTCATTTTAGGTCGAAATAGTTTCTTATGGTCTAACCGTAAGAAATAATAAAAACGGTTTCAAAGACAATCTAACAGATTACCGGCACCAGCACCAGCACCAGCACCACCACCCTTTCTCTGCCCTCTGAAAATCAACTCGCCGCCTTCCATTTTAGTCCTTCCATTTACCTCAGCTGATCCCCATATATGCTAATTAGTTGCAACTACAAATTATACATCTGCAAAGATAAGCCCTCTCCCACCCTGGTGGATGGACAGTCATGGCATGCAAAGCATTGCATTCTCTTCTCAGATGGTAGGTGTTCCTCTCTACTGTCGCAAAAAGAAATGAAGAAAATTCAGAAGACCTTTTTGTTGTTGTTTTCTTCTTTTTTTTTCGTGGTCGACCGATTTAAATTTCAAAACCTCGACTTGAAACCTTTTTCGTTCCACTCAAAAACGAAGATTTCTTTTCCCCCAATTTTCTGATGTTGAAGTGTTTTTCCTTTCGCAGATTTGGCACCCATTGTGTGTTAAAAATCCGGTACAGGTTTTAACTTATCGCTATTATTGTAGTAATTAACAATTTTTCCGAGCACTCTACCTAATTCCTTTTTCGAAAATCCATCATTCCAGTTCTAGTAACGGTTATGTTTGATCAAACATAAGCCCGAGTTTTCGTTGCTAGTGTTGTGTCCAACATAGGTAACATGTGGGTTATTTTATGTCCGAATAAGTCCAAGTTCTCGTTGCCAGTGTTGTGACCTTGAAAGGTCGATAATAATTAAGAGAACACGGTGGTATATTTACAAGAGTGTATTTACAGAATTACAGAATCGTATGTTACAGAAAGACTGCTCCAAGATTGTGTATTTACTTTCTTCCCACCGTAAGAATATGTGGCACAAGGTCGGAAGTTGGGGCGAATCAAGCCAGCACTTCTTAAGAAGGGGCACGCTGGTCTCCTAAAAATAGCCTGGACAGCACCATCGCATTTCCCGGTCAAGGCGCCTTAGACAGTTAGCAATAAACTTACTCCACCTCAAAGAGGGGAGGCAAAACCTGGGAGGGTGGACCTCCTAGGAATACACAAGGCCAATACTTCAGTTCGACAGATAAAACGCCACCGAAATGGACCAGTTTCTGATAGACTGATTATCGAGAAAAGATTCTCGACTGGTATTTTATAGTCAAGAGTCTCTAAACAGAAGTCACAGAGAGACCTTAATACATAGTGTCTGGAAGAGTCAATTTAGTCACGAATAGGGTAGATGACCATCACACCATAACAATCAGTAAAGTCAGATGCTTAGACTTAGGTAGTAATCCAAATAGACCAAGCAAAACGACACCTTAATTTTGTAACCCCCTTCTTTTCGTTATCCCCTGCGCCTAAATAGCTTTGAAATTAGCTTATTCTTTAGTAATCAATTATTGAAAATGTATTATTCAATGTAAACAAAAAATATCTTTAATAAAATTATATCTCAAAGTATTAAAAAAACGCACGAATTTATTTTTTATGGAAATAAAGCACCGTAGATGTTAACAATTAAAAAAAAATTCTTATATATTACGAAAAAAGCCCTAAAGTCCGTGTTAATACAATCATTGTTAATAAAAATTAATTTCTAGAATAAACGATATTATCATTGAATTAATCATTGTTTATTCAATATTTTCACTAAAAAATAATATAACTGTAAAAAAAAATATGTGATTTTAATCATAAGTTTCCGGGAAATATTAAAAGGTGATATTCTAATATTTCCCTTTGTGCACATGAACGTGTAATCATTAGCGTGAGAATTATTTTTTATAATCTTAAAAATAAAATAAATTGAAACTGGGCCACTATGAAAAAAAGAATTATAATAATGGAATAATTGTTATTAACGATTAACTTGGAGAGGTATCGATCTACAGTACTGCAATAAACAGACAGGATTTGTATCACACTCACCCACCATCATCCAAATTTTATTTTCAGAAAATCAATGCCCCATCAGTTTCACAATTAAGAATAATTCGAGTAATGTAATTGCTAAAAATGGTAAACAATAATTTCAGAATATTACTGAATTCAAAACATCCAAGTTAAATATGAATCCTTTTAGATGAAATCTTAATTGTGTACATTAAAAAATATTCAAATTAAATACGAATTTCCTTTTTTATTACAAGAAAATAAGGGTACTTAAATTAATGGATTTTTTATAACATTTAACATTTTTTTAAATTAAGGTATATAATTTTTCAATTTTTATAAACTATTACAAAACCATTATTCTATATAAAGTTAAAAATAATAAAACAAAATATTATTGCATTTACTGTCTTCCATACAATCATTTATATCGATAGCTGGTTTGTTTACCTCTTGACGAAGGAGCGTGTTTAACTAAACTTTCACTTTTTTGGATAAATATGCAATTTTTAGTAAAAAAGTAGGAATATAGTTTGTTTTTTTTTAATTTTGGTATCTTAAGACTTTAATTTACTAATTATCTTTGAAATAGCTCTAGAAAACTAATAATTTATCTTTCAAGGGATTTTTGCAATTTATTCAAATTTCAAATTTAGCTGACTTTTTTTAGCCGCCGTGATAATATTTTCCATTATAATTTTTTTTTCACATGTAAAAATACATCTTTTTCCTTTCAGAGATTTTATCTTTCAGACACAATAAAAAATTAAACAGAAACTAGTAAAAAGATTTATAAGCTGCTTTTAACAACCATAGTCCGTCTAAGTCACGGCCATTTTTGCACGTACCTACCTTTTAGGAAATTATCTCCCTTGTCTTTACAGAAGAGTGCATATACACCGTTTAGGATGCTCTTACATTTTTGATAGACATTTTTCAGGGAACTAACCAGAAAATTGGTTGTTGTTCTTTATAATGTTAGAGAATTTTGCCTGTGGAACAAACATTTTGAACTTTATATATATATATATATATATATATATATATATATATATATATATATATATATATATCTTGGCGGAAGGCCGAAACAATTGTATGTGAATATAAACGGATTTTTTAGTGAATTTGTGATAATTTTTCCCTACATTTGATGTGGTTTTTATAATATTAAAAATATTTTAATATATATTTATATATACACACACAGATATATATATATATATAAACTTCTTTGTAATATAGTAGGAAAAATCCCAGCAGAGTGCTCGATTAATTAAGAATTAAAGTTAAAAATTAAGAGCATAATATTTATTTATTTTGGTACAGAAAAATTAGTACAACATTCGTACTGTCGGTTTCAAGCACGGAAAGTCTTAGCCATCCGGCTCTCTTCAGCTTCTGTTGTCATCTGTTTGGGAAATGTGAAGTCATGTGACACTGTTGTTGGGACGCGTTATTTGCTCAACGTGTTGTGTATGTTTGTTTGAATTTAAATTTAGTGTAAGAAAACGGTTGAGATTTAAAACCGGAGATTTTGGGGAGATATAAGAATATAAAATTAAAGAATAAAAATAAAGATAAAATTAAATTAAAAATAAAAATTAAAAAATTTTTTTTTAAATGAAAAAAGAAAAAAGAATAAAAATAAAAAATAAAAAAGTTTCTATGTAATTCCCGTGAGCCAATTTAGTAATTTGTATTATTGGCCGTTACTATTTTGGGGTTTGAAAATGTGCGTTCTAAAAGGAGGGAGAGAGAAAAATAGAGGTTAAATGGAAAACCGTTAATTAATATCGTGTTTAAATTCTTTAGACAACACGAAGTAATTTGAATACAGAAATCTCTGGATTTAAGGGAGGTAACTCTGTTGGAATTATAAATGGTTTGAGGTCGTTTAAATGGATTTGTTAGATTAGTCTAATAACTGATAAACAAATTGTGAAATTGGAGTATTATCCTCATAATGACTAGATAAATATTTTTGTGAAAGTCGAAGTTTTTGCTCTTGAAAATTAATGTGGATATGGGTTGATAAGATGTTTGTTCGTATTTTTTAATTTGTTTAATTATGTGAATCGGTCAGTCCAGTTTATGAGTAGTGCTTGTCTCTTGTGGATACATCCCTTAAAGATTTCATCACAGTTATTCAAACAGGCTGTATTCGGATCAATGATGGCCCTTGAAATGTATTTTTTAGCGTCACATTGAGGACATCTGTTGATGGCTTGAGAGAAGGATGGTTTTCTCTCAATTACTTTCCATTTGATGGTGAAGGGTGTATTTTCTTTAAGTTGCCATATTCGGGTCGCGAGTGCCGTATTTGCCTTGTTTTTGTATCTGAAGGAGTTTCTGTGTGCGTATAATCTTTGTTTGAAGTTACCCTGCGTCATCCCATTGTATTTTTCTGCACTACCGGTATTCTGGTTTGTGACGGTTGCTTCATATATGATCGAATCGATTTTGCAATTCTCCTCTAGGGGGCAGTTGTTTTTGTCTTGGCATGAGCAGCCTGCGTTTGTAATTGCTTTAGGTTCCGCAGAGATAATTTTTCTTATTGAAGGGGCAGTGGAATAGCTGACCGTAACAGAATTTATGTTAAAAAGTTTGTATAGTTCACTTGTGGGTGGGAAATGTTTGTCGTGTAATTTGAGGAAAAGGTGGCCTACCTTTGTCTTGGTATTGGTGGAATAGGGTGGGGAAAAGCAGATCACCGATCTCCTTCTATTGCGGGTCCCATATATATATGAGAGAGAGATATGGACAATGGGAGGAGAAATGAATGTGCACAGATTCCAGTTGTTAAACAAAGATAAGTATAGAATAAGAGAAAGTATTATTTTGATAAACTAGATAAACTATAGATGCATATCATATAGGAAAGTTATTTGTCCAATTTTCACAGATATTACAACAAGAGAAAAAAATCTGTGACGTGTAGGGTAGATTCATTATCTTATATAAAATTAGAAATTTTTGAATATTTTTAGGCAAGTAAGGATTTAGTAATTCAGAGATTCGGGGATGTGGTGGTGAAGGGGAAATTGTGATATTTTCTCTCTGTCTCTTTCTTTCTCTTTTGTATGCAGCTACTGAAATATATGTAACCTATGTCTATTTGCATGTTGCATCATTGATTTCACTGTTGAGAAAAAGACTTATTTTGTTTCACCCCAATATCCCCCTCCTAAAACAAAATGTCAGCTGCAATGTTCAGATTCACTCCACAAAACAGCGATACAAGAAACATCATGGTACCCTTAAATAAGAAGTAAATAAGAATTATAATCTTGATGTCAACGTGATGTATGTCAGGTGTGTGGGTAGATATCGGGTTTCTTTTGACAATTTCAAGATTGAGAGGAAAACGTAAATGTAAGCATTTATTGTTTCGTTGTTTGAGTTCTTTTGGATTGAGAAATGCGTAAATGGAAAACGATTTTCAGAATTAGTCACCGTTTGAGAGAGAATCAGAGAAAAACAACAGAGCCAGGCTTGAGATCGAAGTAGAGCAGACGTTCCGCCTTTTGCTCCCTCCAGTGCGGGCTGAGGAGCTGACTGTATATGGAAAGCTGGGTGTGTTAAGAGAATGTCTGCATTCTACCACAATAAAGTGTAAGCTATGAAAAACATTTTTCTTGTTTTGACTCATTTTTCTGAAGGAAAAGGCATATACAATCAGCTTTCATATCAGTAAAAGAAGAAAGCATAACAAGACAATATTTTCATTACACCTAAAGCAAATGGCTTTCATTGCTTCTGAATTTAAGTTAACCCAGTTAAATGTTTTAAAGCTAATTTAACACAGGTGTGGCAGCGTATATTTCTTCTTTTCTTTTTAAGTTTCTTTTAAATCTACACCAGCTAATTGCAGGCGAGCTGAGCTTTAGCAAATAAGAATTTTTGAAAGCTGAGTTAAGTGTTTTCAAGTTAATGAAACAGAACGAAGATACTTGGTTTTAGGAAGTTAACAATAAAAGTTAATATAAGATTAAGATTTGCAAATTAATGAGAAAATTTACTAACTTGCCTAGTTAGTTCATAAAAGAATTGTCATCGTCATCATATTTAACATCTATTTTACATGCTGGCATGTGTTGGATGACTTTTAGAAAGTTACTTCCAAACGAACCTATTACTGTGGAGAAAATATATTTTCAATCCTCTCATAATATTCTTCATTATTCAACTGACAATCCATCCATCTCGTTAACCCTTATCCTCAGGTGGCTTTTGGCTTTGATAAATGGTAAATCATTAGTAATATATATATATATATATATATATATATATATATTACCTATAACAACGATTATTTAGACTGAGAATGTATGATGGATGTGTAATGTAAATCTTGAAGACATGCTCAGATCTGATGACCTCAGAGGAAAATTAAATCTGGACAGCATAGGTAAATGTATACAGAATAGGAGACTTCATTGGTATTGCCATGTTGAAAGAATGGATGATAGTTCTTGCGTTAGTAGATGTAGAACAGTTGAGGTGGCAGGGTCAGTTGACAGGGGAAGGCAGAGGGAAACATGGGAGGAAGTGATAAGGATGGACTTGAGAGAAAGAGGGATAAATTAAGACCTGCCTGAACAAAGATAGGTTAGTTTGGAAGTTAATTTCTAAAAGTCGTCCAACACATGCCAGCATGTAAAACGTACGTTAAACCGAATAGAATGATGAGACTACTATTCTGATATTGGTTGTTATATTCACAACGATTAGGTCGGCCTAAACCTCCGACCTGCTTCAGGTACATCTTTTCGAAATTGGTTATCTTAGAGTGAAACTTGGGAACCTTTTCACTGGACCTAAGAACCTATACAGAATTTCGAAAACCCTTTTGGGTAGATTATTCTCATTTTGTCAGCTATGATTGGGAAGATGAATTAATTTATGTTATCTTAGTTATTATCGCCTATATTAACGTTTGAAACTTCGACATCCAGAAGACTGTCACGTAGAACTGATTGTTAACCAACACCATTAACCGTTATGCCATGGATCGATTTGTAGAATTCTGGTATGAATTTTCGGAGCCTTAAATTCAACTATGTCTAGATGTGTAGTAATACTACTTATTACTAAATAAATTATATTATTATTTTTTTATAGTTACTCATATTGCAATTTTCTTAATGGTTTTTCAATCTACAATTTATAGTTATTGGTTTTCATATTGAAATCAATTCTATAATAAGTCTACTTAGGAGGTCATTGTTGCCTAACATATGCACTGCTTTTTTGAGATGTCTTACTCTTCACCGTTCTTCTTTGTCTATAATTTTTACTTTGTCCCACAAGAGCAGATGGTTTTCCTTTTCCCTCGATATGTGATCAGCCATACCAACTTTTCAACTTCTCCATCGCTTTTCGATGCAACATGGCTCATCCTTGTATATTTTCTCACGTTTACATAGAATGAAGTACATACAGTTCTTGGTCATGATATTTTATGTAGTAGGCTTGAATTGAACAAGATGTTTTTGAAGAGTTGAGTTTCTTTTGCATATTTTCCTAATGTCATGGATTACATATTTTCTGATTTTTTTTTTAGACAAGCCATTCAGATATGGTAGACAGACTGTGGTGATTTTTGGGGTAGTGTCCTTTGATGTTTGATCCAGATTTTTCAGAGTTGATGTCATTTTGGTTAAGGGTCTCTCTTAGGTTGTCCATCTCCCCTTAATATGTATTGGTGTTACTACATATTACCTTTGCTAAATGTGATTTTGTAACATGGCTCCTAGCTTGTACAGAGTATTGAAGACGGTTGCATTTTTGGAAATATATCAAGACTTATGCTGACAATTTAAATGTTATAAAGTGGCGAATATGAAAAACAGATAAAAACGTTTAATGTTATAAATAAAAAGGTCACCATTTAGGAAGTGCTAAATTCACTAAAATGGTGTTGTGAATGAAAGAGATAAAAACATGGTTAACGAACAAAACATATTTATGGCAATACAAATTTACAATTATGTGAGAGATATTTTGAGTGAATAAATTGTTCGTTTCGAAAAGTTAAAAGGTTTAATGTTTGTTAATGTTCCGGTGTGTAAGACATGACATGTTTGTTTTCTGTCAGTGTGAATATATATGTGTGTGAGAGTTCATGGGACATTGTGTGCATGTGGCCTTTGTCAGTGTATGAATATATGTGGACTTCTATGTGCATGAGTTAAGTATTTGTTTGCCTCTGCAACCTTTGTCAATGTGTGAATGTGGGAGAACTTGTGTGAGTGAGTTGAGTAGTCATTTGCTTATGTGGCTTTTGTTAATATGTGAATGTGTGTGTGTGTGAGTTCAGAAAACATTCATCAGTGTGTGAATATGTTTCCGTTTGTTAGTGCGTCAATATGTGTAAGGTGAGTAGTCGTTTGCTTCTGTGTGCAGAAGTTGAGTATTCATTTGCCTCCCCTGGCTTCTAATGGGGCCAGGGGTGAGCGTAATGTCGTGCTGTGTTCTGCCTTGTCTCTGGTGGTGTAGATGCTGTAGGTGAATCAACAATTGGAGATGCGTTTTTAAATACAAATGTGCTAATTCCAGCTTAGAAGTCAAACATTGCCCTATAATATCTTTTGAAGATAAATATTACATTAAAACCAATACAAGAATCACAACTTGACTTATTGCAGTGATGTTGAAAGTTCCAAATAATACTGTTTATTGCAGTTTGCCATCCTTGCTATCCTGGGACTGATCCTATTGGATATTTTTCTACCGAAAACGAAAGGTTTTTAACGTGAAGGAGTCGTAACTCTATCCTCAAATCGTTCCCTTTTGCTCTTTTTATCGAAGAAAAAAACTAAAAAAATGTTGTTCATGAAACCATGTAATTGTTATGACCTTGTTAGGGGCCAGAAATAAAGACACAAGAGCGGTATTGAGTAAACAAATACATTAACAAAGAACAGTAGTACAAAACATACAAGTGAGAGGGTTACCAGTGAGACTGTTCAGTCTGACTGTCGGGGCTGTCTGCTAGAATACTGACATCTCCTAAGAGCAGTACCTGCTGTTACGTATAGCTGGAAGAGTTCAGTTGTGTGTGGGTAAATCACTGAAACAGTGACATTATATATGAATTTTTAATTTTTTTTTTAAACATGAAAAATTATCATATTTAATGTACAAATTTGTAAATCATGTGTCTTCAAACATTGAACAAAAGAGATCTAATATATAAAGTAAATCCAGTCTCTTTGTCTTTTGTGTGCATTATAACCTACCGCATACAGCCTCAATATTTAATTCTGTTTTGCAAAAACTTAAACGAAAATACTGTAATGTAAATACATTTGTTTTAATTCCATACCTCAAAATTTATTGTATCTTTGCCTTCGGGCTGGGATCAAGTATCTTTTCTGTCCTCGGTCGGAGGAGGGGAACTCCTTCTAGACTGAGGCAATTATTATTTTTGTGCCATCCAGAGTCCCCCTTTTTGCAGAGTTGAGGTTTTCCTACATTAAAAATCGACCTTGTGTCTAAATCTGCCCCTGTGGAGAGCCAAATAAATAGGAACTCCAGATATGTATAATAATAAAGAACTATCATTAATTCTACAAGAAATACCTATTAATATATTGCTTTCTTACATCATAGTTCATTGTAGAAACTAGAACAAGCAACCTCAGTGGGTTCTCTCTGTTACCTTGGAAACGTTAACATATCCTTATGTTACTTAATTGGTTCTGATTTATTCATATCTCGATAGGCATCTAGACAAATGCCTATTATAATTTAAAATGTCTGTTATTTTGAATCCGACCAACTAAATCCTGTCGAATGAGACAATATCTCATCTCAAAACAACTGATTTAAAGTATTGTTTTAAAGCAAACTACATTCAAATATTACCAAAAGATGTTTTAAATATTTAAGAAAATGCTTAAAAATAAAGTAAAAAATGTTGTTTTTAATATTAGCATGAAACACACTTAAATAAATATAGAGACAATTTATAGAAGGTTAATAACAATGTGGAAATATGCCGGGTTGTAAAAAGCAATACAAAAAAAACAAGATGCAATTTATTTATTTTTTAAATTTTTATTTTATTTAAAAAAAATCTTGATTGCAGTTTTCAATTTGTCCATTAGAGTTCTATGTCTCGAACTGGGATGTTACAATATCTTGGAACAACCTGAGATAAAGGAAATAGGAACACTTGAGAAAGGGGAGATTTATCCTCGAAATATTATGATATCCAGGCTTCACACATACAATGCTAGTTAACGAAGTGAAATCTGGAAGCGAGTTAAAAAAAAAAATATATATATTTTTTAAAACGGCATGTTATTTTCAGTATTCGTTCTTACAACCTGGCATATTCCTGCATTATTATTAGTTTTCTATAAATTGTCTCTCTATATATTACACACAATGCTTCAAGAAAACTGCGTCTTCTTACTGCAAATAAATTTAAAAAATTAAAATATTGAATAAAATAAAACCTTCAAATTCCATAAAATCCTATAAAAAAAAATATTCGTCCTCAAAAACTGAAAAAGAATCTAAGTTAATCTAAAGATGTTTGTTATTAAAAAGCTTTTAAGATTGAAAATGGTGCAACTTGAAGCAAAAGTCTTGTCATTGGTACTACCTATGCAGCACCTTGCCAAGAAAGAGGAAGCCCCTCTGCCCTTTCCAGTGGTCAATAAATACTTTTATGAAGAACTGGACATTTTCAACTTTATACAACGCTCTTTTCAGATGTTCTTTGATACAACTTCAGTGTCTTAACACATATGTCGGTTCTGCACGAAATTGATTGTATAAAAGTTTTAGTCTGGAAGCGTTCACTACCATATCTATTCAAAAGTTAAAAATATATATATCAACTCGATTAAAAGCTGAATTTCAATATTTCTTTTGTAAATTTCAAAATATTCTGCACAATTTGTTGACAAACAATGTAAATAATTTGATTTAAATTTAAAACACATAAAACAACTTTTCTGATAATCATGGCTTCACTCATGTTTTTGACATTCATTTAAGGAAACTTGGCAAAAAGAAATAATCAGATTGCATCTAAAATCTAAATCTCATCTATTCTTTCCTTATCTTAATCCTTATTCTTACTCCTAAGGGGGACAGTGAGAGTTGGGGGGGGAGAGGTCACTCCGTTAGCTCTTACCCCTTTCCTTCTTTTTCGTGATTATTTCACCTTCTGAGAAATTATAGCAGGCAATACAAGAAAATAAGAAATAAAAAAGGAAAGACAAGAGATGTTTATACAATTAACTACTTGCCATCTGCTTGTGATTCTTCAAGAAAAGATAACTCCTACAGCAAAGATAACTTTATTACAGTTTCGAAAATATTGGGGCATTTTTAAGTTCATGAAAATACTAGCAGGTCTACCAGGCGTCCTAATCTCTCTGAATTATGTAGATTAAAAAGAGAAAAAAAGTAAAACTAAACAATCTGCTTGATATTGTAATTTGAAATGTCTGAGTTCACTTTGAGACGAAATCAGATTTAAATATTATCATGCCTAATGTGAGGTTCGAACTTACAAACTCTGTCTCTAAGTAAGGCACGCTACCTTATTGACTCATGGCGACAGGTACGAAATTATGATGCTATTACATAATCAGACTATCTTTGTTCCACTTCTCCCTTTAAGCCAAAGGCAATAAAAGAAAAGAGAAAAAGAATACATCCAATTTTTCATCGGTGAATATTGAAGAAATTATCTGTTATCAAATTAGTACCTGGTGATTGATGTGGCAGTATAAGGACTGTAGACTGTGCGAAGGTTATCTCCTCTGACTCTCTTTATGATATTAGTAATCAAAACAAAAACTGATGATCGGATTAAATATGAAATGCGATTAAATCGATTGTAGTGTAAATGTTTGTTTTACAATATAGACTGACGAAACAGATTTTTTTATGTAACTTGTAGTAAAACAATTATTGATCAGAAAATATGGGGTAAAAACTGACTTTACTTTATATATAAGAAGAATAAGATATGAATCTTAAGATTGAGATTTTGTGTCTATTTGAACGTATTCTGGTTGATCCACAATATTTGTTTATGAAGTGCATTATAGCTGCAATCTGAATGTCATAAATCCTCAGCTATTTTCATATTATTTCTACTTCAAAATAAATGCTCGGAATTACTTGTAGGATTGCACTATTCACAATGGCACTGTTATTCCAGCACCGTAGTGCTTGGCTCATTACTGTTCTATTCTTAAAACGTATTCCTCTCCAGCTGAGAGTGAGGGAAAGTCAACTGACTCTTTTTGCACATAAACAACAATTAGTTTGTATTGTTGAAGTGGAGCATGATTCAGTCATTTATTCAGGCAAATATCCTTATTGTTGCTTTTCTCAAATTATGTTCACTGAAATCTCTCGTCATCGTCATCATCATGGTGATCACGATAACGATAATCATCATCATCGTTTTAATGTTATTTCATTTATTTAAGACACAATACTTTTGTAAACAATTCATGGTAAAAGTACAGAATAGTTAACACTAGAAAACTCATAAGAAAACAAAAAAGAACACATAACTCATATAAAATGCATTAGAATAAAATTCTTCACCAAACCCGGCTCATTCTAATGTGTGAAAAGAATGGTAAAAGTACAGAATAGTAAACACTCGAAACTCGTAAACAAAAATAAAAACTAGCAGAAACCGCCATTTTTTTTTAGTGTGGAAATTATTTGTAAAATATTTTAAACTACAAAATCTTACAAATCGTTTTAACACGTTAAAACTAACCGGGTTCGATAAAGAATTTCATTCTAATGCGTTTTATATAAATTGTGTTTTTTTTTGTTTGAGTTCTCGAGTGTTAACTATTCTGTACTTTTACCCAATTCATTGTATACAATTTATGGACAACAAATTGCTCTTTTTACCTCTAGTTGAGAGGATAGTGCATGATGGAACAGTAAATCTGTTAAGATTTGAATTGGAAATATTATTTCTCTATATGGATATAATTTTAAAAACTATATATAACTTGTGAAAAATGCGCATACTAAAGGAGTCATAAAAGATTTTGGTCCATCTTAATTAGGTTGGAGATAACTTTCATTAATATCGTCAATATTAATTGATAGTTGCTTCCATTCAAGTTCACATACATGGATAAAATGATTTGCTAAAAATTGGATATTCAAATGATAAAAAAGTGTATCTGTGTCTAACTCTACTGAACTGAAGAAAGTATCGGTCATTAGGTACCAAATATAAGAATTTATGTTTGATATGTTATCAGTTATTTTAGTTGGCCTTTTATTGACTTTTAACAATGGGCCTTTTGATGTGCAAACGAGTTTTTTTCTGAACATTCGAATCTACATTTTCGGTGATGTGTGTCGACCCCATTTCGCCATTGCTTTTTGGTGTTGTTTTCCTAGACATGTAAAGACTTTGATGACAGGATTTTTTATGTTACTGCTTGAATTTGTTCAAGTATGTTTTCAATTCTCCTGTAAACACATGTTAGTTTTTCTTTATTTCGAAACTGACATACAATCGCAGTATGATATAACTCTGATCTGTAATTTCATTTATTTATAACTCTATTACACACTTGAAAATAAATATTTAAAGGCTTGAATATTGAGCTTTATTTTGCATTGTGAATTGATTCACATAAGTATCGATCTGAACTATATAAATAATTGTTTTTCATATCACTCACACATTCAATGAATACTATATATTAGTTTGATCTTTAAGCGGAACCTTCAGTTTCACAGAAACACTGGAATCTCAATGCACAAGGTTAAAGATACCAAATGTGACTGATTCATCAGCAACGTTTCGATACTGTGGCCCACGATGGTAATTCTCTGTGCGGACAGTATCTTTAACCCTCTGGTTGAGTTTCCTGTGTTTCTGTGAGCTTGGACAACCGATTTCGTCATGAAGTAGACCTATGCAATATTGATGCTCTCTTGCATGAAATATCTTCTTGCCCATTTCCATGTCACCTGAAAAACAGAAGCCTGGTTAATCTTTATGATAGTGATAATAAAATAGATACGTCTTTTTAGACCACCTTGTATTTACTAATGTGCTCGTACTGTCAAAACTGATGGTAGATATTTTTTCATTGTTTTACAAATTATCTACATTTTTTATAATAAAAGTCACTTGGAAAAAACAGTTACATTGGTCGAAACATTGTAAAAATAACATCCATGAGAACAGTAGTCTGACTAATCCAAATAATAGAAGTATTTGCTTTATTGTTTTCTGGCAAATAATATCGATGTCTCTAAGTATTTTTTTGTGGGAGGGGGGGAGGGGGAGGGAGACGAGGCTGTAATTTAAAATAGAAGATAACCGTCCCCCAGTATTTTAAAATAAATATTTTAAAATTTATTCTGTTGTTTTCAAGCAAATAAAATCGACTTTTATAATTTTTATGGAGGGAGAGGAATATAGTTGTAAATAACAGCAAGCCCCATATTTTAAAATGAATATTTTAAATAAAAATTTGATTTGTTGTTTTCAAGCAAATAACATCAGTTTGTCTAAGTTTTCGATGGCTAGGTTTCCTTCCCTATAGTTTTAAACATGTGTTAAACATCCCACACCCAATATTGAACTCAAAACATTAAAGTTTCTTTTTTGTTATGTGTTAAATCTTAGGTATAACCAGATTTTTGTTCTTTTTGGGACGCAGGGATTTCTGTTGCTACCTGGACTTTAGGTTAGTGGTAGGGTTAAGGTAGGTTTTGGGGGCCTGTTGTCACCCGGAAATAGTTAGTTGTAGGTAGGGTTGTTGTTTTTTTTAAATTGATATGCGAAACTGATCTCTCATTCTAAATTCTAAAATAATTTTTTCAAAATTTTTTTAGAGTAATCGCCTAAAAAAATTTATAATTCCATTTTGAGGAGTGGGGAGGATTTAGCTCAGGGTACTCATCTACTTTTAAATGTACATATTAATTTCTTTTTAACTTGACAAACTTCTTAGTGTTTTCCCTTTATGTACCGTATCCAATATTTCAATAAACTTATTGTGAGATTTGTATCTATATTTTTCATTTGTTCCATTTTTTTTTATTCATCCACCCATGCCATTTTTACCTGTGCCATTTTTATTGTACCGTTTTCCTGCACCACTTTTACATAAAATTATTATGATCTATAGATTTTTGTTTTACTGGTAGTTTAAAATCAATAAATATTTATCATTTTATCATTAGGATCAGTAAGGGAAAATTAAGTTTTAAAAGAATCGTTTTTGGAATCGGAAATTCGGCTCAAATTTTTCCGATTCCGATACCCACAAAAGTTCTGATTTTTAAATTCTCTATTCCGATTTCGATTCCGATTAATCGTTCCGACACTAGTTTACACTTGTATATTTATACATACGATCTATTCATATTTTGCCTTTTGGGGTTTTGTTTCTGGCTTTACCGTTCTTTCTGGTTATTCTAAAATTCTTTCTGTTTTTATTCTTGGTTGATTTCTTATTTTTGGTTAGGTTAGATCAGACATTTTTCGTAGGTAGTTATGGTTCAAATACCACTTTTAGTTAAGAAGAATTGATAAGGAGAAATAATTATTAGTTGAAAGAGCAAATGCTATCTCATCGAGATATGAGTACTTCTACATCGAGGATATAAGAGCTGTACTCACATCTCTTTAAGAAAGTATTGACTCTTTCAGCCAATAATTATTTCACTCTTATCAATATACTGCAACTAAATCAGACCAATTTAAATTTGGTAGATGGTCAGTTCTTCTGAATTAATGCTTTCATACGTTTCTGTACATTTTATCTATTACTAACGGAGATTTGGTATCTGTCCGTCCAAAGCTGAAACTATACTATTACTTCTACATCTGAAACCGGAACTATACTATTACTATCTTTAACTGCTCAATTCAGTTTACTATACTATTCCAGACTAATGTACTATCGTGGGTTTGAATAGTGTAGTATCTGTTCTGTTATGATAGCATATTCTCAGGCATTAACTCCTCTTTTTGGGGGAGGGGGCATAGTATCGGTCTGTGGTCATAATATCATCTTCCCAGAGATACAATCTGCTTGGGGGGTAGTGTAGTATCTGTTCTGTTGTCATAATACCATCCTCCCAAGCATTACCTCCTCCTATTTTGGAGGGAGGGAAGTATAGTATCTGTTCTGTTGTCATTATATAATCCTCCCAGGCATTACCTTCTCTGTTAGAGGGGTAGGGGTTTAGCTTACGTCAGCAAGCAATTGTCACAACAAGCTGTTCATTCGTAAACTCAACACTTACATTATATATACAAGTAAAAAGCATATTGCTGCTAGATATTATAATGGAGATTGTGTGTCTGTCTGTAACCGAAACTTCGTCACTACCTAAGTCATAATTCTCTTAAGTTTTATTTTTATTTTGTATTTTTAAATTGTTTAATTATTAAGAAATAATGTCATATATTATTTACACTGCCGTCTCTATCAACTTACCTTTAACACAGTATTCAATACATATATACAACAAAATAGTTGTTCGTAGACGAATGGTATGACGAATTACCATATCGATTATTTAAAACACATTTTAATAAATAAATTATCATTAATAAAGATTTCTAATCGTTTGTTTTTATTTTAAAACATATTATAAATAATTTTGTGAATAAATCTTAATGTAAATCAATAAAAATAGAGAAACCAGAGTACTTTTATCATCAACTTTCTTATTTAGTTAAGTAGCAAAATTGGGGTACATTTTACAAGCTGTGGTGCGAATTATGTTTTATATAAGTTTTTTAATAGAATGAATTTTGGATTTCTGTTTACATGTAGAATATCTTTCTTTCGTGTAAATTCATGGCCATTCTTTTGGGGCAGCAGAATTTACCTTATTATAAATTAACAAACATTACCAAACTTTTCCCCCATAATGACTTGCATCAGATTATTAATGTCGCATTATATCCTATCTGACAGCAATTCCATTTTTGTTTTCTTCAATTTCCTAAATATATGAATAGAGTTGTCTTCATGTGTGTTTGTGTGTCTGCCTGTTATTAAGGGATGTATTGGATGACTTCAACCTGTCAATATCACTTTTCTCATCCATTAATAAATGGATTTTGACAGTATTGGAAAGTTTTGAAGACATAAGAAAATCATAACAAGGATATATTCATGTATAAGTAAAAGCCCAATGGCATTGTAAATTTAATCATTTTAAATCACATAACATAGAAAGACAAAGTTAAAACAATGTGATCTTAATCTCTCATATAAATATTCTCGTATAATTTGTAACATAGCTCCCTTATGATTTTTATGGACGCCACCTACGAAAATCTGTAAAGTTCTTTAAATGGTTGTGTTACATTGCTTTTTATAATTATGGGTCATTATATTTAATAATTATGTGTACAAACAAAATATATATATTTTTTAAAACCTCAGTAAAAGACGGTGGATTTACACTTTAAACAAGCATGTCGTTTGTTTGATTAGCGTCACCGACTTTGAAAAAAAAGAGGGAAGTTTTTTCAAAACATCAGTAAAAGGCAGGTGAAGCGCTCTTTAGCCTTGGTAGGCAATCACTCAGAGATGGTGTCTCAATAAAAACACTGGTCCCCATCACATCACTGAATTGGCATCAAGGAGGAACATCCGGCCTATAGAAATTTTACTTCAGTTACAAAAATGACTTCCAAAGGAACTTGACCAGAAATAAGTTTTGGAAGTAAATTTCTAAAAATCGTCCAACACATGCCAGCATGTAAAACGAGCGTTAAACCAAATATGATGATCCTGCTGCTGATGATGATGATGAAAAGCAGCACTTGTTTTCTTCGGCCACTAAATTCGTCTAGCATTTTGAGAAATACATTCTTCTGCAGGTTTGATCACAAATGAAGACTCAAAACACAAAGATTTCACATTGCTTACTTTTACTGTTGATTTATGTCGACATTATCTTACTCTCACACTCCTTACTTTATATACAGTGGACTCGCTACCAGAGCATCACTGGGAGACAAAGCACAGGACATCCTTAGAACTCTCATGTTTCAATTGGTTCATCATATTTTTCGAAAGTGTTTTGTTTTTACATATTCTTTCTTTAACCAACAAAGAACAAATGGTTATTTTACAATTCAACTCATAACTCACAACATGCCAAACACTTAATCTGAATTCCAAAAGCGACTGCGGACTACATTCCAATCTTTACACATATTTTATTAGCCCACTTTGGTTACAACATCAGCTCTCGTCATGATAATAGCTATTAGAATTATCATTATCTTTTGGATCATTCGGACTACTGCCCTCATTCTGGATGTTATTCTCACAATGTTTTGATCGATGTAACTCCAACCTTTTTCAGGTGCGTTTTGTCAAACCCGGGAATCTTTATCTTAAACGCGGGAATCTGTACAGAATTTCGAACTGAATCCTTTATTTAATCCACCAGGATAGATTGTTCTCGTTCTGTCAACTACAAAGGTCGGAGTTTACATCGGCCGAAACATTGTGAGAATAACATCCAAGATGAGAACAGTAGTGCGAATAATCTAAATAATACAAATATCAATTCTCATCTAAAAAATCTTCTCATTATTATTATTATTGTTATTGTTATTATTATTATTATTATTTTTATTATTTTTATTATTATTATTATTATTTTTATTTTTATTATTATTATTTTTATTATTATGATTATTATTATTTTTATTATTATTATTATTAATATTTTTATTTTTATTATTATTTTTTATTATTTTTATTATTATTATTATTTTTATTATTATTATTAGTAGTAGTTTCTTCAACTCTGCACGGATAATCTTGTTAGAAATTTAATAATTATCCACCATTTTCACAATCTCTAATACTCATTTAAAAAGTTAAGTTTCACATAATATTTTAGTTATTTTAGTTATAAATGAACTTATCACCCGACGAACCAGAATTAATGTCATTGTTCGGTAGATTAATTAGTAGTCTATTCCAAGTTATATTTTTTTATATAACTGAAATGTTCTTTCTGGGTGAAGTTTCAAACTTTTTGAACCGCTGTTTAGAAAAACATAGATTATGTAAAGGCATAATTAACATACAGTGAATCAATAGAGAGGCGCCATTATTTTGAGATTTGTTTTTATTGCACTCTCACTCAGAAAATGATGAAGATTGAATTTATATGCGTTTAGATAGAAAACAAATAAAACGTTTCGAATGCAAAACGCAATGAATCCAATTTCTTCAAATTGAGAAATTAGACTTTAAAAAGACAAATATTTCACATCTAAAATTCAACAGTAAAAGCTTATTTTTATTAAAAGCAAGAATATTACGCAAATATCATTAGTTTAACAAAATGATTTCGATTGTGTTAAAGTGACGAAATGCAACACTTTTTGTAGCGGTAATTTAACAATTTTGAAAATGGCGTTTATCGTGTTTTGCATTGAAACTATTCAAATAGAAAGCAACAAACAAATTACTGACAACAAAAAAAATCATGATTCCATTGAAAAAAGTAAGTAAAATGTAATATGAAGTGTTTAAATGTTTATTTTATTTTGAAAAAATAACTTTTTATAGACGGAAACTGAATAATTGACTCTAAGTGGTTAATCTATTTATTATGCAAGAATTCAGTCAAGCAGACATTTAGATTGTACGTTGATGTATTGTGAAGACAAAATAGAATTTAAGTGTCTTGTTTTAGTTCATGTACATTGAGATTTTCACTTTCCTAAAATAATAATAGAACAAATGTAATCCATTGTAAACAATGATTTAGTCAGCTCAAACAAGTGTCTTTTTAACTTTTCTCTCTTTGGAGAATGTAAGACAAACATGCGCAGCACTCACTGTTTTTAGTTAGCTAACAACAATATGGTAGAAGTTTCATGATTTAAAAAAAAAATTAAATCGCAATAATTAAAATGATCATCCTAACCTTATAGATTTTAAGGTCTTGTGAAGACTATCAAGAAAAAGAATAAATAGAAGAACAAAAATACAATCTTTTCTTTATTTCGAACTTATAAAGATATTAATGGCTATCATTAAAAACAAATTAATTAAAATATTAATGGCTATCATTGACGTTATATATGCATGTGTTTAACCTGCCCCCCCCCCACTTTTTAGGAGAGCCCCCCCCCCCCACACTTTTATAACTGTGCCGCCGGTCCTGTCTAGTTTATTAGCATGTGTTGATCTTTCCCAGAGAGGACATGTACTCTACAGATTAATAACACAGGTCCATAGTATGTGTACTATGACTCTCCATTTAAAGTTGGTCAATTTCCTTACGATGTTGTTCCACGAGCTGACTAAATTTAGTATTTTTTTTATGTGTTTCTTGAATGAGAGGGTGCGGTCCGGAGTTATCCCAAGGTAGATGGGGTTGGTTGTAGTTCTCAAGTAGTGTTCCAGATCATGTGATGTTTAGAGGTCTGTTGGTTTCTTCATTCCTGAGATGAATAATATAAAGTTGATAGTAAGTTGTGCTGAAATTTATATATTACTTGTGAATTTGGGATATTTTCCGAATCAGTGAAATGGGTGATGTTAAAACATGACATGTGTAATGAGTTTGATAATAAAAGATTTTCTCAGATTAAAATCCGACCACTGAGACAGCATTTCCATTAGACAAGTCCAGTGCAATCTAGCAGAAAAGTCGTCCCCAGAGAGCCGAACACTATCATGCAACATTTCGACTTTAAAATTTCAAAATGTGTTTAGTGATAAATAATAGACAAATTTACATATCCCATTAATAGAATATACAATTTTAAAACTGAATTCATAGCAGGGGTCGTGCAACCTTCAAAATCCCCAAGTAGGCGGAATTTCTTCTAGGTTGAGACCCGTCTCTATCATTCTCATGAATAAAGTTTTAAATGTTTATTTTTTTTACCTCAAATATTTTCGTTAAAAAAAAATGTTTAACGGCGTTAAGAACATCTCGTCTTTCTTTATTCCATTGTTCTTTCCATGGAAAATGCTTGTAAGACATTCACAGCAGGAACTCACCTCCCTACCACCACTGCAAATAAATTTCCTTTCTTCCTCCATGTACCTAACATCAAACAGAATTTCCATGAACAGTTTCTTACCAAGAACTTACCATCTGTGGAGCACATTACCACAGGATTGCTTCCCCTTGGACTACAACATGGTCGTCTTCAAATCCAATGTCATTAAATACTTGTCATAAACCGTCCTCATAAGTTATCAAATATTGTTCATTCTATTATCATTTTTAATCCTCTCATCATATTCTTCATCATTCAACTGACAATCCATCCATCTCATTAACCCTTATCCTCTAATAGCGTTTAGCCTTAATAAGTGTTGCCTCATTAGTAGAGATAAAAATATATTTAAATTACTATGTTATCATTTCTCCCATCACAATATATGTTCTGTTTATTTTCCAAAACTGATTGATTTTACTCTGTATGATTATGGTTGGTTCCAATCTAAACCCATGAGGAAGCATCTGGACTGTAATCATATGCTATTCTATGCTTATTGTAGTCAGATGTTACATTATTAAATTGGTATTTGGAAGTATTTATATATCAATCAATACACGATGACTGATGCAGTCATGTTTCAGATATAAATATCAATACTGTTTTTTTTACTTAACATTTCGTCTAATAAGATTTAGTGTAACTAATATTGTGATTCAGTACAAAAAGCACATATAAGAGCACATTTAAACTTCTCTCCACTGTGGTGTGTTACCATTTAAAGAATATATTCACAGAAGAATTATGCAAAAGTTTGAGTGTTTAATTCGAAAGTAACTGAGCAAACAGAAAACCAATTCTTATCCACAGACATGGAAGAAGTAAATAAACATCCACACTAATATTTCATACATGTGTAAAGTTTCTGCTTCCTTTACCGATGGCAAGCAATCGAAGCCGTACCAAGCAGCTGTAAAAGTTTGAAATATCCATATTTTATACTAATTGACATTTTGTTTTGTGTATTAGATAGAAATAAATCTATTATATATCACTTTTTAAGTATGACATTTTGTTTTGTGTATTAGATAGAAATAAATCTATTATATATCACTTTTTAAGTATGACATTTTGTTTTGTGTATTAGATAGAAATAAATCTATTATATATCACATTTTAAGTATGACATTTTGTTTTGTGTATTAGATAGAAATAAATCTATTATATATCACTTTTTAAGTATGACATTTTGTTTTGTGTATTAGATAGAAATAAATCTATTATATATCACTTTTTAAGTATGACATTTTGTTTTGTGTATTAGATAGAAATAAATCTATTATATATCACTTTTTAAGTATGACATTTTGTTTTGTGTATTAGATAGAAATAAATCTATTATATATCACTTTTTAAGTATGACATTTTGTTTTGTGTATTAGATAGAAATAAATCTATTATATATCACTTTTTAAGTATGACATTTTGTTTTGTGTATTAGATAGAAATAAATCTATTATATATCACTTTTTAAGTATGACATTTTGTTTTGTGTATTAGATAGAAATAAATCTATTATATATCACTTTTTAAGTATGACATTTTGTTTTGTGTATTAGATAGAAATAAATCTATTATATATCACTTTTTAAGTATGACATTTTGTTTTGTGTATTAGATAGAAATAAATCTATTATATATCACTTTTTAAGTATGACATTTTGTTTTGTGTATTAGATAGAAATAAATCTATTATATATCACTTTTTAAGTATGACAGCCGCCAAAGAAGCATCAGAATTTTCAGAGTTTCAGAAAAGCCATATTCTAAGTTAATTTGAAGGTTCAAGTCAACTGATTGTTCAATTTATTAACAAGGGAAAATAATCAATATTTCTTAGGTTCATCATTACCTTCTGACAGCAGTCTTCATTATTAATGATAATAAGTATGTCTATTTACTTCTTTCATGTCCGTGTATAGTGAAAGACTGATTATTATAAATATTTTGGAACCCGCATTTTTGATAACATGAAGTCAGAAATATTAAAGTTTGCATTATTCATCGCAATTTAGTTGTATAAACAACTTTTTAATTAGAATAACATTTCTTTCAAATATGCATCCAGTATTGTCTGCTATTTAACTGATCGAGTAGTGCATAATTATTTTGCACACAATCATAATTATAATAAATTAGTTTTATTCACTCAGCGTTGCTCAGGATTCATGGATTGCACATTTTTTAAGTTAAAAAAAAATCATGCTCAATAATAACTTAAATAATGAAAGGAAAAGAAGTCATATTTTAAGTTACAAAGATTTATCTTCCTTACATTATTTGAGTCATTATTTTAAATTGTTTCCATTGTCGCCATCGTAAAAATTTTCCTAATCGGAATTCTTTTTCAAACAAACTAAAACTAAAGACATTTTGGTATTGTAAAAATAACATGCTGGAAGGAAAACAATGATAAAATTGTTAGGCAGAATCAAATATCTATATTTCAGATGTCATGCTATTTAGGTCTAAATTTTAAAATCCAACAAGATAAATCTATGTTAGAAGGAATCTTTTAAATTACCTTTTGATATAATCTTTCGAAAATTACTGAGTCTAATAACAATAGACAATTGATAACTTTATTCATCATTATAATTAGATTCCAGAGGACAATTCTTTGTAATTGTAACAAGCAATGTAATTTAGCCAAATTGCCAGTCAATAATATTGATTTATCATTAAAAATATGATCACTACAATTTTGTAATGATTAGAATAAATAATCTCCCTTTATCAATAGTTATTATAACCAGTATAATTACTATCTCTAATTCTTTTTTCTTTGTGATAGAAGTTAAAAGTTGAGAAAAATAGTTCATCTTTGATTAGATTAAACTCAATTTCTATTTATAATCTTTTATAATATAAAAAAGAATTCAATATACAGTATTGCAAAAATACATCGCTGAAACCCTTACAAGTATAAACTTTTGAACGAACTGTCATGAAATTAGAGCAGAAAAGTAAACTTTTTATTTTCTCCCAAATCATCATCATCATCATCATCATCATCATCATCATCATCATCATCATCGGTTTAACGTCCGTTTTACATACTGGCATGTGTTGGACGGCTTTTAGAAATTGACTTCCAAACTAACCTATCTCTGGCCAGGTCTTTATTATTTATTTTGAGTCAATCCTCATCACTTCCTCCTATCTTTTCCTTGGCCTCCTCTTGCCAACTGATCCTGCTACCTAAACTGTTCTACATCTATTAACTCAGTAACCATCCTTTCAATGTGACCTTACCATCGAAGTCTCCTGTTTCTCACACATCTCCCTATACTGTCAATCTTCCTCTGAGGTAATCAGATCTAAGTCTGCTTTTAAGACTCACATTACACATACTTTGTATCATACATTTCTCTCCATTCAACACATGTCCTTAACGCTGGTCAGATTTCACTACCATACGTCATCACACTGCACAGAATTTTCCGTTGGTCGATAATCGTAATGCTTTGCTGGTTAGTAATGACAGACGTTCCCTGAATTTACTCCATCCACTCCTAATTCTTGCAATCCCACTAGTACCTGCCCCTCTCTGTGCTCCAATATTATCACAAAGGTAACCAAATCAAAAAATTTAAAAGGAAGTAAACTTTTTCTTCTTGTTACTTGCAGAAAACATTAAATAGCAAAAAATTTCGGCTATCTCTGAATTAAATACACACAAAACATTCTGGTTACTTTGAAGAGGGGCTGACGAGTAAGATGAAAAGCTCGTTTTGATCAAAATGGGAGATAGACATGAAAGAAGTAAATAAACATCCACAATAATAAGGAAGAAATTTTCTCTATGAAAGATTAAAAAAGAGGAAGCATTTTACTGCATCTTGCTGTTTTGCAGCTTAGAAAATTGAGAGTAGACAATTTGTTTAGTGTAGCAAAGTGATCTGGGTACCAGGTTTGCAGAGTCGCAGTCGGAGGTTTGGGGAGGAGTCAGAGTCAGAGTTGGAGTCGGACTTGTAAGAATGCAAGGAGTTGAAAACGGAGACCGATTTTTAATCTCCGAAAAATCAACAAACAGTATGAATATTGGAAGACTTTAAAGTAAAGAGTCAGTTAGATATTTTGGAATTCTAGGGGTCGAAGTCGAGATTTTTGGAATCTTAGGAGTCGGAGTTGGACCTTTTATCTTCGAACTTTGCAACCCTGGTAGGTACACGAAGACCAATGTAAGATAAATGCATCAGCAGCGAGAAAGAAGGATTTTATGTCTTTTATTCATATGTGTTGTATATTGAGGAACGGAAGGGGTGGGGGTAAGTTTCATGTAGATGTGACATCATGGGCAAGAGGTATCAATGGAAGTTCTGTTCTGGCTACGCTTCAACAGGGTGGATGTGTCGCAATTTGTGGGGGTTGACTATTTGGTACCACGGTTCATGATATGTTTCTCTGGCCAGTGATAACATTTTTTTAATTGAAACTATCAAATGGTGTTGTTGTTGGTGTTGTTGGTGTTGGTGTTGTTGGTGTTGGTGTTGTTGGTGTTATTGTTGGTGTTGTTGTTATTGTTGGTGTTGGTGGTGTTGTTGTTGTTGGTGTTGTTGTTGGTGGTGTTTCAGCTGATGAAAGCAGCATGGTGACAACAAAATGATGTCTGCCCAAAGCACATGGATTAAATCTTTATTTTTAGATGTATTTTTAAGTTATTGTAGATGTGGACAAATATACAGAAGTAAAAATTGTTATACACTGATAGAAAATATGGATGTCCAATGGTTAAGAAGGCCAAGATGCTGTCTGCTACATCAACTCTCAGTCAAAATATCTCATCTCTGTTAAAAGTATGGTTTCTACTCTTTGCGAAATTTAATTTTGTTTAATATTCAGTAGACAATACTTGTACAATTGGTTTACACATTTGATACATATGTCAACATAAAATTTCTTGTATTATTTGGACTACTATTATCATCTTGGTTGTTATTTCCACGTTTCGGCCGATGTAACCTCTAGCTTTCTTCAGGTGCATATTTTCGAATTTAAGAATCTGTCTGTCGATCTAAGGGACCTATATAGAATTTCAGTCTGAACTCTTTATTTAATCCACGGAGTTAGATTTTTCTCATTCCGTCAGCCAGAATTTTTAATTATTACGTTATTCTAAATTATTATTGCCTGTAGCAACGGTTAAAAGTGTACATTAACAACCGATTTTAAATGACAGTCTTCTGGGGGTTGAAAGTTCAATCCTTACTACAGGGGAAACGGTGTGAAAATAACAACCAAGATGAGAATAATAGTCCAAATAATTCAAATAATTCGCATTTTCAATCCTCATTTCAAAGATTTCTGAAACATAAATATTGTATGAAGTTCCTTAACCCACAAAAACAATTTTTGTTAACAATGACTACATCCACACCTTTGGTCAATTGTAACAATGCCTAACAAGTTTGTATTAGTTGCATTATTCAAACTACAGTTCTCATTTTGGATGTCATACTCTCAACGTTTCAGCCGATGTAATCTTCGACCTTCTTCAGGTGAATCTTGTCGAACTTGACAACATTTCTGTTGAACTCTGGAATCCGTACAGAATTTCGACCAGAATTCATTATTTAATCCATGGGGGTAGCTTTCTCTTGTTCTGTCATCCATAGCCGGGTAGAAGTCTTAAGTAATTTGTAATTGTATTCTTAGTATCGCCTGCACTGAGTATTGAACCTTCAACCTTCAGAAGACTGTCACTTAAAGCTGATTATTACTTAGCATTTAATCTGTTACACCACAGGCCCTAAGAAGTTATATCTACAGCCTGCTTCATGAAGATCATTCCATTATTATACAATTCCAAGATGTCTTCTGTGTTAGATTAGTATCTTTCAAGTGCAAATAACTCTTGTCTGCTGGATATCACACAATTATTCATATTGTTGATATTATTGGAAAATTACTGCTATTATTACTCTTGTTAATATTGCCCAATCATTATACCCCCTTCCTGGTGCAACACACACCCTAGGTGGGTTGAGCCGGCTTTCTCTGAAGGAGAAAGTTTTTAGGGAATATTAAATGCACAAGTGGTCTCCAATCACACATGTATCCTGCTGAGGTGAGATGATTTTTACAGCATTAGTTTTTGCAGTTTGTTACATGGGGGTGTTGCCGTCCTCCCACATACAGCACCTGGTATTTCTAAATGGTCACCCATCTGGTATCAACCAGTATCAACGTTGCTTAAATTCGATGAGAACCGTTGTGTCAACATGATTATACTGTATCATGTAATGATAATATGTTTGTCCATTGACTTTTACTAATATCTTTAGCTAAATGCTCTTATTGTAGCAAAAGGCTTGTTTATTATTTTACATGGGTTTTTTTTTCATTCATAAAAGACACCATAAAAACAAATGAATTGTAGAATCAAAATGACATTTACTGATGTAAGGGCTCCAACTGGAGTCCACTTGACAAACTCTTGCTTGAATGAAGCAATATTTATCTACGAGAATGAACACCCATTGATTAGCAACCAGTCAGAATCCAGAGAATAGACTTACCCATCTACGCACAATAGAACATCCCAGTATGCTTATATAGCAACTCTTTGGCTTCTGATCTCTATCTAGTTCGTTCTGATCAGATAACCGAACACTGGTAACTAAATTCAATATAAATCTTGGTGGTTTTAAAATAGAGTCGATAATATTTTAAATTAGAGTAGATATAAGTTGGAAAGTGGGCATCTTTCTTTTTTTTTGCTATTTAAACGATAAGTTGAACAGTTTTTAAGTTTACATTTTTACCTTTTGTGAAGATATTGCAAATTTCGCTATTTTTGTATAAAAATGCATTTGTTATGTCTGACATGGCGATACATTATTGTGCTGCATTATTAGGTGTCTTCATGTAGAGACGTTGTGATAGTTTGCTGACATTTAATGCCTCATTCAATATAAGATATCTCTCTATATAAATGCCAATATATCTGTGTGTGTGCGTTCCTTATAGAAAGAAAGGTTAGAGAGTCTACATGAAAACTAAAAGTGTATTCATATGCAAAATTATCCGGAGAAGGCGATGGAAGGTGTCCCGAATCTCTAACTGCACCGTTAAAGAGACTACAAGGGCAGAACCCCCCCCCCCTTAACTTTAAATATATCCTATTTCAATGAAATTTAACTCATATGTATATAAACAATTTCCGGGTAAGTCAATGAAAATGGTCCAGAATCTCTAAGTGCCCTCCTAAGGAAACTATGGGGGCAGGAACTCCCTTAAAACTTCAAATATATTCTATTTTGCTGAAATTTAACTCGTATGTATAAAATTCACCGAAGAATACAATGGAAGTGATCCTGAATCACTATGTGCTCCTCTGTGAGCTATGGGGGGAATAACCCCTTCAAATATGTATATCCGATTGTTATGAAATTTAAACGATATGTATAAGACATTCATTTTGAGAGTTTTCAAAACATGCAGTTTTTTCCGGCTATATTAGGGGGCGAAATGGGGTGGGGGGGGGGCAGAAAGAAAGAAAGAAAGTAATATAGTGTTATAAGCACAGTGAAAAAAGGTAATGTTCTTGATTCAATCCCAAGCAACGTCGGGTTTTCCTGCTAGTATAAGTATATGAAAGAAACATGAACAGGCTATAAACATATTCAATCAGACTTTACTCCATTGTTACGTTCAAAGTGTTCGCAGGTTTAATTCATAGTATGTTGCTGTGACATCAAGTGTATGTTGTTAATTTAAGAACACAGTTTTGAATTTAATAGACATTTTATATATTCTATCTAAGTAGTGGAGAACCTCAAAAGAGTCAACTTGTAAACTATATGAGTATGGTATGAACATGCCAGAGGTCCCAAACTGCTGAAAAATGACCAAAATAACACTATTATATTCAGGGTGTTGGGTTGCCTTAGTAAAACAGGTTGTTGAAAATTATAGTTTCTCATTGCTTTAGTACAAACATCAAAACTAATAACTGCCCTGAGTAAGCAGAGTCAATTTGAAGGCACTGATTGTGTTAAATGGATGAGGCCTAATTTCATTCAACCAATCATCAATTAGAACAAATTTAATGAATGGTTGGTTCTGTGGTTTGAATGAATGAATACAAGAGCTGTCACTTACGTTGGTACCAGTAGTGAAACAGAATGGCTGAAGAGAAGAAATTTTAGGGACAATTAGAGAAACAAGGAATTGTGGATAGAAAAATACTTAAGTGAGATTCAGTTTATAACAGTTTTTTTTTGTTCTTGGTTAGACGTAAGTTAAGTTGAAGAGAGGAAACAAAGAAAACAGAAAAGAAAACAAAAAAGAAAACGATTTTGAAAGAAAGAAAAGAATGAAAGAAAGTGAAAAATAAGCCTAGAGTGCTTGCAAGAATTGAAAAAATAAAATAAGAGTAGTTTTCTCATATTACCGTTTTCAATATTTTATAGTATTACTGTTATGGTGTAATGGTCGTCTACTCTATTTTGCGATTATATAGACTCTTCTAGATACTATGTATAGAGGATGAAGTCTCGAAGCTGTCTCAGGGCAGTCTTTCTGTAACATACTATTCTGTACTTCTGAAAACACATTCTTGAAAATATATCACCGTATTGTCTTATTTATTTTCGAGTCTTTAAGGTTACAACACTGATGACAAAAACTTGAACTTATTCGGGCACAACATAACCTGGACTTATGTTGCACACAACACTGGCAACGAGAACTTGGATATGTGTCGGGTACAATATAACTATTACTACAACTGGCAATTATCTTCCAGTGAGAAAAGTTATGACCATGTAAAAGAATACACGAAAAGGTCGGTAGCCTATTTTGAATGACGAAAATGGAGTAATTTTAAAGTGCTATGTTGGAAATTATTAAGCACCAACAAGAACAACAGCCTCGACTAGAAAAAAACATTTTGAGAAAAAGAAGAGAAATTTCACGTAAGGCAATTGGAGCAAATGAAGAGATTTGAGGAAATGTTTCTTCATACCCAACAAGAACAGAAAAATTGTATGAATTATCGATTAGAGGTCAAAATGTTTAAAGTGAAAGTGCATTTTCACAAAAAGCTATTTGGATTGCTATCGATAATTTTAATCACGACCCTGAAAACAAAATTACTTTTGCTTCGTATTTCAGACGATACGAAGATTTTTATAATACAGATTGCAAATTGGACAGATTTTAAAAAGGTTCATTTACTATTAAAAAAGTTGGGTACGGTTGAACATACTAAATTCGTCAATTATATATTGACACAAAACCAGCAACTTTACATTTGTGGAAGCGGTACAATTATTAACTAAATTGTTTAGCTCTAAAAGGTGGAAATGTATGAATCTCATGAAGACAGAACATGAAGACTACACTATTTTCGCTAATAATTTTTTGCAATGATTTCAAATTGTTGGACTTAAGCGATAACAATTGTTAATGTCTGATCTTCTTACAGGGTTTAATATCAAATACGGATGCTGAAACAGAAAAGAGTTCTAAATAAACAAGAAAATGAACCTGTGTTAATATTCAAAATATCGCAGAAGATTGCCAACGTTTCATTAGACATTGAGCAATGTCACAAAAAGAAAAATAATTTGCCTCCTAAACTCTGTTCTGATTGTGGGCAATTGCATTAGTGCAAAGATTGTCAATATAAAATGAAAAAGTATTTTACTTGTGGATGCAAAAATATACACTACAGAGTTAAAAATAAAAATTAAAAAGGTTTATTAAAATTGCTTAAAGTGACGAAGTTAAAAATATCAGGAAGTTTGTGCAAGCAAAAATATTAAGTTACAACTTGATTCCGGCTCAGATCTGTCAATAATATAAAAATTAGAAAACCAATCTTGATAAGAACGAAAAAATAGCTAAAAGCGTCACTGGTGAACAAATAAAATTTGAAAGCGATCTAATCGCTAACTTTACATTGGAAGGAATACTTTGAAATTAAAAATGTTTGTAATGATCAACTCAACCTTTTGAGAGAGAGTTGATGGAGAAATTTCAATTATGGAATATGCCTATAAACTCCTTTTGTCACAATATTGAAACTTTAGATGCCGAAGCAGAGAGACTAAAGAAAGCTTTTCGGAAATTATTTCTGGTGGACTGGGATGATGTAAAAAAATGACTGCCAAGTTCGAATTCTTTTTTTTTAAAGGTTGATTTAAGTGATGCTTAACTAAACATACCTGTAGACGAGGAATGCTAAGCTACTTTGTATAAATACCCATAGGGGTTTGTACAAATTAGAATGGTTGCCATTTGGGGTTAAGGTTGCACCAGACATTTTTCAACAAGTAATGGACACATTGCTTAGTGGACTAGAATTTGCGACAGCCAACATAGATGACATTCTAGTGATCAGCAAAAGGACCGAGCAACACAAATCACAGGTACACAAAGTATTTAAAAGAATCCAGGACTATAGATTTAAATTTAAGGCGGAAAATACTATTTTTCATGCAAAAATTAAAATATTTTTGTCAAATTATCAAAGCTCAGTAAAACGTATCGTCACTACAAAGTTTTTTGGTTTAGAAAATTATTACAATGTGTTTATTTCAAACATGCAGAATTCTCGAGCTCCTCTGAATGACCTATTAAAAAAGAAAAAGATTGAGTCTCAACGACAGAATGTCAGGAGGCATTTAAAAAAAGAAAAGAAAATATCCTCACATGATCATAATTTTTGGCATACTACAATCCAGATTTCGAAATAATTGTAGCTACTGATACTAGGATGTACGGCATTGGAGCTTGCATATTACACAAAATGAAAAACGGACCATTAAAACCTTTCGCTCACACGTCTCGTACAATACTATCTGCAGAAAAGAGTTACTCACAAATCGAGAATGAAGTATTAGGTATTATTTTTGCAGTCATCAAATTTTATCTATTTGTTCACAGAAGATATTTTGTGTTGCAACCCGACCATAAGTCACTGCTAACGATTTATGTCAAAAAAGGGATTACCAACGCTTACGGCAAACAGAGATGGGAGACGATTCTCCTCAATTACAATTATAAAATGGAGTATCTTTCATTGTCAAAAATGAGTCATGCTGACGAATTATCTAGACTTATCCCAAAATATGCTGACCCACTTGAAGTAATTGTCTCCATACAAACTGAGGTAGAAGTAAAAAATTAATTGTGTAACGCCATTAGCGAGCTTCCGTTAACACTCAAAGAAATAAAAGGAAAGACGCTAGACAACGATTTTTTAAAAACATGAAAAATAAAATAAAAACACTGATAAATCTTGAATAGAGTAGTTATGTAAAGTGATCGATTAGCTATTCCTGCAGCATTACAGAAAAGAATACTATAAGAATTTCATGTCGGTCACCCGGGTATTTAGAGAATTAAGTCTCATGAGAAGCTATGTGTATTGGACAAGTATGGACAAAACCATTGAAAATGTGGTGAAAATATGCAAATTTTGTGTTTTAGCAGTAAAAAAACACCTTATATAAAGTTCAGACCCTGGCTGAAAACCTAT
The DNA here is from genome assembly GCA_963556195.1 of Sepiola atlantica. NCBI lineage: Eukaryota > Metazoa > Mollusca > Cephalopoda > Sepiida > Sepiolidae > Sepiola > Sepiola atlantica. The sequence continues at coordinate 63,503,193 of OY744515.1, forward strand.
CAACTATGGTCAAGGATCAACATAGATTTGGCTGGCCCACTGGATGGTAGCCAGTTCATCGGAGCATAATCCATTGAAGTATTTGTAAAACAAGCACAAGGATGCTACATAGCTTGGTTGACAGTGAGGGACCTATTAGGTTGGCGACTCTTTTTTGGACCTTGTCAAGGAGGGAGAGACTAGTAGATGATGTACCAGCCCAAATGTGGCAACAATACTCCATGCATGGGCGGATGGTGGCTTTGTAGAGATACCGGATAATGTCAGGTGTGAGAAGTTTACTAACACGGTAGAGGGAGCCCACCTTCTTTGCAGCAGCCTTGGCAATGTCTTCAATGTATTTGTTCCAATTCATGTTACCTATGAAGGTTAGGCCGAGGAGTTTAAATGTTGAACTCTCAGGTAGGGTGTTATTTGACATGACAGTCGGTGGTTGGAGAGGTTTCGTGTAGTTATTGAAGGAAAGGAGCTTTGTCTTTATGGCATTAAAAGTTACCAACCATTTGTGACCCCAATCCACTACAGCCTGGAGTTCATTTTCTAAGGATTCAGTCATTGCCTCGGATATGATCGCGTCTGTTTTGCCAACATGACAAGAGTAAAGCGTGGTGTCATCAGCAAATAAACCAATCTCAGACTCTGTCATCAGGGAGATCGTTTATGAAGATCAGGAACAATAAAGGTCCAAGGATAGATCTCTGGGGTATACCAGCATTTATGTCATGTTGCTTAGATGAACGGCCATCGAGGACAACCTGGATCTTTCTTTTGGTTAGGAAGGATCTAATTATATTAAGTAATTGCCCAGTAATATCGTATGAGCGAATTTTCAGGAGAAGCCCTTTATGCTGGGCAAGTAGTTCAGCCTTATCAGTTGCCGTGCAAACGACATCATTGTTGTTTGATAGTGGGGGAATCGTTGATTGACCATTGTTCACTACACTATTGTAGATTTTCCAGAAATCGCGAGTAGCTAGTTTCTGTAACTGAATACGTTTTTTTATTAACTCAGTATGCCTTCTTTTTGCTTCACCTATCACGGCCTTACAATTATTTCATGACTCTATAAATTTCTGTCTATTAGTAGTTGACTTATGGTGGCCGAATTTACGAAATGCTTGCTGCCTCTCAGCAATGGCAGCTGCACATTCCGAGGTGAACCATTGGGGAGAGTGAGGCTTGGGGACATAGGCTTTAATGCCTGCTTTAAACCATTCAGTTAATTAATTTGCACACTGATCAGCAGGGAGTGAGAAGGTTTCCCTCCATGGGGCGTCGCTGATGTGATCTCTGATTGACTCGAAATCAGCCTGCTCATAGTATGTCGTTATTTTGAGCAACGGTTTATCAGCTTTTGGACGACTTTTTAAGGTGATATGAATCATTAGCACAATGTGATCAGCATTCTCGAGTGGGCTATGAGCTTTCGTCACACAAGCCTCAGGCATTGAGGTTAAGAAAAGGTCTAGATGTGAGGCTTGCTGGTCTACTCGATCGGGGATGCGGGTCAGAAAATCGACAGTCTAAGAGAGGGAGTGAGCTAAGGAGAAATTATATGTAGAGTTGCCGGCTGCGTCAGTAAGGCTAGAGAATCCTAACCAGTCACGGTGGTGTGCATTAAAATCCCCAAATACATGTATCTGGGCATTCGAGTCAATTGAAAGTGCTCTATCTATGCTTTCAGAGACAGTTTAGCAGGGTACAGTCCTGGGTTGAAGGGGAATGGTATAAGAAATATAAGTAACTGACGCTATAATGTAAAGTCAATCTAAAGCACATGTAGTCTTGGTCACCCGATTCTAACCTATGTTCTCTAGTCAGGGGGAGGGTGTTCCAAACATAAACTCCTAGCCTGTGCATATGTTTGTCAGTCTTTAGAGATGTCAAAGTGATGAGAGGAGACTGAGGATTGAAGGTTTATTTCACTTAGAGCTAGGATGTCCGAGGAGTTTGTCAGGAGAAAGGTTTCTATGTCGTTGATGTTGATTCTAAGTCTCCGGAAATTGTAATGTGAGCCTCAAGGGCGCAGGCGAAAGTGTTTTTTGTTGGGTGTCTGGTTTAGTTTGATTTGATTTTTTTGTAATGACGTTTGTTTTGTTATAGAGTGGGTTGGGCAAGGTGGGTCTTTGTTTGGTGCCAATAAGCTCACCCAACCAGTCCATTAGTCGCGACCTGGTCCATTAAGGTTGTGGCCTTGGGAAAGCCAACCGGAGATAATTGCAGGGTCCCTTTCCATGCGCGACATGGCACATACAACTACCCATGGTATTATGCAACTGATGATGGAGCAGCCGTTCTTACTGCTACCCAAGAGTTTTGGCTCCTGTCATTCGGAAACAGCAGCCAGACAAGCTGTCTAACCTGTACCCTCAACCTGTCGGAACAATAGCGACCCACACTGGTCATGTAAGACTTAGTGACGAAAAAACTTTCCCCAAGTTGTCTAAATAGAGAGAAAGAGAAACGACGTTTATTGTCCTAGTAAGGAAACAAGGCTAGGCACTGAGTGTTTTTGAGGCGTCCCAGCGCTGGTACCTCTGCGCCTGGCTAATAGACAAAGAAGGAGTGCAAGGGCCGGCGATAGGCAGAACCTATCTACTCCTTAAGAAATTGTAGGTTTGCAAACAGGATATTTTGTTCGAGATTTCAACTCTAGGAAGGTTGTCGATCAGGACTAAGGAGGCCTCCCTCCCCAACGGTTTGCTGCCATGACATAAATAGTAGGTAGCAAGGTTTTATTGTCAGAGATTTCCTCCTCTTAGATAGATGGCCTGACAAGGTCTTACGAGTCCAACACACCGAGAGGGGTAAAATAGCCTGCGCCCGTGTACTAGTCAGGTTTAAAAAAATAAAGACTTCCATATATATATATATATATATATATGTATATATGTAGATAGAATAAGTTCACTGTAAAATGTAGAGGGAACAGAAAGTTGAAGATAGGTTTCCCTCTTACAAGTAAGTACAAATGAGAGAAATAAGAGAGTGACAGCCAACACTTCAGACCAGTGGGTGGGAAATCAATAGACAGTCAATAAGACAGTATATATCAATAATTAAACACATTTAAGTCAAACACAGAATTAAGTACATTCATATAGTACACATTAGAATTTGGAGAAACTAGTATGTGAGGGGCCAAAGAGTATGGGAATAAAAAAAAAAAAAATTAATAAAAAAGTGCTTATCTTTTCGTCGGATTACATTGGGAAATATGGGGGCAGGCCCGCGTAACTGGCCTCGAATGACTGCAGAGGGAGGAGAGTCACCTTTTTGAGGAAGGAATTTGATGGGAGGGGCGTATCTTTTTTCAAGCAGTTCGAAGACATTTTTTTACCCCGACACCTAGTCCTAGCTCTAACTTGAATTTTAATAAAATTCCATCTTTTTGTTTAAACTAACCTTATATACAAGTTTTTATTTCAAATCTTATTTTTACATTTCCTACATCTAATATCACTACGTTGCTGCTTCCCCCTCTTGCCAGAGGAATTGGTTACATTCTTCACTGTATATTCATTTAAAATACAGCTCAGTAAGGAAACCATCAATCGTCTTTAACAGAATTATCAAAACTTGATGCATTGCTATTTGAATACAAGAGTGACAACATACAATAACTATTAACTTAAGCCATTAAATGTATAAAGCCGTATTCTTTTCTTCACTAAAACAATACTTGATAATTCACTTTGATCTGCACACATAAACTGTAATTGACACTGTTATTATGTGTTGTCATTTAAGTAAGATGACACATTCAGTAAGTATAGCTCGCTTATAGTAAACTAGTTCATACACACTCTTTGAGCGGCGTTGGTGCAGTACCTGGGTATGTCGATTTGCGTCTTTACCTAACTTCTACCACTTTATAGCTTGTATGAAGAAAAATATTTGTGAAATTTCGTCGAAAAAATATGCTACTTAATACTTGCATGAGAGAGTAACTACAATGCATCTATTTACGTATTGTTTTTATTATTCCAAAACATTAGAAATTATGTTTTTCAGAAAAAATAATTTGCTTTGAACTAATGTTGAATACCCTTTATGTCTTCGCTTTTTTTCCAGATTATAAAACAAAGGTCACTTGATTAAAAAAAAAAATGTATGTGATTATGTTATGTTAATTAATTTAAATTTATAAAACACTTATCCAGTTAAAAAACAAACTTATGTGAGATTCGAACTCGGGTATTAACATCGTAAAAACTACTACCTTAGTAAGGTGTACTCTGCCTATTCCTTTTTTCAACCAATCGCATGTTTCTGTTTCCATATGAACAAACTACCAAAACCCTATAAATTTTTAATATAGCTGAGTATGTATACAGATTATATAGAAAAGTACGTATACCTTACCCCTGGTACCTGGTACGGCATTCACCCTGGTCGAGTTGAACTGGCTTCCTCTGAATGAGGAAGATTCATGGTAGTATCAAATACACAAGCGGTCCCAAGTCGCATGTATATCCCGATTAGGGGGGGTGACAACGTTAGGTTTTTGCAGAGAGGTGTCGACGTCCTCCTACATACAGTGCCTACGATTCCCAAATGGTCACCCATCTGGTACTGACCAGGCTCAACGTTGCTTAACTTCGGTGATCTAATATTAACCAGTGTGTCAATGTGATTATGCCGTATACAGATGAATATGGGCAAATAGACCAAAATAAGAGATGTATTAACTATGTAAATACACTGTTTATAAATGTGATCCGTGCTCTCACATACAGAACCAGGCAGCAGACTCATAGTAGTGTTAGTCCATTTTTTATCAGAATATTTACTGCCTCTTGAAATGTTCATATCTCTATCCAAATATCAAGCTTACAAATAGCTTCTTTGATTTTAAAGTAACTTCGAATTTTTTTATGTGGCACAATGAACTTTTTCATCTCACATAATGTTTACAAGGTAATTCTAAGCACTTTTCTTGATCGGTAATCCCAAATGTCACAAGTTGAAGCTGTACATACTTTATCTATATGGTTCTCTAACGATCATTTTCACTTGAGCTATAAAACTTGGTTAGCTTGAAAAGCAGATATGGTTACACAGAATTGAAATACGATGCAATAATCATCGGAAAAGGAAAAGCAGGAGAATACCATGATAATGCAAGATAATACAATTATAAGGTAAAATAAAACAAATTTTATTACAGCACAATAAATCTTTTGGGAAACAGTAAATTCAAATAATGGGTTGTAGTCAAAAGGCGAGATATATTATTTCACAAGGGTACATTCAAGTAATATGTTGATGAAAAAGCAACAAGAAGAGCAAAGAATTGCCTGGATTACTTTAACACAATCCAAAAGTATAATTTAGCATTTTACAAAAATCTATGTGACTACTATTAATAATACTAAAAACAAAAAGCACTTATAGGCTCCAAAACTATTGATTAGAATTGCATCAAATGTGGCATGAAGCACCCTTGACATGCTGAATGTAAAAGGAAACAAATGCAAATACTATTAGTGCTACTGCAACTTCTACTGCTACTAATAATAATGATGATGATGATGAACTGCCATAAATCCAATAATCTGGCACACCTCCCATCCAAAATCACGAACACATGTAGTGGCCACAGCCTGGGCTGATATTATGCAAAGTGGTCATGAAAAGTCAAGGAGGATGAAGAGATCGAGGCGGGAGAGCACCAACCAGACCTCCACTTGAAGATTGCAGAGAGTACAGGAACCTTGAAGAGGTTTATTGCCAGTTAAATTCTAGAGATGGCTAACGGTCATTTTCAGTGAGAAATCAATGGTAAACAGCTGTTGAAATAACGGAAAACGGTTCAGAATGGTTATAGAAATACACAAAGAGTGCTGGAAATCTGATGAGACTTGTTGTCACTCAGACTCTAGAGAACATCACTTATTATTACTAATGAGCAATCACTGATAATGACTTGTGTGAGACGTCCAAGACAGTTTTTCTCAAACTTTTTATAGTCTATGACCCCTTGTAGCAGCACCAGACCTGCCATGACCCACTCATTTATAAGCCTTCTAAACATGTACTAATTTTAAAAAGCACAGATGTATTTTAAAATTTGAATTTTAAAATATGAATCACAGCAGAGTAAAATCAAATCTTCATTGATCTTTATTAATGTTTATTAACCATGGCAGTATTAACATTTAATGTGAAGAGTGACATGTCATCTATGCATTATTTAATTGTGCTGTCCGAAAGACTTATCTGATTAAGCTTTTTGACACAGTTCTGATCAAGAACAAGACGAGCAGCCTCTGTCATGCAAGGTTTAACAAGCTTCTTCCCAATTGTGTGTGCCTTCTTCTGCTTTGCAATAAAAAGTGAGATCTTGTAGGATGCGTTGACGACATTGCTGGGTTGAAAGAGAAATCATGTTCCATGATCCAATCTAGACCGTTTGAGCTGGTGTTCCATGATTTTGAAGTATGTCAAATTATTGTCGGCCAGTTCCGGATGAACGTTGGTGAAGTGTTCCTTCAGTTTGAAAGGCTTCATGCGCTTGTTAGCAAGTGTTTTCTTGCCAATACTGAGAAAACTCTCGTATGTGTGCTTCTTTGACACCTGAAAACAAAGTTATCAAGCATTACGAATGAAAAGAATTTTACAACAAATTAAAACATAAAAAAACTAACAAAATTATAAAATATAATGGATGTGTTCACCTTTCATACATTCACACTGAAAACACACACACACTGTGTTAGACCCCAGAAAAGAGCTTATGACCCCTTTGCGGGTCATGACCACAAGCTTAAGAATCCCTGTCTTAGAGAGTAAATAATAATAATAATAAACACTTATGGGTTCAAAACTATTAGTAAAACTTTCACCAAACTTGGCATGAAGAACCATTAACAACAGTATTTTATCGAATTTAATTAAATATAACATAAAAAGCCCTTGAGATTAAAAATAATAATTATGAGTCTTAAATAAAACCTTGGAAGCTGTAACTAGTTAAAGAAACAAAAAACACTTTTGTGAATGGTATCTACTCCTGCTGGTGGCCAACATATGCGCTGCAAAAAAGAATTCTCTATCTTCTTCTGTATCCTTTGTTTTCTTTCTCCGAACCACGGCTCTTGTCTACACCGGTCCCAGAGACAAAATTGACCCTCAACCAAACCAACCTCTTTTTATCCTTCATCATTCTCGACTGAGAAATGTAAACTTTGCACTTGATTTAGCCTAGTTTTAGCTGATAATACATGTGCTGTATCACCTAATCAAAGTTTTACTAATGTTCACCTCCCAAGTTTACCATATCCACAAGCACATATACAAACAATTCGCCTCCTCTTGCTTCGGTGAGGTAAATCTTTGCCACATTTGGGTGACTGTTTACTTGTACTTGAAACGTTTTTGCGCCAGAAGTGGGTCTAACAAGCATCCAAGAGGTACAGCACATCTCTGATCGCTGTGTACCATTGCCTCTAGTCCGTGGAAGCATTGGTGATAATTTGGGAGCTAGTCCCTAGCCAAACGTCGGAGACTTTACATGTGATAGCCAGACATAGTTTCTGTGTTTGCTGTGACCGCTGCAAGTTAGGTTTTCAGTTGACCGTCCCTTTGCTTTCGCCAACCGGGCATCGTTTTGGGAGTCACACCCATGCATATCAGTTCACTTTCTTCACATCAGAGAATGTGACATAGTCAACAAAGACGTTTAGTTGCAAGCAACTAGGAGACTGAATGTGTGTGGCAACTATGTCGGACTTCGACATTGGAGATTCTGTCCAGTGGTCTGATGCGGGCCAGTTGATGCAAACAGTTGTGATCGAACACCTGTAGTCTGTACAGATCCTCCAGTCGCAGTAGCCAAGTTTCACTTCCGTAAAGAAGGATGGTATGTACTTGCACATGATAAATTCCGGACCTTTGTGTTTAGTCAGATTTCACTACACGACCAAAGGTGAGCTTGCAGATGATAGAAGGCTGACCTGGCACTCTTTATATGATGTTGAATTTCATCCTTTCTCTGGCCTGTTTACGTAAATGTTGTACCCATGTATTTGAAGGTTTCGACCTGCTCTAGAGTTGTTTCATTCACACGAATGGGGGTACAGTTGGCTGCAGGAATACTGGATGTAAGGAGTTTCGTCTTCGACCCATTGATTTGAATTCCCATTTTGGAGGCAATCTAATTGATTTTGGTGACGACGAGCTAGATAGCGTGATGATTATCGCCAAAGATAACAATGTCATCAGCATAGTCAAGGTCGATGAAGGAAAAATTATGCCCTACAACTACCCTGATAAATCCCGTAAGAGCACGGCTCATTATCCAGTCGATTGTGCAATTGAAAAGAGTTGGAAGAGGAGGTGGTGCACATCCCTGTCTGACTCCGAATCGAACCTCAAAGAATTCTGAGTCCTCACTGTAGCAGCGAACTTTAATGCGGGTCAAAAGGTAATAAAAAAAGAAGCTGTTTGGCAAGTAGAAAATAAAATTACAAAACAGTGGAGAAAAACTTTTTAAAATTCACTTATAAAAAATCAAGTAATTACAATTATTCAACAAAAAAGAAACAAATATTCTTGCAGCATCTTTCTCCCTTGGCACAGCAGAATTAATTGTCACTAAAAGGGTTACTTCAAGATGTGATGATACAAAATATTTTTAAGCTGCCGACAAAATTAATTTTGATTTAAGATACCTGGTTATCTCTATAATACTGTCATAGTTCATTACTACTTTACTGTTAACCTGTATTAGAAATGGCCTAATTTGATAAAAAGCAGACATATGTAATGTACAATTATCTGTATCATTTTGGAACATCCTGAGGTGTTCTGGCACCATATTAGATAATTACTAAATGTATGTGCCAACCAAGCCTGTGTATGTATACACATATATCTAAATGTTCACATGCATCTATCTTTTAAAATACTTTGCACTGCTCATTCTTCATTTCATATCAAGATTTACGAATCTATCTTCATCAGACCGTTAACGTTCCAACACTATTTAATATTTCCCTTTTTTTTCTTTTTTTTTTAATAAAATTTTATCAACAGCGTCTCTTTGCGCGTTAATTTTAAACATGATGTATTGATTTCTTCTTCATTAGCGTCCATGCTTATAAGAGTATTGAAAGAAATTTCTCAGAAGTTTATAAATATTTTTTTAAAAATGTTGCTGTTTTGTCATATCTAAATAATAATACGCTAAGGCAATTTCATGTTCGTACGTACGTTATCACCTTACACGCTCTTTTTAAAAGATGGGATCCACCGATCAATGAAGATGCAATGCAAAAAAAGTACTTTTAAAAATTTCATCTAATTTCACTATTGTGTTGAATGTAAAACTCCAAATGAAATACACTTTCTTGGCCTTTGAGTTAGGATCAAAGTGTAGTATCTGCTCTGTCCAAAGATGGTACAATAATTTCATCACACCAGGTGTCTTTAGAATGGAAATATATTACAAACTCTTACAAAGGTTTTAGAGATAGACTCGCATAACCAAATATATTCTGAAACTACATTAACCATAGTACGTAAATAAGTATGTTTCAGTTTGAACAACAATAGTACAATAATATCGTCGGGTCTGCATTCGCACCAAACGTCCATAGAATGGAAATATTTTTAAGCACAGCAGCAGTATTCAACAGATGACGGATACAACTGTGGAATTTCCACGGGTCCCGCAAGTTTATATAATAATATGCTAAGGCAATTACATGTCCGTACGTACGTTATTACTCTGCACCCCTTTTTTAAAAGATAGGGTCGCAGAAGATGTAATGGAAAAAAAGAACTTTTAAAAATTTCATCTGATTACGCTGTTGTGTCGAACATAAAACTCGAACTAAAATACACTTTCTTGGTCTTCGTGGTAGGATCAAAGTGTAGTATCTGTTCTATCTAAAGATGGTACAATAATATCGTGAGGTCTACGGAGTTTACAACTGTGAAATTTCCACGGTTCCTACCAGTATGTTGATATACATCCATACAGATAAGCAGATACATACAAAAAATAAAGTAAGCAGATTTTGTTTGCGTTGCTCTAAAAGTTATTTGCACCTATTTTATGCTGAAATTCTATACATTTATTCCAATCTTCCTTTTCTATAATAGGTTTTCTCTTGAATTTCTTTCAGTAGACCTCGTCAGATATCAAAAAATACAAATAACTCACTATAAGCAAATTATTAATCTATTTTTCTTATCTCAATCGTTTTTTTTTATACCTCTCAGTCAAGTATCTCACCTGTGCTGCACTTCTTGACTTAACCCAACAGTCCATTGGGAGCCATAACATCAAGAAACACAAAGCAATGTTATTTTCCTTACTTCTGGAAGCGGCCATTTTAATCGAAAACAAATTATTGGGTCCAGTTGAGCATACTTATTTGCTGTTTCTGGCACCAGAGCAATACTATTTATGATATTTACATCTTCCACGATTTTCTTGGCTGACCAAACCGCTCTCATATGTTCGTTACTTTACACCCACTGGCCGATTCCATTAAAAAAAAACATCTAATATAATTTCATCTTGTGTTTTCGAGTTGTTCCTCCTCACATTCTTATTAAAGGTCAAAGTATTTATATTGATTATGAATTGAGTTTTTTGTTTGTTCATTCCCCTTTCTTGTCTGCAGAAAGTGTCATTCAAACAATCAATAAAATTGTGTCAAAGTATCATGCATATTGGTTGCTGACTGGTTGTCATTTTAGTTTCGGTGTTTTGCTAAATGAATATTCGTTTGAAAGAACATCAAATCAGGGGTTTCTCTTGTTCCTTTTTTATAGATTTTATTTATTTAACTGAGGAGTGAAAGAGAGGAAAATAGAACAATATATAAATAAAAAGAAAGCATTATCCATAGAAGCGACATATAATGTGTACTGCGTCATATAGAAAGACACTTTTTTGCAAACAATAACCAGAGAATAGAGAAACAATTTATTGATAGGAACTATGATTGTATTGAAATAAAATGGAGAAAATTTTCATCAAGTATATATAAATATATTTTTTCCGGCGTCAGAAACAGAACAGTAAGCGGTTGTAGGCCATCGTAACTCCGACTTTATTTCATAGATCCAGAAAGGAATTTTTTTTTCAACTTACCCATACTGCAAATATTCGTGAACTATACTGATGAAGACCCCAAACTAGAAAAAATAGGGCAGAGGACTGAAATATCGTTACGACTTAACACGACGCACGAATCGCCATTTTTCAAAGCAACAGACCACAACGGAGACTGGGGAGAGTCCATAAAGGACGGTCACGTACTGTTCCCTCTTTTGTTGAATTTAAAACCGACAGTACCGATGGTGTTCTTATCTTCTGTAATACATATATAATCATAAAAATGTGACCCGTAGGTCACCGAAACAGCTTAGGTTGGATTGTTTTAATCAGGAAAAAGTGAGTTTGCAAAGCAAGTTAAATATAAAAAGACAAAATCCAAAATTAGTTTCTTTCTGCTTCATTTATCTCCCCCTTGATCTCTCTCTATCTCTTTCTTTATACATCTATGGTAACTGATAGATAGTATGACTTTTGTTTACAATGGACTATTTTAATCTTTTTTCTTCTTTTACCATTGTTTATTATCTTCGACTGTTTATAAACGAAGAGAGAGAGACGAACGCGAGAATCATGAACGATGTATAGAATAAAAGCGGGGGAAGGCTAAACAACGGAGTGGTAGATAGAAAGTTTGTAAGAGATGGGTCACTTGATGAGTTAATTACAAATGACAGCTTATTAGACCAATTAAAACGGATCTTTTTTTAAATATAACTCAACGTATTTCATATAAGCTCTATTTTCACATGATTTATACCATAACATTAATGTTTTTGGAGTTCATAATATAGCGAACCCATTGGACACTTTAATAACTGCAACAGGTTTGATCCTTAACTATGTTAAAGCAGTTAAAAACTTCGTCATTAAAATGATCAAAATGTGTATATAGTTTCAGAATATATTTTGTCATCATTTTCTTAAAAAAAAGCTTTATTTTCAGTGGAATTTTCTGTTTATGATTCATTGAAACGGAAAAAGATAAAACTCCCCCCCCCCCCCCGAGGACAATCAGCATAGGACGTGAAATTTGGTTGGGAACTATTACCAAACATATTTCACGTATTATTTTAATGTGAATACTGTCCTTATTAAATGCTCCAAGGGTGTATGTCAGTCTGTCTTTTATGACATTGAAGAAAAAAAAGAGACTAGTAAACGGTGTTCACTTATCTAACTTGCAGTTACTGTTTTAATTGAGCTAATTATAAGAGAGAATACGTATAAAACATAACATTTGGATTTTTCGGACTACTGTTTTTATCTTGAATGTTATTCTCACAACGTTTCAGTCGATGTAACCTCCGACCTTCTTCAGGTGCATCTTGTCGCACTCGTGAATCTTTATGGCGAACTCAGGAATCTTTATGGACTTTCAAATGGAACCGTTTATTTATTTATCAATGGGGATAGCTTGTTCTCGTTCCGTCAGCCATGATCGGGTAGAAGTCTTAAGTAATTCTTAAGTATATTCTTACTATCATTCATACTGAGGATTGAACCTTCAATCTCCAAAAGACTGTCACTTAGAACTGATTATTACTTAGCACTTTATCTGTTGTGCCACGGGTCCATATGGACAAATCTAGTATGAAAACTAAAACTAAATAGTTATTTCTTTTTAATTTTTAATAGCTTCCTCTTAAACATAGTATTTAATGGTTTTCTCGTTACGTTTATACACAAAAGTGTTGCTTATGTATATGAAAATAAAACAATTAGAAATTAATAATAATGGGTACTTATAGTAGCGAAAGAACTTTTTAAAATCGTTATGTAAATTAGATATCTTTGCTTTGATAACGATCATTTCTTTTTAGATATTGTAATCTAGTGAATATTGCAAATTAGTAAAAGGTTTGAATGACATCTAACTTAGCTATGCAACAGATATTAACAGTGCATTATTCTTGTAATTAATCTACACAAATCTCAATAATTATCTTACCTTTAAATTGAAGAACGACACCAATCTCCATTAAAATAAGATGTAAATTTTGTATAAGATTTTGTTCTGACAGTTATATTTTTTACAACAAAATTAATTTTGAAGTTTTGCCATTTTTTCTTCCTTATATACATAACGTTTCTGTTTCTTTCAATGTTTGATGTTGATGCCTCCATTAACTTGCTATTACCGACTTATTACTTGGCTGAATGTGTCAACCATTACCAGATAGCAAACAATTTTTTCTCTTTTAAAGATTAGAAATATATTAAAAAAAGCACCATACTGTGATGCTATCTTATGTGAAGGTAATTTCCTTTAACCAATGCTGAGTATCTTCGCTTCTCGGTATATGTGCATGCGTGTGTACATACACGCATACATACATAGATACATATATATATATAGGGCTTTCTATTGACACTTATTACCTATCACCAATGCTTAAAAAAAAGAACGAAAATAATTTGAATTTAACTCCCAGCATGCCCGATGCTTCAGTTCTTTCTACCCACTACCGCGAATTCCATCACAGAGCGGATAAATACGTCAGACCAACAAGACGTTTCTTCTATAAACAAAACTATAAGTTTGTTTATTTAAAAAAAAATACATCTTTGAAAATGGAGTGTTTCTCCGAAATATATAAGACAACAGTAAAAAAAAAAATCTACCTTGCATTGTAAGGGCTTTCTATTGACACTTATTACCTATCACCAATGCTTAAAAAAAAGAACGAAAATAATTTGAATATATATATATACAGGGTGGGCCAAAATAAGGGTCTTATTTTTAAAAATTCATAACTTTTTTATTTATTGATTTAAAAAATTTTTTTTTTTAGAATAAGTAAAGGACCCCTTCCGAAGCAAGCATGAGCTGTATTAGCCCTAAGGAACGTACCCTCATTTAGAAAACATTATTTTTGCTTAAAAAACTCAAAACAGTGTAAAAAACAATACTTTAGTTTTTGTAAGTTTTAAGAAGTGTTTTTCGGCTAAAATTTGTTTTGTTTATTTTTAAAAATCTCGGAAGGGTCAGTCTACACACATATAAGGTTTGGTGAGTTTAACTTTTATTTTGTGGAAGTTATTTAAATTCAAGTTATTCAAATTTAAAGATAGGACCCTTATTTTGGCCCACCCTGTATATATATATATATATATATTATTGTGAATATATGTTTTAGCATATACTTTCAATACTTTGTTTACCAATCTCTTCCAATTTAAGCTCGATGAATGTCAAACAGTAACAACAGAGCATATATAAGTAGGCAAAGATTATTTATGTTACAAAAGGCAAGATTTTTTTGATTTTTCTTACAAAGCATTTTTTAAAACATATACATTACTATGCAAATTATTTTACAAATAGTTTCGCTTAAAGTGAACCAAACAACATTATTATGTTAATATTGGATCTGTTCACTTCAAGGTCATCAGAAATGTATAAGAAAAGTTCTTAATTTGAAAAAATTATACAACGTATTTTGACATGATACGCAAAAACGTTAAAAATGAAAACTTTTAACTCACGGTCCACCTTCTTGGAACGACAATTCAGAGTTGACATAATAATGTTGCTTGGTTCACTTTAAGCAAAACGATTCGTAAAATAATAGGCACTGAAATTTATCTGTTTCAAAAAATGCTTTGTAAGAAAAATAAAAAGTCTTGATTTTTGGAAGGTAAATGATCTTTTCTTATATATATACATATATATATATATATACATATATATATATATATATATATATATATATATATATTTACATATATATATATACACTCAAATTATATACAGGTATATCTACATGCACACACGCATATATATATATATATATATACACATACACTCAAATGTATACACACACATTATATACAGGTATATCTACATGCACACACGCATATATATATATACACACTCAAATGTATACACACACATTATATACAGGTATATCTACATGCACACACGCATATATATATATATATACACTCAAATGTATACACACACATTATATACACGTATATCTACATGCACACACGCATATATATATATACACTCAAATGTATACACACACATTATATACAGGTATATCTACATTCACACACGCATATATATATATATATATATACACTCAAATGTATACACACACATTATATACAGGTATATCTACATGCACACACGCATATATATATATATATACACTCAAATGTATACACACACATTATATACAGGTATATCTACATGCACACATGCATATATATATATATATATATATATATATATATATATATATATATATTATTCTTTTGACGTCTAACGATTTCACATATGCGTTCTTGGCTAATTTTAAAATTCTCTTCTTTTCTCCATCTTTTTGTTCATTTTGTTGTCACTTGAAGATGATTCAATGAAGAATCGAAAGTGTTAATGATACTTATAGAACAGTCATTATTTTTTTTTAATTTTGACACAAAAAAATAATTAGAAATTTTTTTAAAATAAAGTTATAATAAAGCAAAATAATTCTATTATGTTTAACAATGTTTTCTTAAATGAAAAAATGCTGTCTAAATATACGCACAAATATATATATATATATATATAATGTGTGTGTGTACTGGAAGACCACCCGTGCCGCGTAGGATCAGTATTTGATATATATATTATTAAATATATAATTTATTAACTTTAACATTGGTTTATAATCATGTTTATACAAGAATTACAAAGTCAAATTAAAAAAATAGTTTGACATCAGAATACCTTGTGATGTCATAATAACCCCAAAAAAGCCTTTAAAATACAACGAAAAAACTGAACTTTCAGGAATGTTTATTAATTGATGTCTGATACCTATTGAAAACATTTCACAAAAATCGAAGGTATCTGAATTAGTGTTTCAACAATTAATTGGAATCGGGAATCAGAAAAATCGGAAATTTTTTGGGTAGCAGAATCGGCAAAATTTGAGTCGTATTTCCAATTCCAAAAGCAATTCTTTTAATTTTCGTTGTTGTTTAAAACTTAATTTTCCATTTCTGGTACTAATGATGAAATGAAAACTTTTATTGATTACAAGGAAAACTAAAATCTATAGATCATAATAACGAATTTAGGTAAAAATGGCACTGTAAAAAATGGCACGGTAAAAATGGCACAGGTAAACATACCTCTCTATCTCTCTATCTTCCCACTCTCACCTCTGGCTCTCCTCTTTCTTTCTCTCTCCCACTCTCTCTTTCTTTTAATTGTTTACATTGTTCCATTCCTCTCACCACTTCTATTATTAGCCCTTTATTTATCTTATTCGCGTTTCTGCCCACCATATTAAACATTCATGTACAGATGAAGTGTGCAGGGTGACAAGCAAACAAGCGTGATAACAGCATAATCAGAATTTTAGTAGTATAATAGACTTACCCCGTTGGGTCACAGCCACTTCCATTGTTTATCCTACTTTGATTTCAGTTCAATATTCATAAACTGTGACATAGCTTTAAAGACATTCTTCTTACAACTAAAAATAATAAGTCCCTTTACTTCAACAGTATTATTATTATTATTGTTGTTATTATTGTTTTGTAGTTACTATAAACTCTCACACAGGTCATCATCAGTGATTAACCAGTGGTGTTTCTTTAAGTCTGAGTGAGAACAAGTCACCCCAGATTTCGAGTACTCTCCATTTCTTTCAATAACCATAGAAAATGATTTTGCATCATCACAACAGCCGCTTACAATTAATTTTCCATTGGCAACGACCAGTGGTCTTCTCTGGGATTTGGGTTGTAATAAACCTCCCCAAGGTCCCAGTATTCTCCGCACCCTTCCAATGAATTCTAGTTAGTGCTCTCCTTCCTCGGTCTTTCCATCTTCCTTGACCCTTTACGACTATTTGGTATGGTATCAGCCGAAGCTGGTGCCATCACATTGTTTTTTATGCGGAGGCGGGGGGACACTTTATGAAATTTCATGCAGTTTCAGTTCCCTTGGGTTCATGTGGTGGTGTTCTTTCTATGCTTTTGTTTTATTTCTATTTCGACTTCTCTGTGGCTGGTTAGCATTTGTAGTTTATGTGGGTGGTTTCCACATTTGAGGAATTTCTTTAAGGTGGTTTCAGCTGTTTTCATCATTTCTGTCTCAGTTTTCTCTTTGATTCCAATTTCTCCCTATCTTTTTCTCCAGTTTTTTGTGGACTGTTTCTAGTACTCCTACGATTATTGGTATTACATTGACTTTCTTCATGTCGCATATCCATTTCAGTTCTCTAGCAAGTTCTGTGTATTTGCTTCTTCGTCTTGTGAACTGCTGGGACAGCAAAATCTACAAGTTGGCAGGGTTTTTCTTTCTTGTCGACTATTATGACATCCGTATATTATGAACCTTATTTTTACTGTTGACTAACGCGCTAACCGTAAAAACTACTGTTACGTGAAACACTTATTAGTGAGAAAGAAAAAACGGTTTTATCCATTTTCTTTCTCTCTTTTACAACTAATATTACGGTAGCAGCGTAATAAAAAGAAAAAAACGTCTAAAAGCCGTCTTCTATAAATAAACATTTAAACATGGAAGATTTTAAATCCCCATAGCTGAGATTTGTTAAATACCAAGTGCAACAACAACTAAAAAACGAAGAAAGATTTCAAAAACTTCTACTGGAAAAACGATAAAAAAATCGAAGACAGACAGCAGGAACAACAACAAAACAACGAAGAAAAACTACTGGAACAAAATTTAAAAAATCGAAGTATTACGACAAACAATGTCGAATAGGGGTCATTTACCGAGAACGAAAATGCTATTTCTGAAAATGCCGTTTGGAGTGCATTCGACAATTTCCCTTTTTTCCCAGACGAGGATAAAATCTTCGCTTCATATTTCAGAAGGTATGAGGATCTATACAAAATAGATTGTAAAAATTGGCAGACATTAAAAAAGTTTGCCTACTGCTCCGAACATTAAGGACCATCGAAAATACCAAATTTGTAGATTATATTTTACCCCGAAAAACCAGCGACTTGACTTTTTCTGAAGCGATGAAACTTTTAGCAGAATTATTTAGCCCTAAAACTTCCCTGTTCAATCAAAGGTAGAAGTGCATGAATTTAATCAGAAAAGACAACGAAAACTACTCGACTGTGGCGTTAATCGTTAATAAACACTCTGACGATTTCAAACAAGCTGAACTTAGTGTGGTTAATTTTAAATGTCTAATATTTGTACATGGACTTGTATCAGCCACAGACACATAAATCAGACGTAGTCCTAAACAAGTTAGAAAGTGAGCCAAATTTAACATTACAGAAAATGGCCGAAGACTGCCAGAGATTTGTATGTGTTAAACAAAAGATATTGAAGAGTCGGGCATTGCTCGCATAATAAATATAGTCAGGAATCACATTTAAACTCTCTTTCAAAAACAAGTCAAACTAAAACGAGAGATAATTTTCACGCTCCTACAAAAACAAGCCACCCCAATAACAAACAGAAAAAATTACCGCCTAGCCCCTGTTTCCATTGTGGATCTTTACATTGGTTATGGATTGGCCATACCGTTTTATAACCTCCTTAACTTGTAATAAAGTTTGACACAAGAGTTCACATTGCAGAGCGAATAAAAGTTAGGTTCAATTCACAAAAACAAACGAATAGGACGGCATAAATATAAGAAAATACGTACAGGTAAAAATCCTGAATAAAAATGTCAAGTTACAACTAGACTCTGATTCAAACGTGTCGATAATCAACCTGCATGCATGAAAAAAGTTGGATAAACAAACCATTCCAAAAACCAACAAAATAGCCAGGACGGTGACAAGCACAAAAATTAAATTCGAGGATGAAATTATTACCACCGTTACTTTAAACGGAACTGCCAAAGAATTGAAAATGTTCGTATAAAAAACAACAACAATTTGTTTGGCACAGACTGGATGCAACAGTTGATTCTATGATATTTACCAATCAACAACTTTTGCCAGAAAATAGAAAATCTGATGACCAAGTCAGAAAAACTAAAGAAGGAATTGGAAAAAAAAATCCCCTGAAGTTTTTCTGGTGGTTTAGGTCGATGTAAAAAGATAGATATCAACCAAATTTGAACTTAAAGAGAACATTCCTTTCTCTGAAGTCAGTAAGTTGGCAGAAACAAAGACATATGCAGGCATTACAAAGAATTCTGAACCAACCATTAACAAACAGAAATACCAAGTATGCAAACCAACCTACAGGGAATGAAAACTGAAGAATCATCCCATATAATCAATTATGAAATCTGCAAGATAGTAGCATTGACACAGATCCGATGTCACTATGACAATACGATCGGCATGCAGTTGGCTCTATTTCTCTGCATATCAACCGGTCCGATGTTTCCACTGTGACAGTGAAGAGTGTACATCCACATACAATATTTTGGTTAGACTAATTTCATCAACGTGCTGCATTTCTTTATATATATGTTCGCTCAGGTGGGAGTATATTGAAACGTCTTTCTTTAAAACATTGCAGTGGAGTATATATTCTAAAGACTGTGATTGGCTGATAAGAACATTTTCCTTTTATTTATTAGTGAGAAAGCCAACAATACCAGGCGTAATGTTTGATGCAAGCGATATCAAGAAGGATGTTGCTGAACGATGTTGTCTAGCAGAAGGCATATACCTACCAAAAGAAGAACAGGCGAAGGAGCTAAGACAATTCCGACCCATATCGTTACTAACCATCGATGGAAAGATTGCGTTCGGAGTTGTTGCCAACAGAATAATAAAATATGTGCAAAGCAATAACTTCATCAATGAGTCAGTTCAAAAGACAGGAATACCCGGAATACCTGGCTGCATTGAGTATGCAATATGGCAGAGTATCAAACAAGCGAAGAAAGAAAAAGAGGATGTTGTAATTGTATGGTTAGATCTTTTTAATGCATATGGCTCAGTCCTACATGAGATGATTCGGAATGCAATGGAGTTCTTTTGGATTCCAGAAATAGTTCAGAGTATGATCATGAAATACTACAGAAAATTCAAGATGCGCTTTACGACATATAACTATACAATGGATTGGCAAAGGTTGGAGGTTGGGATTGCAGCAAGATGTACAATATT
Source organism: Sepiola atlantica (assembly GCA_963556195.1). Taxonomy (NCBI): domain Eukaryota; kingdom Metazoa; phylum Mollusca; class Cephalopoda; order Sepiida; family Sepiolidae; genus Sepiola; species Sepiola atlantica. The sequence goes on from OY744515.1 coordinate 63,523,336, forward strand.
AGTGATCTTGTTTGTACTTGTGAAGGAAATGTTGTTGAGATCAACAAATTGTGAGAATACACTTGTTAAGCCCCCACTGCGAGGATTTATGGACGATGTTGCTATGAAGTCGAACAGCGCAGAAGGAATGGAAGAAGTATTGAACCAACTAGAACGGCTTATTAAGCGGTCAAGGATGAGATTTACAGAGACACATTAAGTGACAGAAGCCAAGGAGCGGAAATACAGCAACAGTCAGAAGAAGGATTAAAAGTAATTGATAAGACCGAGTTACCCAGAAAGTACAAATGTTAGTGTCCTCGGATACAGTGGCCATTGCAGATGTATCAAGTACCATTGACGTGAGTAAAACGGATCACACAACGGTGTAAAGTGTACATAAGGAAGTGGTTGGGACTACCAAGAATGTTGAACAACTCAGCAATATTTGGAAAAGGGGACAGCTGAAGTTACGGATTGCATCAATTGTGGAGGAGTACAAGGTGTCAAAAGTAAGGACAGTTGTAGAACCACCTGCTTCCCTCGACAACCACCAACTCCAACGTTGTGTGTGCCGTGGTTTTTTTCGCGTCTTCGTTGTCATCTTTGCTGTGTAGTATTCTTGGCGATCGCTGAGAGTACAGAACTGGTTTACAAGTTAAGAAAAACAAACAATGCAATTCACAAGAAAGAACACAAACTCAGATACATTATGCATAGGTACTGGAGCCCTGGCTGAGTATGTGATGCCGTTGTGAAAAAAGGATCGTCAAACGCTAACGTTCATATCTTAATCAACTGGGATGAAATTGTCTGTCGAGGCTATCTGTGTCGTCGTCTGTCAGCTAATCTAATCACTTGCTAAATCTTTGCCGAGCTCTGCTTAACTCTGACTCTGTTCACCTCCGCTATCTGCTTAACTCTGACTCCTCAATCTCTTCACTTCCAACCGAAAATCCTATGTCTGTCTTTTGTCTTAGTTACCAACTCTCTGAACAATAGAAACCGACCATTCCCGCGGCAATCCTTGTTAATTACCCATCCTAATTCCCGATCGTCTTTGTGTGCGTTGGTAAATCATTTACCTTCATTGTCTTTCTACCCATCCTACCTCCGACGGCTCCCACTTGCGTGAATCATTTCCCATCACCGTTCGAGGTTTGCCCCTCCCTTGTACCTCCATAGTATCACACAGTCATGATGCTCCGTTTCTCTAACGACTAAGAGATTAAAGATGATCCACCTGAAATAAGAACTGGAAAGAAGTGGAAGGCAGTAGAAGCGATCAAGACAGCTATTAACATCTTAGAGCACGCAGATACTGTTGGTGTTGTACAGAATACAAAAGAAGGACTAGGTATGCAGAATTTAAGACCTGCATGAGTAATCAAAGGAAGAAAAGAGATTCTGTGGTCAGTGAGATAAGGAATGAAGAACAGAGAAAAAGATATCTACACCTGGTACAGTGTCATCAACAAGGCCAATGTGTTTCACTGGGAAAAGTGTGTAATTAACTAGAAGATCAAATGGAAAGAAATCTGAGCTTGGGAGCGAGCAAGAACTTTGTTCATAATAACATAGAATTACGATGCAATGACTTCCCCAGTGAATTTTGTTCAATGGAGATTAGACAATGATGACAAATGCAGGTGTTGGGAAAGAGGAACTCTCAGGCATATTCTGTCCAACTGAAACTTAGCACTAAGTCAGTACACGTGGAGGCATAACAAAGTCCTTAAAGTAATAGAAAAGCTATTACATCAGAAAGTATAGAAGTTTAATGAAGGAGAGCTACCAAAAATAGAGAATATTAAGATAAACTTTCATAGAGCTGGAACAACAGGCATGGTGAAGTCATTCAAGAGTACAGTTAACCGATGAAAGATAGCAAGGAAAATGGAATGTGGCAGTAGACCTCCAGAATAACTTGATCTTCCCACTGGTCATACGTAGCAGAGACCAGATCTTGTAGAGTGGAGTGCGGAAAAGAAAGTTGGAATTATGTTGGAGCTGACTGTACCCTAAGGGGGGTAATTTTGCAATTGCAGAAGACAGGAAGGATGAGAGATATGGTGACCTACTGACCTAATGCTTGGAAAAAGGATGAAATGTGGAATACTATCATTTGGCTGTTGGAGCTCGAGGGTATGTTGAGCGAAAGATAATGAACATACTGCAAAATCGTTTCTGTTGTACGAACACAGAAGTAAAAAAAAATTGTGAGAGACGTACAAGAAGAAACGTAGAAGACATCTGGTTAAAAAGAAACGATGAACAGAAAAGTAGTTTACACCAGTACCAATACGACCTCCTGATGAAGGAGCCCCGCCACTTCAGAGATACAGTAGAGGAGTAGGGGCCGAAACTGCGAAGTGGTTCCTCAGATGATCGTGGTACTGGATCGGATTGTGGAGCTGTGAGCTACTGTGCACTAAAGGTAATGAGTACAAATTATTTCCTGAGCATTTTTTCTCATACAATATTCGCTTGCATCTCGTTTTTATTGTTTGTTCTATAAAAGGGACACACTAATACCCATCAACGTCTCTTCCTTTAAAACAAATGATCTAATCCGTTTTATTTAAACATTTTTAAAGGAGAAATCATTTTTTATTTGAGACTTTAAATGATTCCAAGTTCCTGTACAAAGACAATGGGGGCATGAAGAACTGGATTTCCACTTGGGGAAATAAATCTAGTATATATATATATATATATATATATATATGAATTAGAAAAATAAATTCCCCGAACTGAACAGTTTTGCACCACCTTTATGTTCACTTATGAAGATTGAAATCAAGATATAATGCTACTAAACCTACATCATTTTAATTCTAGGAGATGTATAAAATTAAAAGCTTAAGTTTAAGGGGTCTGAAGAAGAAAGTGAAATTCAGGGATTCTTGCTTAATTCGTGTTTAATCACTATGGATTAAATTCAATACAATTCTGAAATATTTTAATTTTTAAAAGAGAGGTTGTGCCCACATGAAAACCCTTTAAAATACTCCCAAGAAACTAAAATTTAGGGAATGTTTATTAATTGATGTCTAATACCTATTGTTAAAATTTCATAAAAATCGGAGGCATCAGAATTTTCACGAAGGGTTTCCACCCTCTTTTTATCCTGTTTGCATGAAACTAAATTTAATAAAATATAGCCTTCATTACGACTCCTTACGCCTAGCAACTGTGTATCAAAATTCCTAATGATCAGTAAATTAATTTAAGAGTGAATTCTTTGCATACAAATATATGAACATATAACTTTCTATATTTAATATTTATAAATAAGTATTAAATTATATTTACCTACAAACGACGTCGTTTCAAGCTTTTTCTCTCATCAGTGCAGGGAGGTGATAAGTTTAGATGGTCATAAGGCGTGAACCTGGTTCACAGAAACACATTTGACTTTGCACGCTTTCACTCTATCTTCACGGCCATAGGAAATTATCACATGATACGGAGAAATTAAGTTATATTTATGCCAATTATAGCGTAAACATCAAGACAGACTAGAGGGCTCAACGAACTTACTTGGAGCCTTGCTTTGTAGCTCAAGTGAATGCTTATTTTTTAATATCTCTTAACAGTGTTCAACTTTAATTTTCTTAAAGGTGCTTTATAATATATGTCACGCTGTGTCACAGCTATTCAGTGCGGCTAGACTAGCACTCATTACAAACAAGGAATCGAACCTCCAACCATCTAGTTTATAGCGGGCAGTTCTTACCACGAACCTACAGCATAGGCGCTCGTAAATGATATCTACAATGTTTTTATGTAAACATTGACTGCCACTCTACAGTGCTTATTTTTTATTTATTTACAAAGAGCTTTGCATTACGCTAAGTACTTGCAGGCGATATGTATATATATATATATATATATATATATATATAATACGAGAATTTACTTAAAAATCAACACCGAACCTAATTAAAACAACATACCTTACATACACAAAGAGCTCAATATACTTTTATTCTTTTCGATAGTGTTATAACAATAATGAATAAGTTTTAAGAAAAGGCACAGTTATTATTTATTACCATCCAGCATCTCCCTGGAGTTTAATTACATTGAGCACAAGTAACTTACCAAAAAGAATAGAGAAAAAATGAAAAAGAAATTTTTTGGTTGATGTGATGAAGTTGGAATTTGTCATATGCAACAGTTGAAAGAAAAGAAAATGCTATGTAAGAAATGCAGAAACCCATCTAACTAACTGAAATAGAAATGTACCGTAAATACCTATCGGAAGCAGGGGGGGGGGTTGTGTATTAGTTGTATATAAGCAAAACCTATTTCTCTAAATGTATTTATTTTTCTTAAATAAAAAACAAAAAACAAAAACGCTGTTTGCTCCCCTTCTATTTCATTTTCTCCCTTCTCATCTCTTTTTTGTATCTGTCTTTAAATTGGCTGGCTACAATCCGTTTCATTAGATTGTGTCAGTAAAGAAGTATGAAGTGTTATTACAAAATGAAAAAAAGTCAAACTGTTTTTTTTTCATAATTTGTGTCTGTTAAAATGTATTAAGAAAATGTTTGTAATAAGAAAATGAACATATCAATCAGTGAAGTTGTGTTTTTGTTAATAAAGATTTGGACACTTTAAATTGGTTTTCATAGTAAGAAAATAGGATTAATAAGTACATGAGCGAAACTCAAGGCCACTAACAACATTGCCTGAAGACAACATTTTAATTAGGTGTTATCAGTCAAATTAGCTTACATAAATTTATTATATTCAAGTAACTTTAAAGATTAAATAACCTAATATTTATTTTTTAAATATAATTGCTTATCAGGTAAATCCATGTAGAAATTATTGTTAATTTCGTTAGCAGCTGGCGCTGTTTAAATAAAAAACAGAAAGTTCCAATCTTTATAACAATCTTCCTCGCTAGAATAAATATATTTTGAAAGAAGTTGAAACAAAATATATTATTTTCTTGCAAAGAACATGGTAGAAGTAAGAAGACAAATCTTACTAGTCAGAATCACATATCGATTTGTCAGATGCGATGCTATTTAGGTATAACTTCGAGAATCCGATTGACTTTTCTTTATATATTATGTCATCTTGTTTTATTATTATGTATTGAATTAGCTTACTAACACACATATATACAATGATTAAATGGTTCTGTTAGTCATTCATTCTTTTCAAAGAGAGTATAGATTACTTTTTCCAGGTTTTTTTTGCAATTCTTTATCCTGTCAGCGTATTGATTTCCTGCTTTTTATAGCCACAAAGATGAAGATTTCATTACCTGCGCTTTTAAGAACCATGCGTTCACCTTTTTCTCAAAATAAAAACAAATCCAGGGAAAATTGTTTATTTTGGGTTGGTGGATCAAAGAAAGAATTCCTGGCTCTTTAATTTCGGAGTTTATTTTGAATTGTTGAAACTCCAACCAATTTATCATCACTGCTAACCACGCCGAAATGAATACCTCTCTCTCAAAAAATATAAAAAACGAGAGAATCTACCACCAACCGAATAGAAAAGCTATTTCTGAACGTTATTTGAAAATTTGACAACATCAAGTTCCAACCTATTTTATCCTTGTAATATGTTTTGATTCTAGCTTTGTAAATAACATCTATGGAAACAAATTTATATAGATATAAGCATCTAGAACTATATTGTTTTATTCATTTTTATATTGAATTGTTGAGATATGAGGTTATTTTACCTCACAGCTCTGTATTTAGTAGGGATCTCAAGCATAACTATTATAAGAACGAATCATAGAGTACAAATGCACATTTATTTACAGTTGACAATATATTAAAAAAAACCCGTACACGTTTCATTATACAAAACAGTAAGCCCATGAGTGTCTACTCACGAGTAGCAACAGTTACAAGGTAGGTTATAGATATCACGACAACCAAGATATTCTTTGTTCTGTAAGACGTTTGTAGATGTCTTGCGGCGATAAATCCCCGTTACTTTCTAACCCGTTTTATGGTCAACAAAAGGAATTAATTTACCAATGTTATCGCACGGTCTATATCGATGGTCAGTTTCCCTACAATTATACTGAAATAAATTAATTTTTATATGCACTCAGTATGTTAGAGCATAAAGAGAACAATTTATTAATTTGATTTCCGCATTTGACAATATTTCTGAGATGAAGTGCTGTTATTTATATTATTTGCATATTTAAGACTTATCATTGTTTTGTTTTTTTCACACCGTTTCGGTTTCCGTAATTTTCCAGCCTTCTTCAGCTAACTTTTGTCATACTTTTATGAATTTTGAATTTGAGCCTTTATTTAAGTTGCAAGTGTAGATTGGTCGCATTCACTTTCCATTCGTATGGATACGTTGTATCGATTCATTTGTTTTGTATATTTTCCTTTTGTAGCAATAGAGACGAAAACTTACCAGCTTCGGGCAGCCGGTTTCTAGAGAGAAAAGAACTCGTGTTCAGAATTGCAGATTTTTTAAAATGGAACTAATTTGAAATGGGTGAGCCAACTTACAAAAAACAGATTAAAAGAAGTTGTGAGAGGTATTTTTCATAGAAATCGTGAGATAATTTTGTCAGTGTTGTTATGGTGTTGTAGAAGCAGGAGTTCCTTCTGATATTTGGACCGTCATTGTGACTTTATTACGGTTACAGGAGATTCACATACATCTTTGTTTCTTACACCATTAATTCCTTCATCACGGATTGAACTTACAACCTCTAGGTAAAATTTACTTTAGAATATCTCTTAACCAATTCTTGACGCATGCCATAGTTGATAAAAACATTGTTTAAAAGTCGATTAAACGTAGTGACCATGAGTCCCATGAGGATAAGAGTGTTAAATAGTAAAGGATACGTTCGTTAGTACATATCTGATGATTTAAATTCGCAGATCGGTGTGTCAATGTGATTATGATGTAGGTTAGCCAATATGAACGAGAGAATCAATAAGCTGGTTGAAAGTCTCAATGCATCAATAACATTCACATTCTCAATGTTTAATCATCATGAACCCCGATGGGCTGACTACCTAGTATCAGTTTCTGATTAAAATTGTGAAGCAAAACACTGGATAGACTCAAGACAAAGCTTTAAAGAAAAGCATTGGTAATGATCTTTTTCAAGTTTACCTTGCATACTCAGAGGAAGTTTTTTTCTCTAGCAAACAAGTCTCTTTGCTGCCAAGCAGACAAAACAATCATTTTTATAGAGAGATTCAGATAAAAACGTGTTGCATTTCGGTTTTGTGATTGTTAATCACCAAAGATAAAAGATCTTTGTTGTTTTATTTTCGCTTGCCTTATTTGCTTGCATTGAGAAATATTTTTTTAAGATTCCAATTCTGTTAATCTCTTTTTTATACACTCACATACATTTTCAATTATATATTTCCAAAAGTTGCTTATCTATAAGTATATATATTCACTCACATACACTCACATAAATATATACACTCACATAAAAATATAAACTCAAATATACACGTATACACTCACATACAGACACATATAAATATTTACACTCACATACAGACATATACATTCACATAAATATATACACTCACATACACACATATAAATGTATATAAAATGATAATCTATTATTAAAGAGTTATGGTGTTTTGGGGAGTTTGTCTGTTCGTATGCAAATAAAACCATGTGATTGGTTGACAAAAAAGGAATAGACAGAGTACACATTACTAAGGCAATAGTTTTTAAAATGTCAATACTCGAATATCACGTGTCTAAAAGAGTTTTTAAAACTGGACATGTCTTTTATAAATGTAAGCCAATTAATAACATGAAAGATATTACATACATATTTATTTAAACTAAGTGACCTTTTTATGATAATCCACAAAAAACGACATAAAGGGTATTTAGCATTAGTTCGAAGGGAATTATTTTTAAAACATAATTTTTAATGTTTTTTGCCAATAAAAACAATATGTAAATATATTCATAATAGTTACTTATTCTCTCATACAAATACTAAGTAGCATAGTAAAACTATGAAACACATTCACGTATTACTTTTATGTGTGTATAAATAAAATAAATAATAAAACTAAAAACAAATAATAATATACGCCCCATCATAGGGAGCGACATAATACAGTAAAATGCCACCAATGAAATATAAGTTTATTCTCCGTTTGTCTAAAGTGAAATTTTTGCATTGCTACTTTTTTGTTTTAATTAATGAGTTCGTTGAATGATTAAAATAAATCGAATCTTTTAATTTTTGTTGGTCATCGTAGTGAAAAAAAAGGAAGGAATCTAATTTGTTTTTTGTTGTTGTAGTAGAAATAGAAATGGTTAATGAACTGCATGTTTTTATTTTTGGTTGCCATTACAAAAGATGATTGTCGTTATATTGTTGATAAAAAATAGAAGTGGTTTAAAAACATAATTTCTAAATGCAAAAAATAATTTTTATTCTATTAATGTTTATTTAAATAAAGCCCTTTTTATTTGAAAATATTTGTTAGTTTAAAAACAAACAAATGTAAATTAAATGTAAATTAATAAATCCACGCAGGAGTCAAAATGTAATTCAAAGGCAAGTTTTGAATAAGTAGCTCTGCAATTTTCACATCCGTAACAAACGCAGCAATTTCATTGGCTAATGGACATTGGTGAGTAGCCAATGAAAAAGACAGTTGTAGATTTTCATGTAAAGAAAATATCGGTCCAGATATATTATGATTGGATTTTCAATTTTAGTGAACATAGACTTATAATGTACGTACATGACCAGCTAGTCAGAATCAAATATCGATTTGCCAAATGGTTACATCGCTCTAATTTTGAGAATTCGACTGACCTAATTTTATATTTATACGAGAAGAATACTTGAGTAGGTTTCTTTATGATGAACTAGAAGGGTAAAATTAATTCTCTGAACAGAGGTTTTGCGCCACTTTTATGTCCCCCTCTTAAAATATATAATGATATTAAACCTTATGTCTAGAATCCTTATCCCAATTGTGATCAAAATCTATTATATGATTTTGATTCTAGAAAATATCTAAAATTTAAGGCTAATGCTTAAGGAGTGACATTTAGGGAATCTTGCTTAATTCGTGTCTAATGAATGTGGATCAAATTCAATGCAAATCTAAAATATTTGAATTTTAAAATGGGAGGTTGTACCAATATTATATCATATATATATATAGAAACATACACATACCTACCTTAGTATACATAGAGATATAATGTATTTTGAAAGAACTTGTATATATATCAAGGGAGGCGTGATAGCGCTCTATCCCTTAATAGACTTCAAAAACGACCTATGCTAGAAATCTCATTTCTTTGATCAGTCATAACTCAAGAACCAATAAACAAAATTAGTTAAAACTTTGCACAAAATTTTCATTTGATAGGTTCTATAAGTGTGTAGAATTTCAGCATCATTAGTCAAGGCAACCCAGAGATTCAGAAAGGTCAGGAGTGATTTTGTGTTATTCGTGTGTACGTACGTACGTGTGTGCCACCCTGTATCTCATCAACTATTTGATGGATTCAGCTGATTTTTGGCAGAGATAGAAGTTCTAGAGTCTAGTTGATGGCATTTTAATTTCAGTTTACCATATACCTTAGTTTTCCAGAAAATTCAAAAAAACCTTTAAAATTACCATTGTCTTGAGGCATAGCCTTTACAAAAGTAGTGACATTCCATGATAAATGCCAGTATACTGAAATCATATACCCTTAATAGGGTTAATTCATATACACTAAATGTACAAAAGCAAGGAAATTCTCAAATGTTTACACTTTTATTGTCATTAAGGGTATGACTACATATCAACCAAACCATTTCATTATCACATCACTACAGTATAAATATCTATGCATGAGTGGATGAAGTGTGTGAGGTGCGCTGAAGAAAAATTCCTACAAGTAAAATACATAGCCCTGTTGTGCTCACATACCCTTAATGACAATAAAAGTGTAAAAATTTGGGAATTTCCTTGCTTTTGTACATTTAGTGTATATGAATTTTCATCTTAACCCTATTAAGGGCATATGATTTCAGTATACTGGCATTTATCATGGAATTATATATATATATATATATATATATATATATATATATAACTATTAAATTATGCTTGAAGATTTATTATTGTTTTTTTATATATATACATATATATATATGTATATATAAACAATAATAAACAATTAGAATTAGTAATTAAAAAATGTGTTTCGTCATTGATTTTCGCTATTAATTGATTTGTGTCATGAAAAAAAAAATTATTTTCAATCCCATTATTCGATTTCACTATTTAACCCGATTTAATATATTAGTTTTTTGGGTCTTAGAGAAAGAGAAAGGTGACATAGTTGATACTTTCTCATTAACATGAAGTATTTTATTTATTTATTTTAGTAAGATGGGTATTTTATTTAGTAAGATACATATATTTCGCTTCACCAATTGCTAACTCTATGGATGCACATAGTAATAACAATCTTTCATATTTTTAAACATTAACACATTACTTAGGAATTGTTTTAAACGGGTTATTGCTAATTATTGTGCTCACAACAAACACAGATTTTTTATTAGTCATATTTTTCCATATTTAACTTCATAAAAATTAACGGCACATATCACATACACTTTAGATACGATCAACACATAAAGTCATTACTACTATTGTTATATATGTGTGCTTCCATACATTACATTACATTTAAGCAATGTAGAAGTAGTGGATGTAGTATTTTTTTGCTTCTTACATCAAGTGGCTTCATGCCTTGTTTGGAGCGATTTCCATTAAAAAGTTAATTTTTCTAAAAAGACGGATAACAACTTAATATATTCCCACATTGCTATTTTTAGGCATACATATTACATATGTATCCACATGGTTAAATATAAGTATTTGACTCACATACAAAATACGCTCGAGCTACTTATGCATCTGTCCTCAGGAAGACATAAATAGTATGTTTAAGTGTTGAATGCATTTAAAATGATTTTAACCTAATCCTTCCATAGTACATTTCCATTAAAAGGATGAAGAATCACCGGATAGGTCTCTATTTGCTGACTAGGCTTTAAGCTCGGTAGACATTGTCTGTCTGGCCTGCCACATTTGCATGGCCTTCACAACTCTGATACTTTTCCCTTTTCTGGTCGCAATTATAGGCTCCTAAACATCACCAACAAAGTAAGTCAAATTTTCTTGCACATTATTTTTTGTGTGTAATATTTTCAGACGTTGCTATATTTAAACATACATATTACATACATGCATCCATATTGTAAAATATTGAGTTGCCCAAAAAGTTTGTTCGTCTTTTAAAAGTGGATATTTATGCAATTTATTTTCCATGCTCGATTTGGAAACTTTGAGAATGTCTGGTTGTCAAACGACAATCGTGTTCAACTATGGCTTTCACTTGGTCACTGTCGATCATCTTTGGCCAGCAAAAACAAGCATCTTTCACTGAAAAATCTCCTTTTCAGAATCGAGCAAACCGTTTCTGGCACACCAGTTCTGTAACAGCATTCTCCCCATACACATGGCATACCTTTATGCAGGTTTCTCTGTCTTTTTCTTCTTTTCTGTAGTAAAAAAGCATCAGATGTAAGTAGTTCTCTGCTTGATTTCCCATTTCAAGGCCTGAAATACAAGCAAAAATGTAAGAACTCCTCTGCTCGGAGACTTATTACATACTGACGTCAACATACTCGCTACACCAAACATGGGATTTGAAGAATAGGAATATAAAACGATCTTTAGTAGGCTGGAAAGATGACATTCAAAAACGAATAACACTTTGGCCAACCCAATATAAAAATTTGATTCACATACAAAATACACTCAAAGTACTTATACATCTGTCCTCAGAAAAACAGAAATAATATGTTTGAGTGTTAAATGCATTTTAAATGATTTTTAACCTAATCCTTTGAAAGTGAGTTTCCATTAAAAGGATGAAGAGTCATGGAAATATTCACTTGCCTCCATTTCTGTCATATGCAAAAATATTCCATTCTATTGATTTCTTAATTAAAGATATGGACATCTCGAAGACTACTGCTTAAGCCACTAAAACATTTCCATTCCATTTGCATTCAAAAGTATCCCCCTCTCACCATCATGTGTTTTAAAAAAAATTGTTTACCTCTTGTAAACAGACATTTTGCAAACATCATATTTTAACTGACCTTGCTTTCAAATTAAAACTAAATTGGTAAAAAGCGTTTATCGATTTAAAAGTTAATTAGCTTAATATCTTTATCATCATTGCATCTGATAAAAATGCAGCTACTAAAAGATATATATATATATATATATATATATATACATTGAGTAATTTGTCGCACTAACATTAATATTAAAAACCCACTTTTCTATTTAACAAGTACAAACAACTTCCTAATATATGTAGTCGTGGATATGCGAGCAGCTTCAAAAAGGAAAACTAATTTGCATATTCCTTTAAAAAACGAATTCTCATGAATTCACAATTCGTTTTTTCTGTTTCCTTATTTTCTGCACTGTGTATAATTGCGTTGCATTGGGAGTGAAAATGTTCTAGCACACACACACATGTGTATATATTCATATATATATATATATATATATATATATTTCTATGTACAAAATAATCTCCTAAACTAACTAATGAAGCAATCATTATGAATTTTGGAATATATATACAAGGCAGCATGGTTAGTAACATGGGCACATTATTCTTTTTGTAAACTTTACCATTTAGGAGGTGTGCTTACCCAAAATTTCCCTCCACACAAATTTAAAAAAAAAATTAAATACAAAAATTTAATAGAGAAAAGAATTGCTCTACATCAAATTTTGAGTTATATCAATAATAAATTTATAAAATGATTGGCGCACGCATGTGCACATCAATAATATATTAGTGCTTGATAAAATCCTAAAGTATTGAACTAATCATTATGAATTCTGGAAAATGTATTCGAGGCAACAGAGAGAGTAAAGTGGACACATAATTGATTATTATTTTCATAAACTGTACTATTTATGTTGGTGTCGCCTAAACCGTGCCATAAAACCAAAGACAAATCGTTCTACAAAAAAAGCATCAATTGTTAGAGAAGCGTTGGAATCAGTGTATCACCCTATAAGGAGACTATGTTGATGAATAAAGTCGGATTTTGCTTAAAAGTTGTTTTATTAGGTAGGCCCGGGATTTATTGAGTGATGTCTTAAGTAATAATCAGTTTTAAATGCTAGTTTTCTGAAAGCTTAAGGTTCAAGGCGATACTAAGAAGATAATAAAAATGACTGAAAACCTCTACTCGGTCATGCCTGATTCAATGAGAACAATTTACTCCTGTAGATTAAATAAAGCGTTCAATTTGAAATTGTGTAGAGATTCCCAAGTTTGACATAAACATTCCTGAGTTCAACAAGACACACCTGAAGAAAGTCGGATGTTACATTGACCGAAACGTTATGAGAATAACATCCAAAATGAAAACAGTAGTCCGAATAATCCCAATAATTTGAATTAACAATCCTCATCTCAAATATTCCGAAACTGTCTGAACTATTATGTCAATTACATAATTCCAATAACTAGAATTTGTTTTGAAGAAAATATCAACTTTTAAACGATCAATTTCGATGTCAAACAAAATTTAGTAAAGTTTTTACATAGTTTTGAATGTTTTATTATGCTGCCTTCATCCGTGTGGTTGTATTGAGTTCAAAATGTTGACTTATTTTCTCTCTATTTTCACTTAAACTCCAATAACTCCAATTTTCTTTTAACGTTTTTATCTTCTTCTCTACAATATCATTATCTTTAAATCAATTTTTACTTTCTTTACTAAAGTAAAGAAAGTCTCACAATCATCTATATACATAGCAGAAAAAAAACAACATACCATTCAACATTTGGTATTTATCAAAACATTAAACTAAACTAGAAAAGCTACATGACATACACCTCGCCGACAGAATAAAATCACGTATTAGAGTATAGCAGAGCATTATACATGTCTTCTAAAATTCTGAATTCTTTTTTGTCTGTTTTCACTTAGAAATGGGTCTTAGTAAACTCAATACCAAAATAAAATGTCTTGTATTTTTATGGCTTTGTAATAAAAATAATGCACACAACTATTGCTTCAATCTTAAGTTCACATGAATGTAAATCACATAAACCCCAATAATTCCAATTTTCTTTGAATGTTGTCTTTATCAAATTTTAAATGATCAATTTGGATGTTAAAACAAAGTTGAGTGCAATTTTTAGGTAGTTTTGACATGTTTTATTATAGTTGTTGGAGTTATTATAAAGATTGCCATCTGAAGTTATTGTGCAAAACCAGAAAATCACTTTCTACTCCAAGAACATCAAACAAGAACAGTCATGTTTGCAGGTTTAATCTTGTTTACTGCCAAACAGAAAACTGCACACTCTTATACTTATTTGTAAGAAAACAATAAGATACAGATAATCTCTATCTAAAATATATGTAACATATATCCACAAAATAACTCATTAAGTTTTTACCTATGTATTTATTTAGCCAGACTTACTTGAATAATTGTAATATTCAGGCTTTACGGAGGTAAAAAGATTTGACATAATAATATCTGAAACTAGTATGCAAAGTACATTACTCCAATAACTAGGATTTGTTTTGAGAAAATGTCAACTTTTAAATGATCAATTTAGACGACAAAAGAAAGCTTGAGTTAAAGGTTTAGCTAGTTTCAACATGTCTTACCAAATTTGCATTTAATAAAAAAAGCTGTGGTATAAAGTTATGCAAAAACAACATATCACTGTTTATTTCAAAGTAATAAAATTATCAACAATTAATTAACACGTCTATTAGCCAGGCGCAGAGGTACCAGCACTGGTAAGCCTCAAAGGCACCCAGTACTGGGCCTTGTTTTCTGACTAGGACAATGAATGCCGTCTCTCTTTCTTTCTCTATCTGGGCAACTTGGGGAAAGTTTTTATGTCACTAAGTCTTACATGACCTATCCGGGTCGCTCTTGTTCCGACAGGTTGAGGGTGCAGGTTAGACAGCTTGTCTGGCTGCTGTTTCCGACTGACAGGACAGGAGCCCAAACTCTTAGGTAGCGCTAAGAATGGCTGCTCCATCATCAGTTGTATGATATCATGGGTAGCTGTATGTGCCATGTTACGCATGGAAAGGGACCCTACAGTTATCTCTGGTGGGCTTTCCTGAGGTCACAACCCCCATGGACCAGGTCGCGACTAATGGACTGGTTGTGTGAGCTTATTGGCACCTAACATGAACGCACTTTGTCCACCCCCACTCTATCAAAAACAAACATGACATTGCAAAATAAAAAAATAAAATCTAAACCAGACACCCAACACAAAACATCTTCGCCTCTGCCCTTGAGGCTCGTATTCACAAATTACCGAGTTCTTAGAACAAACATCAACAACGTAGAAACTTTTCTCTTCACAAACTCCCCATATATCCTCTCACCACTTTGACATGACTGACTACCTCCCTCTCTACAGTAAAGACTCTGAAAAACATGCATGGGCTAGGAGTTTATGTTCGGAACACCCTCCCCCTAACTAGAGAACATAGGTTAGAATAAGATGACCAAGCCTATATGTGCTTTAGATTGACTTTACACCACAGCGTTAATTACTTATAATTCTTATACCGTTCACCTTCGACCCAGGACTGTACCCTGCTAAACTCTGTCTCTGAAAGCATCAATGGAGCACTCTCACTCGATTCGAATGCCCAATTGAATGTATTTGGGGATTTTAATGCACACCACCTTGACTAGCTGGGATTTTCCAGCCTTACTGATGCAGCCGGTAACTTTACGCATAATTTCTCCTTAGCTCACGCTCTCACACACACTGTCGCTTTCCTGACCCGCCTCCCTGATCGAGTAGACCACTAAGCCTCACTTCTCGATCTGTTCCTGACCTCACTGCCCGAGGCTTGTGTGACTGAAACCCATAGCCCGCTCGGGAATGCTGATCATGTCATGGTTATGATTGCTATCACCCTAAAAACTTGTTTAAAAGCTGATGAGCCATTGCTCAAAACAACAAGATACTACTAGCAGGCTGATTTTGATTCCATCAGAGATCACATCAGCGATGCCCCATAGATTGAAATCTTCTCACTCCCTGCTGATTAGTGTGCAAATGAGTTAACCGAATGGGTCAAAGCAAGCATTGAAGCCAAGCGAAAATTCTTCAGAAAACCCCACTCCCCTCAATGGTTCACCTCGAAATGTGCAGCTGCCATTGCTGAGAGGCAAGTATTCCAAAAGTCCGTCCACCATAAGTCAACTGTGAATAGACAGAAATTTATAGAATCAAGAAATAATTGTAATGCAGTGATAGGTGATGCTAAGAGAAGGTATACAAAGATAACCAAAAAACGCATTCAGTCACAGAAACTAGGAACTCGCGATTTCTGGAAAATCTATAATAGTGTGGGGAACAATGGTCAATCAACGATTCCCCTGCTATTAAACCACAATGATGTCGTTTGCACGGCAGCTGATAAGGCTGAACTACTTGCCCAGCGTTTCGCCATTAACTCCAATTTGGACTTGACAAACCACCATCTCCCTAAATTCCCATTGCGGACTGAAGCCAGACTTGAAAACCTGGTGATCACCCCATCTCAGGTCAAGGCTATCATAAAAAACCTTGATACCTCCAAAGCATGTGGGCCTGACCTTATACCGGTAATAGTAATAAAGAAATGCTCTGCAGAACTGGCCCCTGATACAGAACATGGATACATTCTATTTTAATCACCTAAATTACTTACAGGATTCATTTCTACTACTTCTTGACGAAGTCATACTCTAATACTTACATTTTTTAATTTAATATATATCTATCCCGGGCAACGCTGGGCACGGGTCCAGTTAGTAAAGTATAAAGGGAAAAGTCTTCGGGAACAAAAACGTTGATTGACTTACATTTAGTATAATAATAGATAGCCTAAATGCTGCAGCTCCAACACAGCTGTTTATTTTTCAACAATTTTTGAATAAATGTATTATTAATCAAAGTTTGGGTTCTTTGCTCTATTCGCTATCAATATTGTTTGACTGATTTATTCTATATAATCACTGTCATTGCTATAAACAGACTGAAATCCCTTTAAAATATAAACACACTGAATTGTATTATTTGGATTATTCGGACTACTGTTCTCATTTTGGATCTTATTCTTACAACGTTTCAGCCGATGTAACCTCTGACCTTCTTCAGATCCGTCTAGTCGAACTCTGAAATCCTTATATAAAATTCAGGAATCTGTACGAAATTTCGAACTGAACTCTTTATTTAATCCACGGGGGCAGATTGCTCTCATTCCGTCAGCCAACCCGACTATAATTGTCATACTTGAATTGTCCATATTGTCTCTTGACACAACGGATAAACGTGCTGAGTAATAATCAATTCTAAGTGACAGTCTTCTGGAGTTTGAAGGTTCAATCCTCAGTATGGGCGATACTAAGAATATAATTAATAATTACTTAAAATTTTTACTCTGTCATGGCTGATGAAACAAGAGCAATCTACCTTTGTAATACAAATTATTAATCCTCATCTGAACAATTCCGAGACACACTGAATTTTAAACATAATTTTTCCAACATAATCACCAAATTGTATTTGCAATTAAAAAAAAAAGATCTGATTCTTTTTTTCCCAAATGTTTCCTTTTTAAAAGTTCAATGACACATTGTTTTACAATTTGTTTCATATCTGCATTTTTTTCATTTCTTTTTTTATTCCTTTACTCAAACTTCTTTCTTGTTCTGCAAATTTCCTTCATCCTGATTCCTGTCTGCTTTGCAAATCCCCTAAATCAATAAGTCCTTTCCCTCCACACTTTTCTTGCTGTCATCTTGAGCCTCCTTTGTCAATCAAGCCGAGATCTATAGATGGATTTAAGACCTTCTCTAAGTAACATTCATTTATATTGTTGCTGTATTGTGTGCAATTGTACCTTAGCACCTCTGCCTCCATGTAATGCCCAATAATTAACTTTGTTAATGAATGTACGGGATTACAACACTGACAGATCACTCACCAATCAAAGGCAAACACAGATCGTTGCAAGCAATCTGACATCTTTCTTTAATCTGACAATTTTAATCATCTTCAAGCTTTCAACAATTGTTTGTTTTTAATTTTTTACTAATTATCTACAATATAATAAAGGTAGGTGTCTGCTATGATGAAACTCCTATTTTTATTTTAGAAAGTCTTGTAGATACATATGGGAAAAATGATGCTTTGACCTATTCAAATAAAAGTGTCTTTTCTTTTTAGGAATAACTTGTTATATATGCAAGAGATAGAAAACAAGGTGTGATTATAAGAATTTCACCTGGAGTGGCATTCGCCCTAGATGGGTTTTAGCCAGCTTCCTCTGAAGGAGGAAGTTTCTGGAGAATATAAAATTCACAAGTGATCTCCAGTTGCATGTATGTCCCTGTCAGGGGAGATTACATGTTAGTTTTTGCAGGGAGGTGTCGCCGTCCTCCCACATAAAAAGTAGTTGCATCTCACATTGGAGAGTTAAAAATAAAGTCTGATGCCAAAGTGGTCAATTATCTTAGCCTCCTCAGGTGTAGAAAATCCATATATATAAACAAGAACATTACACCGACCAGTGACCGGGGTCTGATAAAATATTGCAACTTGTACAACTACTGGTCATTGTAGCTTTTCTGTGCCACTGTATTGTAGATGATTACTGCTGTTCTTAAAAGAAATACTACGAATATTTTTATACAACATGTAATAGTATATCTTTATTGTTAGAGCTGCCACAAATGGGTAGAGTGAGTAAGAATCTTGAAGGTTTGGAATGCGCAAACAGGAATTGACAGTAGATGTAACCTCGGTTAATCTCTAGAGAGTCGTTTTCTATATTTTTCCACACCCACGCATCCTCAAACTGCCACGCCTCTTCCAACATGTTACCTATTCAACCTAATGTGACCACACCTTTTTCGGTATGTCGCCTATGCAACTTCTTGTAACTAAGCCTCCTTCCAGTCTATTGTTTATTTAACAAGCGGATATATTTCTTTCCATTTTATGCAGGTAGCCTCTTTGTTTTGTTGTAGCCACCAGATATGATATCCAACCGTATTTTAAATTTTGCTAGTGATCTACACAAAGACTACAACACTAAAATCTCCTGCATCTTTCCCCGTTTCTTTCCTCGAAAGAAATAAGGAGATAAGTTATCTTCTGCATTTCATATGTTCATGCAATATGTTTTAAATTCGTGTTTTGACAATTTTCCATAATTGTTTTCCTGCAGTATGTTTATAAATTTTGAAGCTACAAGAATTAGAGTCAACAGAGCCTGCCTTAACATACAAAATAAACGAAAGAAAAATCGACAAAAACTAACTTTTGGGAAATAAACTTTAAAAATATAAATTTCTCACACACACACACACACACACACACACACACACACACACAAAGTAATGGAAAAAAAGAGCAGGAGATTTTTAGCCTGTTTAGATTCACCTGAGAAATGATATAATTTGATTAAAATGTATGGACATGAAAGACTTTCAGAACAAAGGAATAAAATATATCTTCAGAAAAACTGCAAAATTTTGAGACATTACGTTTTCTGACAAACTTGTCTGAATCAGCAGTGAATGTTGTTATTACGTATCAGCTCTCAATTGGACAAAAGCTCAAACACCAGTTTCTTTCAATCAATCAAAACGCAAGAAATATTCACTTCTAAAGCGCATAGTATAAAACTGCCAGGCTTCTTTGGGACAAAGACTCTCGACTGACGCAACAAGAAACATTCATAAACTACTGTGCAGCCAGCAAAGCACACTCGCGCTGCTCACCAAATGCACACACAAGTCCACTGACGTGCATACTCTCCCACACTAATAAAACAGGCATGCTAATGAACACACACACACACACATCTACATGCCTATCTCATTTACACACGCATAAACACACAAGGTGCCAGCCGAAACAAACATGTGTATTGAATTTTTCCTTGCAAACAAAACACCATCAGAACGTTCTGAAATTCTTTGAACTCTGATTCTTTTTGCTTTTTTACTAAAGAGTCACCGCTTATCAAGACCCAAAGGTCACTTGAGGATAAGGATTAATGAGGTTGTCAGGTGGACTTGTAAATGACCATGTCGTAGTCGGCTTGAAAGCATCCCCTCGGTATTGTGTTTGACAGACAGATAGTTCTAGGAAAAAAAAACTGCACATGAAAGCTCTGTTTAGTTTTAGGTACACAGAGGGAGAAAGGGAAATTACTGACAGTGGTTGGAGCTAAACGGGTTTTCGTTGTGAATATTTTACAGGAGAAACCATGGATTGGAGCTCAGTCGAGCACCTACTCTAAAAATAGCGATGGAGCAGAGAAAGAAGAGCATCATGTTTTCTGTGAGAAAGTGGCTGTAGAGAAGAGAAGAGGATATCCCCACAAGATTTCGAAGTCGGTTTTGTACTCTGCCAAGACAGGAAATGATGCTTTGAGCGGCACCTCCCCAGATATGGCAACAGTACTCCATCTTAGGACGTATTTCACTCTTCTACAAGTAGGGGATTGCGTCAGGCATGAGATACAAGGATAGAGCCATTCATTTCAGTTATGGCAAAGTGAGAATACGAGCAGTGGTGGTGAAAGGAGAGAAGCTTGGTTTTAGATGTATTAAAAGCAACCAGCCATCCTTTTCCCATTGCACCACATGCTCCAGATTGGAAGATAGAGAATCAGAAAGATCTTGATCATTAATGCTTTTCAAAGTGTTGCCATAGATGGTTGTGTTGTCTGCATAAATGTTGAATATTGCACCGGGGGGGGGGGGGCTCAAGCACCCCTACTTTACGGTCATCAATAGTGAAGTTATATATGCATGTGTTTAACCAGGCCCCCCCCCCCACTTTTTAGGAGAGCCCCCCCCCCCGCTTTTATAACTGTCCCGCCGGTCCTGTGTATGGATAGACTTTGTCATTTTCTCATTCTTTTGATAATATCTTATCCTCAACAAACTAGTTGTATCTGAACCTATTGTTTTTTCCTTCAGTCAGAAACATTGTATAATGTCCGGGTTTTCATATATGCTTTAATACATGCTGCCTTTTAGCTATCCTCACAAGTATATTAAATTCTACAGGTGTAAATCTCATCATTCAAATTGTTTATTTTAGTAAAGTTTACGTGCATGAATATGAAAATCACATACTGTCCACGCCCTAAAAAAAGATGACTCCTTTAACAAAATCTCATGTTTAACTATGAAATTCAATGTGATGACATTGATTTTTTTTTACCAATTGGGTAATGTATTGGAAAATATACAGACTTCTAAAATCTGTGAGAGATGATGCAAGTTAGTTTGCTTTTAGGTAAAAACGAATTTCTTAAAATTTCAACTTGTTTTTTTTTTGCTGTGTTATCAAAATGGACAGCTGTATCATGATTGATAGCAATAGGAATCCAATCTTCAGAAAGGCGAGTAAAACGTTTGCCTCCATCTTGAATCATTATGTCTCTAGCATTGGTATTTGTTCATTGATTTTACTTGGTCACTCATTCTATTTATAGTCACAGACTGTTTGAATATTTTCAAATACTTGCATTTTATGGACATTGGTATAAGTTTGATGTAATCAGTAAATCATGTACATAGATCTAGATCAAAGAATAAATAAATATATATATATAATATATATATACAGTATCTACAATAAGTGAGTACACCCAACGAATTTTTTACTTTTTACTTCATAGAACTTTAATTTTTCGTAGGATTTAAATGAAACTCGGTGTGAACATAGCCATGTAGTGGTTTAATAGCTTTATAAACTATGAAGGAACAAATATCTTGTCAATGCAAAAGAATTGAACAAAAACATTTGGAACAAGTAACAAAAAGTGAGTACACATGAGCATTTTAAACAAATAATCTTATTTTTAATACTTTGTATGACCTCCATTGTTATCAATAACAGCAGACAACCTCCTAGCCATTGATTCGACTAGTTTATGACATGTGTCCGCCGGAATTGCGTTCCATTCACATTTGATGACCTACTTCAGTTCGTTATTATTTCTCGGATTTTTACCTTCAATTTTCCGTTTCAGATGCTCCCACAAATGCTCTATTAGGTTCAAATGAGGTGACATACTCGACAATGGTAAGGTATTAACCCGTTTACTGTCTAAGAACGCCTTAGTAGCCCGAGATGTGTGCTTAGGGTCGTTATCTTGCTGGAAAACTCCACGTCTGCCAACACTTGTTAGACTTGGTAACATTTTTTCCTCCAATATCTGGCAATAGAGTTTGGAATCCATTTTTGCCTTCGATGAAAGCAAGTCGTCCAACTCCTTTGGCACTCATACACCCCCAAACCATTAAGCTCCCACTTCCATGCTTTACAGTTGGCACGACAGACTTATCCTTGTAAGCTTCCCCTTTTCGTCGGTACACACGCTTAACGCCATCTAATCAAAATAGATTTATTTTTGTCTCATCAGACCAAAGGATTTTGTGCTAAAACTGCATATCTTTGTCTTTATGTTCATTAGCAAATTCATAGCGCTTCTTTTTGTGAGAAGTTTTAAGAAGAGGCTTCCCCCGAGGCATGCAGCCTTTAAACCCATCTTCATGGAGAATGTTGCGCACTGTCTGAGCACTCACAGTTACGTTTAAATTGTGCAAAATTTCTTCTGCGATGCTAGCAGCACTCCGACGTCTGTGTCCCTCTATTAGTTGTTTGATGCGCCTCTTAGTTCGATCAGAAAACTTATTTGGTCGACCGGGACGGCGGCCATTTTTTACAGTTCCAGCTTTTTTGTACCGTTGAACAACTATTGCTACCATATTTCGGCTGATATTTACATTGTCACTAATTTCCTTATATGAATGACCACTCTTGAATAAATTAACAATAGTTTCACGAGTTTTTTCATCTAAATCATTGTCATGAGGAGCAATTTCCAAGAATAAACGGACAATTGAAGGAAAAAATCCGAGAAATAATAACGAACTGAAGTAAGTCATCAAATGTGAATGGAACGCAATTCCGGCGGACACATGTCATAAACTAGTCGAATCAATGGCTAGGAGGTTGTCTGCTGTTATTGATAACAATGGAGGTCATACAAAGTATTAAAAATAAGATTATTTGTTTAAAATGCTCATGTGTACTCACTTTTTGTTACTTGTTCCAAATGTTTTTGTTCAATTCTTTTGCATTGACAAGATATTTGTTCCTTCATAGTTTATAAAGCTATTAAACCACTACATGGCTATGTTCACACCGAGTTTCATTTAAATCCTACGAAAAATTAAAGTTCTATGAAGTAAAAAGTAAAAGATTCGTTGGGTGTACTCACTTATTGTAGATACTGTATATATTCATCCACATACAGACTGTTTCACTGTATCACAACTCTTTAGTTCGGCTGGACCAGCTAGTGCCTAAAGCCGGGATTGAAACTCAACTGTCGAGCTGACGGTCGGCGCCTCTACCTCTGCGCTATCATACGACACTGGCTGAATGTAAGTGATATCTCAATGTAAACATTGTCAAGTGCTGGAAGCTCGAATTAGTTTTACCGAATGAACTATGCCTTAAAGCTAGTGGCAGTTGGCGATATCCTTACAAATAACAGGACAGTTATAAAAGTGGGGGGGGGGTTCTCCTAAAAAGTGGGGGGCCCGGTTAAACACATGCATATATAACTTAATTATTGATGACCGTAAAGTGGGGGGCCAAGTCAAAAAGTGGGGGGGCTTGAGTCCCCCCTGCCCCCCCCCCCCCCCGGTGCCGCCGTCCATGAATAAACTCTACCCAAGAAAGGGAGCTTTATATAGTCATCCACATAGAGACTGTTTCGCATACCATGACCTTATCAGTCACTAACCAGGGTTGGTAACACAGTTTCAGTGGCTAAGGCAGTACTATCAACCATGGCGCCATCTGCAGCTTTTGTCACCGGGCAGGGTATAAAAGTAACGTTTGTTCATCTTTGTAGATTCATAATGTCTTATTGAAACGAATTTATTTTTAGCCATGGATGACATTACGCATCAATGTTCAGTGCTCGATATCATGTAAAGGCAAGCAATTGTAATTTGTCATGTGCATTTGATCTTCACTTATGTTTTAACAAAATCCAGTTTGATGCCTGTTCAGCTGTGGTTGAAGATTTGGTTTGATGCCTATTTCAAGAAGAAGGAAATGACCGAGTGTCCTAAAAACTTACAACATTCGATTTCATCAGGCATCACGAGGTATGTCTATCCCTTTGTTACATAGTCCACCTGCAATGGCATATCGGTTTTTATTTTGCTTATGCATTTCCTCCTGTTCTCCTTCCAAGGTACAGTAAACCTTATTACAAAGATACTCTTTTTAGAGTCTGACCCTGCTACAATGAGAGGACATTCGTCTGTTTGGATGATGTGCACTAGAAATTGTAAGATTTTCGAGAGATCTACTGACACTCTCCAATCATTAATCCTATTCAGAAACTTCATATTAGGAAGGTTTTACCTTTACTTCACATATCATTCACCTTCCTTGTGAACTGAATCTTCAGTTCTATTGCTGTCACAGACTGCTGGTTTTCTGTTTCAGATTGTGCCCTTATTAAGTCCATGACCACTTCTAAAACCGTGTTATGTCGCCACACGTACATTTGAGTTTTGACATGCAGAGAGTACATGACACAAGGTGCCTCGATTACTCTTACACGAAAAACAGATCTGTATCTGTGTATCCTCGTAATTTGAGGTTAGTCATATTTGGTAGATCATAGGTGGATTGAAGAAGGAATTATATCGCCAGTGATTCGATTGCAATTAATATATACATATATTGTGAGATATTGAGCAGGTAGATCTACTAGTATATACTTTAGTTAGTTGAGAATAATAGAAAATAGTAACCTCTGAGGGTTTAACTGTGGTCAACTTGATGATTCTGAGTTGGAAATTCTTTAGGCTGTGGGAATGTAGTAAAAACGGATATGACATCACTTGACTAAAAGAGAGAGAGTGATAGAAAAAGAGTTTGTTTAAGAAGCACACGAGGTGTTCAGATGTGTAAAGACATAGCTAATTGGTGATTTCGATCTCTCTCTCCCCACCCCCACTAGGCAGTGATTTTGAATGAAGATCACACTGAATAAATGACTGCTGTCTGGCATAAGTTTTGTGTCAAGTTAGTTTTTTTGAAAGTATGAATAAGAACCTTTAATTACAGGATGGCATTCCCTCAGTCAGGGTTAGGGTTATTAGAAGGGTTAGGGTTAGAGTTATTAGGAGGAGCGTAAAAGAATAACGACCGGAAATCAAGTTAACTGTTATTATAACATATTTTTTAATTTATTCATTCATTTAAAAGTTTGTGTAAAATAATTTTTCTTCTCTTTTTAGTTTTCATTTCATCTCTTTTATATATTTTATACTTATGCCGAAGAACATGAGACAATATCAAATGAGGAAGATTTTAATCTTTGCTCTTTTTTCTAATTTCGATTATCTAAATTATCCATATTCGATTTTGTATTGTCAACCTAAATTCCTTAGTTTAGTGCAACTTTTAAATAAATGTGACAAAACCAGACTTATTTATTCTATGGTCATTCTTTGGCAATTTATGATAATTCCTTTGATTAATATATTTTCTATTGATTTTATTTTTTGTGATGAATTAAATGATTGCAACAAATGTAAGTATTGAATTAAAAGCTTGGGAAACTAAGAATTGATTGGAAAGTGTCAATATATTTATGTCCTTTTAAAAGAACAAAAAGTGCCACTGAAATGCAATTAACCTTAGAAACGGTAATTGAAGTCGTTTCAATCTATAGATTAAATTACCTCTGAAATCACTAATTGATAATATATGGATTCTTTCAGCGTCACATGACAGATATTCATTCTACTTTATTCCTAAATTGGAAAGAAAAACTGATAATTAAATTTTAAAGCTAAAAACATTTAAATCCTCAGAGTTGATACTTCCATTTTCGTAAGTAATTTTATATTATGATGAAAATAAATTGGACAAAAACAATAGTAAAATCAAAAGATACATGTGTACATGAAAATATACCATAATATTTAAGACTCCCTTCTTTTCTAAACGAGACAAAAAGCAAACACTGAACAAAATTTCCTGGGTCCTATGTGCACAGTGAAATTATGATATCTTAATGTTTAACTAGATACTGAAAACAACCAGTATTTACATCTAAACTGACTTTCAGTTATGTAAAGTCTTATTTAGGTGGGTTGTAGTAAGTCGGTTTAAAAAAAATTCCTGTAGAAGGGTAGTACCTTTCTTAGTTGCCTATCGTGGATCATCGACCGGCTCCCATGCACCTAGCACTATGTAGTGCGTCGAAAATTACTTTTGTGCAGCTACAGTCTGTAGGTACCTTCGTTTTAGTGAATCACCGCTCATGCATGATGAAGAGTAACCTTTCTATGAGGTAACCCTGTTAATGTGCATAGGCATAGTCAGAACACGACGGATCTAGAGGAGTCAAACCCTGATAAAAACAAATTGCTCTATAATGTACAGATAATTGTAGTTCTTGTGGCGATCCTCGACAAATGGATCTTTGACAGAGAGAACATAGCAACATTGGGGAAGTGGATAGATTTGTCCTATACCATTCTCACTCAATGATTACTCATTTTCAAATCTATTACTAATTTAGATTTGGTATCTGTTTATCTGAAGCCGAACCTATACTATTACTATCTTTCAATGATCAATTCAGTTTACTATACTATTTCAGACTAATGTACTATCTTTCAATGGTCAATTCAGGGGTGGTGTGATTAGTGTAGCATCTGTTCCGTTGTCATTATACCATCCTCCCAGGCATTACCACCTCCTTTTTTAGGTGGGGTTGATTTAGTATCTGTTCTGTTGTTATGAGACCATCCTCCCACCTAAGCATTACCTCCTCCTTTGGGTGGGAGTCTAGGATCTTTTCTGTTCTCATGAGGCCATCCTCTTAGGCATTATCTCTAGTGTAGTATATGTTCGTTCGTCATAATACAATCCTCCCAGTTATTACATCCTTCTTAGGGGTTACAGTGTAGTATATGTTTGTTCACCATATATGCCAACGAAATGAGCTTATTATTGCTAGTACTATAAATGACTGCAATATGAGAATACATCGATATAAGTTTTTTACGAGATAATATATTGATGGTATAATCAAGAAAATTATAACAACAGTAATCCTGTTTGGTTTACCAGTCATACAATGAAAGTAACTAATAAAAAGTTGAAAAGTCGCTTCTTTTTCTATTTAGAGTATATAGATCTTTGCCTTGTCTTACAACACACACATATTCTCATACAATGAATTTGAATGTCTACGGAGATCATTTGAATGCCTATAGGAGAGAATTTGAATGGCTACAGAGAGAATTTGACTACTACTAGACACCATCCTCGAGTGTCTAAGGTCTCTCTGTACAGGGTTTGTCAGGACAATCTGACATAAGGATACTTTCCCCTACAAGTAAACCCTGACCAAATATTAAAAATAACATAGTATTCGAAGCCCAAATAAGACCCCCTCGCTACACACTGACATATACGAGGAATGGTGCAAGTGATGTTGCCTCTAGTAACAGCACTAAACTGGATACTCCACCAGACCAGATGAATTCTTGTCCTGGAATTTGGTAAAACCAAGAGACTACAATAAAAATCTACTATAACATAGTTAACTGGTCAATTAGGGAGAGGAAAGTAATGTTCTTCACTGCTTTACTATCTCTAATGTTTGAGAGGTAAAGGCGAACTTTAATGGAACACTGGAATATCTATGCAGCTCATATAGAGATCAAGTGTTAGCCCCAGGAAAGGGCTCCTTGATTTCTGATAAATTACACTGAACTAAAATGAAAAAAAAGTGAAGAGTAATCATAGGAGCCACTGGGCTCATAAAAAAGAATACAAAAGAACTATCTGGCGAATATATCCGTTAAACCAAGTGCAAGAGAGATTCAAACAATTGCACTTACAGGGAACCCTAAAAAGATCTCTCAGTTAGAGTTTCTAAAATAGTGGGTGTGTTTTTGGTATCCAATAGGATACTCCATCCCCAGTAAAAATAAAGAGAAAACTGCACACATGCTACACTATGATCTTAGGCAGATTTGTAGGGATCAATATTGTAGTCTTATGTAAGCTACACAGGTACTACATTATAATCCGATGTGTAGTTCATAGATATGCTGATTCTACATTGAAATGTAAATCCATACATTATTCATGATCAGTTGGATGTATAAACCAAAATTGTTGCCAAGTAAAACATTAACATGCAGAACTCTTTCGTCCATCACAACAATTTTATTTCTTCCATGATAAGAAATACTGATGGAAAACATTAGATATCTATTAAGGAACTTTCTACTCTCTGGGTTACTGAATATTCTGAGATGGCGATGCTGATGATTTCGTACTTGCATGTGAAATAATAGAAGGTCTACTTAAGTTAAAGACTTGGAGCAATGCTATAGAAAGAAAAGGTCTGAGAAAGAATATTACAAAAACTAAAGTGATGATCAGTAGTTGTAGTCATAGAAATCCACCAGAAAGAGGACAGTTCTTTTGTGAAAAGGGAGTCGGTGCAACTCATTTTTTTGTGGAGATTGGATTGCAAGCATTCAGTCCACAAGAAGTGCAGTCGAATTACAGGTAGATTGAGAGATGATAACCAATTTGCGTGCAAGGAATGCAAGTTAATGAAGACTGATGAGAACTCAAATATGGATAAAGTAAATTTAGATGATGAAGCTATTGAAGTTTGTTAAAAAATGTGTTACCTTGGTGATACCATTGGAGCACAGTGCTGATGTTATTGCAAGAGTCAGGAGTGAATAGCATATGTTCAAAGAACGTCTGCCATTACTAACCAGTAGAGCGTTACCACTGTCGATCAAGGGAAGGGTCAGGCCTGTGTATGCAGTGTGATTATATATGGAAGTGGAACTCGGCCAGTGAGTAAAGGGCATAGATTTCAGGGAGAGAAATTATATTAGAATGATACGATGAATGTGTAATGTAAGTTTTAAAGGCAGGCTTAGATCAAATGAGCTCAGAGGAAGATTACATCTGGACAGTATAGGGAGATGTGTGCAGAACAGGAGACTTTACCATTGTTGTAGCCACATTGAAAGAATTGATGCGAGTTCTTGGGTTAGTAGATGTAGAACAGTTGAGGTAGCAGGGTCAGTTAGCAGGAAAACATGGGAGGACGTAATAAGGATGGACTTGAGAGAAAGAGGGATAAATAAAGACCTAGGCAAAGATAGGTGAGTTTGGAAGTCAATTTCTAAATGCTATTTTAACACATGCTATGTAAAACAGAAAACGGACGTTAAACCAAATATGATGATGATGATGATGATGATGATTTCATTTGACAAGAAAATCATCAATAACATTTCAGATTGAGTAGGAAGTAATGATGTAGAGAAATTGTAATTGATTTTTTTAACACTTGAATTCATAAATGAAGCGGAAGAAAAGACAAAACAAAGTAAGATTTACACGAATTAAGGAGTTTCAAGAATAACAACTTGATTGAAATGTTTTACTTTCTTCTTTTTCAAAACGAAAACTTTATTTCAAATAATGTTTGTCGATGATCACTTTTTTTGCTGCTTCTGCACCTCCCTCCCCTCAACTTCATTCTGCTTCTGCACCTCCTTCCCCACAACATAACTTCATTCTACTTCTGGCTAACAAATTCTCTCCTCAGAAAAACAACTCTGCCTCATGATATTCAAGCAAATGATGGGAAGGAAAAAGAAATCAGAGTACAGTCGATCTTTGATAAAACTATATTTAAATATAATTCGTTTCCCAAATCCCAAACTACTTTGATCTTTTATCTTTGATGGTAGAGGCTATTCTTGCTACTGGCTCTGGGAATAAATCAAACGTATCCAGACAGCAATCAAATTGGTCTGTAGAAACGAGAGGAGAATATGACATCAGTTTAAGTATGAATAAGTTGGTAGGGACAAGAGTCACATTCTGACTCTAACCTTTCAACTCGATTGTATCCTTTCTAATGTACTGATCTAATTTTAAATACCTAAGTTTTAGGTTTAAACAGGACAGAAAGAAATGGTTCCGAGAAATAATCTCTTTTTCTTTTATGAAACGATGAATTCATAAAGAATTGTTTTGACAAATTAAACATTAGAGTTGCAATTAAAGAATACAATCGATATTTTTTCATGTTATTAAGGCAGTTTACTAACCTTTTTATGACATCGGGTTCTTTGAATGGCCACATAACTCATCAGTTTTCAATATGATTGACAACTGGAAAGTATTATAGAAAAGAAATCGAACAAACAAAAATCAATGGATGCCGATGTCATAAAAAATGGAACAAGATTAATTCTGTAGACAAGCCCTGGACCAAAATAGTTTTATGTAAATTTTATGATTAAATAATAAAAACTTGTATTTATTTATTCATCTTAATTACAGATGCTATTAATAAATACTACCTAAACTGTCAGTTTATGCTCAGTGTGTTTATTTACATCTTCTGTAAGAGGTAAGACATAAGGTCATGTAAGGTTTTGAAAAGTCAGCACACTAGGTGAACTCTGGCCTAAAAAAATGCCTCAGGAACCCTGTCGTCATTACCCAGTATGGGCGCCTCAGGCGATTAGCAATAAACTAACCTCTTCTTAGAGAGAAGGTAAAGCCTGGGAGGGTGGACATCCTAAGACTGAAAACAATCATACCTCAACCTGTTGCATAGCCCCTTAATAATTCATACCTTTGTTTCTTCTTGGTTTGCTCTGTCGTCTTGTGGTTGAGTACTTTCTTCGCCTCTGCACTGTAGTGGCCATCTCCATGAGTTGTCTGTAACAAAAGACCTTTCTCACCCGCTTCATAAGACAACAATCTTTTCATTTTAATTACTTTTTATTTGGCATCAGTTTCTATTGCCCGTGGAGATGTTTTGCTATCGTTGAGAGAGAGAGAGAGAGAGAGATTTACGAATATCGTGATTAATTTTTAGCTAGCTTATTGTCTAATCAGTCCTTTGTTATTTGAGGAGACAGGGAGGAGAAGGACATCTTGTACGCCAGTATTCTTTCTTTGGGAAAAACACTTTCCGTTCTGACTTGGCTACATCTTAATTCCTTCGTCCGACTTCTACGCCTCCTAAGTCCGAACTGGTCTTAAAACTCCAATTTTCTCACATATCAAAACTGTGACGTAATATCACGTGATCCACACAGGTGCAGGATGACCTTTTGAACCAGTGGTCTCATCACTTGTCACGTTTCGATTCCCGGAAACAACATCGCACTCTATGCACTCGGCGGCATGCACTGAGTCGCACCAGCTAAACCAACGACCCCACACCCGTTCTCTGCCACACGTCCATTATCATATAACATTCTCATAAAGGTTTTTATAATCCCACAAGTTACGTCCATCATTATATAACATTCTCATAAAGGTTTTTATAATCCCACAAGTTACGTCCATCATTATATAACATTCTCATAAAGGTTTTTATAATCCCACAAGTTACGTCCATCATTATATAACAAACCCAGCAGCGGAAACTGTCGAACTGATTGTCGATGATGTATCCCCGACTTTTACGAACAACACCTACTCAAGCTGATCAGTGTGAATTGAGAATAATGTTTTACTGAGATTTAAACTTAACCTCTTTTTTCTCAGAATTCTATAAATAAAAGCATCTTGATTGATAAGAACTCTTCTCACATGAATAGCATTTTGACCAAACTCTTCTATGATGCACTATGCTTTCCTACATTACTCCTGAATTGATGGGTTCTTGCAAGTATTTCTTATTCACTAAAAGTGATACAAGTTCAGTTTCATAACATTGTTAAAATTCCATGGCTCATGTAAATGCATATTTGGAAATTTCATGGTGCATGCAAAATTTAAAAAAATCTACATCCTTAAATTGTATTTAATGTAATCTTTATTTTGCTATAAATGAAAACCTCGTCATCGGCGGCGGCAGCAGACGCAACTATTGACACTAGCACTCTCTGTGTACAATATTGAACGACTTCATGTCAGACTGAGCTGGTTTAAATGTCGGAAGTTATGGGTGAGATCCAGTGGCGTGCAGAGGTCTGGTGATGCCCGAAGCCAACTCCTTGATTGTATGCCCAAAGACTCAAGTATAAGTTCTAGTACTGAGAAATATTATGAGAAAGACAGTTTGAATATGATTGGATGCCCCTCCCCGATTTTAATGCCTGGGGGCCACTGCCCCTTCTAACAACACCCACCCACCCCTTTGCACGCCACTGGCAAAATCAAGCTTTGACTGATTGGATTGAGGAAAGAACAGATTGTTTTTAATGAGTAATCATTAAAAGCAGATAGGAGGGATTAATAGGGATGGGTTAGAAGATTATAAAAGTTGTTGAATGATTGAAGGAAGACAGGATAACAGAATGACTTCTAGCTGATGTTTGGTTTGTTTCTAGGGATTAGGGTGCCCATGTTCTATGTATA
Organism: Sepiola atlantica; assembly: GCA_963556195.1. Lineage (NCBI taxonomy): Eukaryota > Metazoa > Mollusca > Cephalopoda > Sepiida > Sepiolidae > Sepiola > Sepiola atlantica. The sequence continues at coordinate 63,555,922 of OY744515.1, forward strand.
TCTCTTTCCACGAAGAATGTATCTGTATATAAAATTTAAAAAATTAAAAACTAAGTCTTTCTTATAAAAATGTTGTCACTTGTCAAACGGGAAAAAAAACAAAGATATATGTTGGACGAAACATTGTTCCAGGGAGAAACAACCAAAGGTCTGGAGAGATAGAATCCACTATTAAACACAGGATGAACGTTTAACTATGATATATAGACTTAATGTTACAATCTCTCTCTGTCTCTCTCTTTCTTTCTAGCTCTTTCTATCTCTCTTTCTATCTCTCTTTCTATCTCTCTTTCTATCTATCTCTCTCTATGCATATATATATATATTTATTATTATTATTATTATAACAACTACGACAACAACATCACCATTACAAACCATAGAAAGTATTAAGAAACGAAAACGTACGATCTTCTGGGACATGGACGTACAAATAGACAAATACATCCAAGCAATGAGACCAGGTGTGATAAGTCAACAAGAAGGAAAATACCTGCCATTATCTCAGCCGAATTTCGTAAAGTAAAAATATTTAAATAACTTAAGTTGTCTGAGTCATAGGCATTTATAACTCTTAGAAAATATGTACCAGGAGTTATGGGGGGGGGGTAAATGTGACCAAATTTTTCAGGTTAAATGAATTTTAAAAAAGTCAATTCGTATGAATCATCATGGTATGAATTTTTTGCACTTTTTGGCCGGCCTTATTCTGCTGTTGGCATTGGTTTCGCCGATTATTTCTCGAATCAGGTACTTAGAGGAGGGACCACGTGAAGGTTGCCATGAAAGTTGTGCTATGGAACTGACTTGATTCAAACTCGACACACCAAGGTCGCTTGTTCGCTACTTGAAAACTTGAAACATATTTTAATAAACATTTCATTCATAACTTTTAAACACAAAACAAAATCTTTCCCATTTATCCATATAGATAAACATTAACATTTTGGTAATTTTGATACAAATTTGTTTATCTTTTAAATATGAACATGAAGAATAAATCAATTTGTATTTTCACTTGCAATATAAAAATAGATCCCAATTTGTTAGAAATTAAGTCTGTCCTTCTGAAGAAAGTAACATTTGAACAAAACATAGAACAATATTGCAAAACAGAACTATTTTTTCATATTAAAATCAAAACAATCATTGAATTAAAAACAATAAACAATAGTTAAATTCTTTTTGTTTTCAAACATGACACATTCCAACAAAATGCCTATTTAATATAATATTCAACGAAGATGTGTCAAACTGCAACTTGTTTCACATCTGCAACTTAGCTATTGGCAAGTGTGAGTAGGTATTAGTATGTGTCATCAGCGCAGCCGCTAAATAGGTAATCAGTATCTTCGAGATTAAACCAATATAAAAAATAAAGCATTTCAGATTAATAAAATGTAGTTTTTCAAAATCAATATACAAATTAGTTAACGTTGTGTCTGATAACGCATATACATAAGCAGTATATAAAAAGATGGTGCGTCTATTGCGTGAAGTTGAATTAACTTGAAATAGGGCGTTTTGACTTTACCGTTAGATAGAAAAATGGGTGCAACTTTTGCATTTAATCATTTAGATATTAAAACTATCCACTTACGTTAGCTATCATGATGTTTTAAGTTTTTAGAATCTTCACAGGAACAGCAAGTCAAAACAAATTGTTGGTGAATATTTTTCTATTTGTCCTGATTTAATTTGGATCGTTTATTTGTCTCATATGCATTAATTATTAATGTTTATTGATATTTATGCACATTCCTCTAACATAACAAGACTTGGTGTGCAAAGAACAAAAAAACATTTTTTTTTTGTATAACGAAATTAAAACAAGGGTGAGGATGTTTGGTTCAAACACCTTTAGGTACATGTTCTCATTACTGACTTTTGAACAAAAAAACATTATTTTTTTTGTATAACGAAATTAAAACAAGGATGAGGATGTTTGGTTCAAACACCTTTTAGGTACATGTTCTCATTACTGACTTTTGAATAAAAAAACAACCTGTAGAATCCAACGAGGAAATGATTCTATAAATGCAGCAATGTCATATACATTATTTACTTTTTCCATATTTTCTAGGTTTTATTGACTTCCTTGTCAGCAACCATCCAACTGCAAAGAGCCTGCGAGAAGCTGTGATATTCAAAATTGTACCTATGCTGAATCCTGATGGAGTTTACCTAGGGAATTACAGGTAAGCTATTTGTTTTTAGTGTTTTAATATTAGTTACTGTCTCTGTGTGAGCCGAAGTAGAGATGATGCTTTAAAATAAAAACGAAGAAACTTATTACGTCTTCAAAGCAAACATGATTTTTCTGAGTGGAGAAATATAGCTTTATTTTCTTGTTTTATATTCGTCATTTAGAAAAGCATGGAATTTGATAAAATAAAATAAAAAGTAATTCTCATTTTCTTTTGTCTTTTTTGGTTTTAATTTGATTTTCTTACTGCATGTTGTAATCTTTTTCTATAAAAAAAATTAAAACATTTTACGTTATTAAAATTCTCAATTTAATCTTCAATAAATTTTGTGACAAGGTTTTCTTGAACTTTTCTTCTACTTTTTCTTTTTCTTTTTCTTATTATTTTAGAAGTAGTAGTAGTAGTAGTATTTCTTATTTATTAGGAGTTCTCAGACCAGTTGTTACTAGTGTTTTTTTCTGGAGTCTGAGTGACAGCAAGCTTACCCAGATGAAGTTCAGAGAAATCAAGGGGCCCCTACCTGGAGCTAACACTTGATCTCTACATGAGATACATAGATATTCGAATATTCTATTAAAGTTCTCTTTTACCTCTCAAACGTTTAGTTAGTAGAGAAGTTAAGAACATTAATTTTCTCTCCCCAATTGACTAGTCCATCATGTTATAGTATATCTTTCTTTTGGTCTCTTGGTCTTACCGGATTCCAAGACAAGAATTCATCTAGTCTGGTGGAGTATCCAACTAAGTATTGTTACTTGAGGTAACATTACTTGCAGAAGGTGCACCATTTCTCTGAGCCAATGTATAGCTGTGTCAAGGGGATTTTATTTGTGTTTCGAATACTATGTTATTTTGAATATTTGGTCAGGGTTAACTTGTAGGGTGAAGTATCTTCATGTCAAGTTGTCCTGACAAACCCTTGTACAGAGAGACCGAAGACACTCGACGATAGTGTCTAGTAGGTAATTCAAACTCTGCTTGGCTTAATGGACGCTGTCACGGCCTATGAAATCGACTATATCAAGTAAAAATCCTATCAGATCTATTGTGGTCATTACGCACTAATAGTGATGGGAAAGGTACGAACCCACAATTTTACACCAGCTATGGGTAAAATAGCAACTTATGTTCACTTAATCATATACAATGAATCGTTTATTAGAATTCCAGAATAAATTAAACCAAAATGGGGTGATTTGCCATGAAGCAAACACTAAATCATCATTGTATCAACCTACAGTAAATAACATCACGTATGAAACAATAACATTTTAAAATGTTCAGCGTAAATACAATTTATCCTGTAACGCAGTTTCTGGAGGCCCGGAATTTAAATTGTAAACGTTCTTCTGGAACTGCACCAGTTTGTTGTATTAATGTCTAACGACTTCACTTGGCATTCTCAGGTGTTTTTTGAAATTATCTTCTTTTCTCCATCTTTTTGTTCATTTGGTTATTGTAACCTGAAGATGATTTGACGAAGAATCGAAAATGCTAGTGATACTTATAAAACATTGATTATTTTTTTGATTTTGACAGAAAAAAGATTTTAAAAATTGCAAAAATAAAAAAAGTATCAGAAATTCTATGTTTAACTGTTTGCTTATATATATATATGTATATATATATATATATATATATATATATATATATAACGAGTGTGTGTGTTTTTTTAATTTATATTTAGAATTTTTTATATGTATTCAAATATAAATTTTGTAACATAAAGTAATTATAAAGGCTCAATAGTGTAAGGCCAGGGCTATGCTATATTCAATATTTTTTATGTAATTTCATACTATATCAATGTTATAAAGGACAGATTCACGTCATTTCATAAAACTTGTTTTTTTATTCAGCATACAATTGTTTCGGCTCACACCAAGATGATTGCAAAATGCTCCTGAGCATTTATTTCTTAGTTTGAACATCTTCAGTGCTAATTGTGCAAAACAAAGCAATATATATATATATATATATATATATATATATATATATAATGTGTGTGTGTGTGTTGATAATGAGTACTGATTGTAATTTAGGCTCTGCTCGCCTAGTTTTCATGTTGTTTTTTTGTGTTTGTTTTGCGTTTTTGCTTTGTTTTGTACAATTAGCACTGAAGATAGCCACACCTAAAAGTAAATGCACAGGATCATTTTACAAATATCTTGGTGTTAGCCGAAACAATTATATATTGTGAGGCCTTGTTAATATTCTAAACTTCAGATTATAAGATATCATTGAATTTATCAATCAGCATGAGCTTAATTAACCATCGATCTATTCATTATATAACATGAAGTACTGAAGTCATCTTCTAAGTTTAGATTAAGTACGAGGCTATAAAGTATGAGAAACTAAGTTATAATACATTCAAAGATTATTTTTCAAGCTATTAACAGTCTATTATAAACTAGGTGTACGCACCTGGCGTTGCCCGGGAGTCATTTTACTTTCATTGAATAAAAGAAAAAAACAAATACGAAACTAAAAACACTCCCGGACTACGATAAGTAGGAACAGTTATATATATATATATATATATATATATATATATATATATATGTATTATTTTTATTATTATTTCATGTATCCACATAAAATGTTATAAGAAGATATAATTTTTTCAGTATGTACTCAACATTTCTCGATACGTGAGTAGAGCTCGGTAGTAAGTTACGAAAATATATTTGTAGCAATTAAGCTACACAGAGGCTTCCGCGTTTCATCCCCGGAGGAACTCGTCAGGCTAAAATGCATGGAGTTAGTTTTGCCGGGGGGTTTTATAGACACAACAAAGGAACATGGATGAGTCATTCTATAGAAAACAGAACAATAGAATAGGAAATAGGAAGTAAAATAAACCGAACCTTTGTTCGTGAGAAGCCCAACGATTGGCTAAGAGTACAAAAAACAGGGATGAGTCATCCTATAGAAAATAGAACAATAGAATAGGAAATATGAAGCAAAATCAACCGAACCTTTGTTCGTGAGAACCCCAACGATGGTTAAGAGAACAGCAAAGAATCTGATGTGTTAACTAGTTCGACGTGTCTATAAAAACACCCGGCAAAACTAACTCCATGCATTTTAGCTTGACGATTCCCTCCGGAGATGAAACGCGGAAGCTTCTGTGTATCGTAATTGCCAAAAATATATTTTCATATCTTACTATATATATATATATATATATATATATATATATCCTCCACAGGCAGATTTTTTCCTTGTGCTGAAATTGAAATTTGGTTGTTTTTTTTAGAGTTCGAACTTTTATCCACTGTGCCATTGGCACAAGCAAGGAAGGGAAATATTAGTGTTTATATAAATAATATCAGCAAGCAAAAGGTGACGTATTCGTTTTTACTAGGAGTTATGCATTATCGCCAATGAACGCTGGTGATTTCATTTTCCACCGTGCTCAACACACGGAGGGGCAGGGGGCATATAGTCATCCATAGACGGACTGTTTTACTGTATCACAGTTCTTCAGTGTGGCAATTTTGAGAGATACATATTTAATCATTTATTTAATTATTTAAACTGAACATTTTTTAATACTTTTTGCATGTTGGCAACTTTTATTATAACATTTCCGGAAGTTTTCTGAATAATTAGGATTTCATTTTTTTCTCAATACATTTAAATGCATAACCATAACATCCATCTCATTAGGATAAATATTTTTCAAAGATTTTGTAATGTCCGTACACTTGTATTCTTGTTTATACTTAAAAAAATGATATTTTTTCAAGTAGAAAATACTTGAGTATACACACTTGTATATTAATTGTCATAAAACGTACAGGAATAATTGAGACTTTCGTGCTTATGAGTTTCTTCTACACACATAGGCTGCATAGTCTTTTATGTAGGTACGCATTGTATGTGTGTGTATATATATATATATATATATATATATATATATATATATATATATACAGGGTGGCCCAAAAGTAGGTTTACAGTTATTAAACTATTTTTTATATGGTTGAAGTTACTTGCTAATTACAAGCAATATAAAATCCTCAGAATGATAACTGTAAACCTACTTTTGGGCCACCCTATATATATATATATATATATATATATATATATGTATTAAAAACACAATATATCATAAAATGAAATGCCGTGGTGACAGGATGTATAGCAAAGGCAAAACAAATTAAACACAGAAAGAAATAATCAAAACCGATTTCGTTCAGATCAACGAATGTCTTCTGAAAAAAGGCGTTTGTTGATCCAGACGAAAACCGGTAAATCTCTCGTATTTGATGATTTCTTATGTTTCATTTGTTTTCCTGGTGTTTTTTCTATACACACACACACACACACACACACACACACACACACACACACACACACACATATATATATATATATATATATATATATATATATATGTGTGTGTGTGTGTATCCGTGACTTGTTGTGTCACAATCACTATTTATTCTACTTTGATTCCATTCGAAAATTCATAAACTGTGACGTATCTTTTAGGACTGTCTTCTCTCATAACTAAAAATAGTTTCTTTACTTCTAGATTGTCCTTATTATCATTATTATTAGTAGTATTGAGGATCAGTGACCAAGAACTGTAACAGCTGAAAGATTCCGGTCAATATTCATGTGATGTGTGCAGGAAAGTAACCACACAATGTAGTCTATGCACATTATAGGTCCACAAAAGTGTAGTGGCTTGTCCGGAAACTGGGACCTGACCGCAACTATAAGTGTAAAAGGTGTCTGGGCAGGTACGATCAATTGACTGCGACGAAGTTGGATAACGACCTTCTCAAAGTGTTGATCTCCTTTTGTTATCTTGGGAATATATTGAGTGCTGGAAGTGGTTGTGAGTTTAGCTCTACAATTAGGATAAAATCGTCATGGAGTAAATTCCGTTAACTGTTGTCAGTCCTGACATTGTGAGCTATCCCTCTCACTACCAGGTGGAGGGTATATAGCAACTGCGTTAGGTTTGTGATGCTGTATGGAGGTGAGTGATGCCCCCCCCCCCGTGATGATCAGTCAGCTACGTTGATTTGGCCATGATGATGATGATGTAGTAATAGTAGAGGTATTGTTATTATTATTATTATATAGAAGTAAAGAAACTTATTATTTTGCCATCTAATTTACATAGGTTTTTGTGGTATGTACAGACCACATATGTTAATTAGATGAGTCACACTTTCTCTAAATTCTCACAAAGGCATTAAGATACATTAAAGAGCAGTTAAATTAATATAGAGTGAAAGAGACAAGAGAAATACATAGACAGCTAATCAGAAATTGGTGATTTGTTGAGTTATTTATAAATTACGGTTAAATAAACCAGAATATTTTTAAACATAATGCAATCCCGGAACTAAAGTATATTTTAGCATGTATGTTGTGTGATAAAAGTACATAGAAAAAAAGCCTTAGGGAAACAAATGGTTGGTCTCCCCACCTGTTAATGTTCCCCTACACATCTTGGTAAGTCCGCCTTTTCATATACCAACATATTAGAAAATTTTAACATGTTTGCATATTTGTAAGCGCAAATAAATCCTGTTATATTGTTATGAGTAAGATTTGTAGGCTTTTTTTTGTTTATCACTTTTGTTGATGTGTAAGAATAATTGAAAAAACGATAAATTTTATAAATAAATGGATAATAATATGAGGCTGAAACAGAAAACTCCACAAAAGGAATGAAAACTTATGCCTAAGAATGGTGACAGCTTGAAGACAGCATCGTTTTACCACTTGATTACCAATGGTTTCATGGTTAGCAGAAGTTGAAATAACCTCTTCCCTTTTCAGATGTTCTATCTATATTTACTTTGTTTATATTTTACTATATGATAATCTGTTTTATATTAGTGTACATCCTCCATCAAAAATGGCAGAAAAAAATGCTTTCACCAGTTTTCGCACTTGCTATTTTACTAAAATATTCATATAAAATCATAGAATTATATCAGTAATTTATTTTTTCATATATAAAGTATGATTATCATTTCTGATGATCTAAAGAAAAAACCCCACCGACCGTTGACTTTTTATTATAGAGTGAAGGATTTCTTTACGAATTCATTTCTAGCGGAGGGTAAGTCTGAGATGGTTGTCTGACTTGCTACTTCCTAGCTTCTCCTCACCACTTGAAATGTTGTTTTTTCCAGGGTCTAAAAAAGGCATGTGGTTTACTTGCTAACTTTTATGTGACGAAGTGGAATTACATATATTTATTTATATACAAACAAAAACACATAGATATTTATTTTATAGAGTGGAGGATGCTAAAAATATAATGTCGGATTTGAAATCAATTGATTTAATTCAAATACGCTGTGTATAAAACTTGAGGGATATTGTGAAATATAAGCAAAAAGAAAGAATGGAATAGCTGCAGCTATTTTGACATTCAAGTGGTAAAACAATACTGAATTAAGGTGGTTCCTATTCTTAGGCACAGGTTCGAATCCTGTCTGAGTCTCATTTGGTCTTTTTTGTTTCATTTTACTTCAGTCGAAGTTCTCAGAAATCAAGGGACCCCTTCCTGGAGCTAACACTCGATCTCTATATTAGATACATAGATATTCGAATAGTACATTAAAGTTACCTCTCAAACGTTGAGTTAGTAAAGAAGTTCAGAACCTTATTTTCCTCTCTCCAATTGACCAGGTAATAATCTTTTTGTATATCCTTTATGTGGTCTCTTGATCTTACCGGATTCCAGAACAAGAATTTATCTAGTCTAGTGGAGTATCCAGCATAGTACCGTTTCTATAGGCAGCATCACTTGAATCAGGTGCACCATTCCTCGTATGAGCCAGTGTGGGCTAGCTATACTGAGGGGATCTTATTTGGGCTTCGAATACTATGTTATTTTGAATATTTAGTCAGGGTTTACTTGTAGGAGGAAGTATCCTCATGTCAGGTTGTCCTGACAAACCCCTGTACAGAGAGACCTTAGACACTCGAGAACAGTATCTAGTAGGCATTCAAGTTATCTCCTCTTTGCTCTTTGGAGGTTTTTCTATGTTACAGTAATGATCCGTTTATTTAATAGGGTATTTATTTTCTTGGTTAGTTTGAATCTGTATTCAAATGTATAAAGATGTTCATGATTTTATTATGACACATCTGAGATTGGATGATCGATATATATATATATATATATATATATATATATATATATATATATATATATATATATACTTTATAGTTGCATTCCAATGACCACAGGAAAAATCAATCCAAAATCATAATTTTCTTATTCGCTTCAATTTCCTTTATTTTCATATTCCGGCAAATACCTGTATTTCTTAATTTTTCCGATGTTTTAATTAAAAAAAAATAATAAAAAGAAAAAAATAAATAAATAAAAAGGTTTTTGTTTGTCGGAAGAATTAAAAAGAAATACAGGTATTTGTCGAAATATGAAAATAAATTGAAAATTGAAGTGAATATGAAAATTATGATTTTGGATTGATTTTTCCTGTTCTCATTGGAATGCAACTATGAAGTATATATGCTCTGAATCTTGTAATACAACTTCATTGCGCTTGTAATTGGAAATATTTCAGAAATTATAAGGAGTATATGCCTAAATATATATATCTTTTATAAGAACTTAAATATATATATATATATATATATATATATATATATATATATATATATATATATATCTCAGGACCGGCGGGACAGTTATAAAAGTGGGGGGGGCTCTCCTAAAAAGTGGGGGGGGGCAGGTTAAACGCATGCATATATAACTTCATTATTGATAACCGTAAAGGGCAAGTTAAAAAGTGGGGGGGGGGGGCTTGAGCCCCCCCCCCCCGGTGCCGCCGTCTATGTATATATATATATATATATATATATATATATATTATTTTGATTTATTATTTTAATTTTTCAAGATCAAACAGAAAGCTTAATAGTAATTAAAAAGCTCAAAATATAATAAGGGAATGGAATTTGAGTTTTTTGTATTTAACATTATTATTTACTCACACACACACACATATATATATATATATATATATATATATACACTAGTGTACACTGTCCATCAACAATGATGAAAAGTAAAATAATGCTTCGCTAGTGTTCGCACTAATATTCATAGAATAGCGTCAGTAATTTAATTTTTCATATATAAATTATTATTTGTGATGATCTAAAAAATACTCTGTGTAATTTTTACCTGGAGTAGAGGATATCTTTCTGCCGGTGGGGTTCATTGACTTGCTATTTGCTTTCTTGTTTTCCCTGACCACTTGAAATGGTTTTGTCTGGGGCTAGAAAAAGGAACATTTTTTACTCAATAACTTTTATGTGATGGAAAGTATTTATATTTATATACAAAAAATAAATAGACATTGGTCTTTATAATAGAATAGAGGATATAAATTCCCGAAACAGTTTTTCATAGTAAACAACTGATGATCCCTTAAATAATGTTAGAAGCAAACTAATATAATAACTGTAAAAGTTAAATTGACTTACATGAGTGATTTTCAACTGAACGACTTGGGACTTGAGGGTTTTTTTTTTTTTTTGGTTTAAAAAAAATTTTTTTTTTGACATAGTTTTAATGGTTGAGAAACTTCCAAGAATATATATATATATATATATATATATATATATATATATATAATACTAAATGTGAGTTCATCGACGTTTGTTTTCCTAAGGCTTTTTCCTATATATATTTTAATAATACAAAATACATGCTAATATATATCTTATTTTTGAGATTAAGTTATGTTTGGAATAAATTCTGTTTTAATTGTTCGAATCAGCCGTAATTTATAATTAACTGAACAAGTCACCCAACTCTCTCAACTATTTATGTGTGTCTGTACACACCATTAACAGGAATACAAATTAGATTGCAAAATAATAAGTATCTGTACTTCTATATGAAAATAATACAGAATCTTAATACTTCTATATAATGATAATAATAATAATAATAATAATAATAATAATAATAATAATAATAAGGATAATATAGAAGTAAAGATACTTACTTTTAGTCATGCAAAAACAATATTTTAAAAGATATGTCACAGTTTATGAATTTTTGAATGAAATCAAATTAGAACAAATAGTGTTCGTGGTTGTGACCCAACGGGTCACTGGTAAATCTAGTCTCCCTCTCCCTCTCCCTCTCCCTCTCTCTCTCTATATATATATATACATTATATATATATATAGAGAGAGAGAAGTAAATATTAATTATTTTTACTTACAGATATCAATGTTTCATGCTTACGCAATCTTCAGTGTAGGGGATGTTAATTCGCGTCGGTCGGAGGGCACGAACTCGGTTTTACAAATCGCCACTGATTCGTATATATATATATATATATATATATATATATATATATATATATATATATATATAAGAAGTTGAACCTACAAATGCAATGCCTTCTAGTGTGGCCAGCAAAATCAAAGGAGCTGTTTCTAGCTGAAGCGAACAAACCGGAGATGTTTTTAAAAGCCCTGATTCAACATTGACAGATCAAGAAGATAAATCTGTCTGATGCTAAAAGAAAGTTTGAAAGGCTGAGATGTTTCTGTGTGTTTTCAACAAGAAACAATATACAGAGACATAATATACCAGCTTGGAATTATCCAAGGACCAGAATCTCACTGCACTTACATTATAAGCATAAACAAGACTTGGAGCAGGACTTTTGAACCAATACAAAATGCTAACAACATACATACGCTATCTTCTTCATCATCACATCGATGGGCAATTTATTTTTGACAAGACTTTATTCTATATTTTGACTCATTCCCAATAAATGTCAATTCCATCTCTGATTTCAATATACCTTTATCAATCATTCTCTGTCCATGGCTTTCAAGGCTGGCCTCAAGGGAGTGTGTTGGCTCAAATTCCTTTTCTTTTTTTCTTCTACTTTCATTTCTTCATTGATTCAACTTTTCAACAAATCTTAGGAATCCTTTCACCTTGTTCTTCTGTAAACATTGGCGAAGTCCTTATACCAACAACCTTTGAAATCAAGCCATTTGTATTCCACCTCACCGAGTTAAAAATAGATAAACTCTTAGTACTTCTTTTAACCTTTTGTTTCATCTACCCAACAAGATTATTCAATCGTTTCATCTTTAAACATTTTAATTTATTAAATAAAATAATATCACAATACAGTTTATATTTTACAACGGTAAAAAATACATTCTGTTATTTATTTTAATAAATAGCATTGTAATGTCTATTCAATAAAAAACAAGAAATTCAGAATTTGAAAAAACTGTTTTGAGAATAACAGAATATTGGAATAGTTAATCTATTTTCTGATTGGCCTAATACTTGGTATAAAGCCGGTTTCAGATTAATAGTTTAAAGGAGTAGTAGAATAGTTATTTTGTTTTCTGGCTAGTCTAAAACTTTTCGTTTTTTTTAAGCCACCATTTTCAAGTTTACAAACAATATTTTCCCTACTTTATGACAAAATTTTCAAAAAATGTTTCAAGTTAAAACAAAAAATATTTACCAAAATGGCTGAACAAGAGAACGAAAAGTAAGTTGCATATTTAAAATTTGATAAAAATTAATTCTATCATTATTTTCTAAAATAATTTTGTCATTATTGTGGGGCGGTTATTTAAGACATGGACGTTAACCACAGACTTTTAGAAAGTTGCATATTTGGCCGTTGTGAAAAAAACTCATTTAAACACTAGATTTTCCCCGATTTCTTTTCAATATACAAATTACTATTATTTACTTACATTACTTCAGTTGAGCGATTACAATTGAATGGATAGCTCATAAAAATGGTCAAACTTGAGTGGAATCTAATCTTTTAAAATAGAATGTTTGACTTAATATGAAAATTTGCAACCTTCCCAAAGCTTCTAATTCTTTCATACAAGCGATTAAGCACAATAGATCCATAGAAAATAATTGGACAAACGTTTTCCTAAATTTTTAAAACGTGCTTTAGTTTGTTTTGTAATTTAATTGCAAATTGTTTTCGATGCAACCCAAAAATATATATTTTGGCTCTTTTACGTTAAAGACTAATTTTGTCTTGGCAAAAGTACAGAATAGTGTTGCAGGGTCCGGTCACCTAAAGAGTTTTAGTCCAGATGCTTGGGCAGCACCAGGTGAGACACTTGGACAGCGCCACTACTCTGAGGGGATCGGTCTTACAACTAAGAAAGTGGACACAGGCAAATTGTGGCAATCGCAAAGAAGAGAGGGCAAATGCAGATTAACAGTTAAAAAATTAAAGTTTATTTACCATTAAGGTAATAACGTGAGAAAGAAAAGCTGAGGTGACGTCACCAACAAGAAAGACAGAAACGCCATAACTGGAAGCAGGAAAGGCTGGAATGAGGAAGCTGGAACCTGAACAGCATGAAGATGTTTTCGGAACCAGAACAGCAGGAGAGGCTGGATCGACAGGAACGGTGAAACTGGAAGCAGGAAAAGCTGGGATGACGAAGCTGGAACCTGGACAGCAGAAAGAATGTTTCCGGAATCTGGACAGAAGGAAATGCTTGGTCGATAGGAACAGGGCGAATTAGAACCTGGACAGCAGATGATGTCATACAGAGATTGATATGGACGTCCCTGAGGTGTGATGAGATACCTCAGCTCAGCCCGGTCCATGTGAGTTTGGCCAAGGGCTGGATCGACAGGAACATGGTGCTGCTGGAACAAGGCACATGAGCTGGAGCAGAGTCTGCAGAAAAGGAGCCCCTAGAAAGGATCTGGTGAAGGCGCTGCTGGAAGGAGCTGGAGAGAGGCGTTAATGGAGAGAGCTGGAGTAGGAGCCGTTGGAGAGAGCGGTAGCAGGTGTTACAGAAAAGAGTTCGAGCAAGCGCTGCAGGACGTTGGAACAAGAGCTGCTGGAAGGAGCTTGAGAGAGCTGGAGCAGGAGCCGCTGGAGCTACAGAAAGGAGCTGGAGCAGGTGTTGGAGCAGAAGCAGGCGTTGCTTGAGAGAGCTGTAGCAGGCATTGCTTGAGACAGCTGTAGCAGGCGGTGCTGGAAGCTGGAGAATAAGATGCTAGGAGGAGCTGGATCAGGCATTGCTGGAGGGAGCTGGTGCAGGAAGCTGGAGTAAGATCTGCTGGAGGGTGCTGGGGTCAGAGCAGGAGCAGGAACTGGAGAGGGATAGGTGGATGGAGCAAGAGTAAAATGTGAATTGCATTAAGTAGTTTGATTGCTGCTGCTGATGATGATGTTTTCTTCTTCCTGGCTCAATGACTGGTCTACACAGTTGGAGGTGAAGGGATCCTGACCCTCCCCCCCCCGGCTGAAGTCTTTTTTTCATCTCTCTCCCACAGAGGTAAGATATGCACAAGGTCAGAAAGTGGGATTGAAAAGCCAGCGCCCTAGAGGATGAGCACTTTGGCCTACAAAAAGATCTCTGGGAAGAGACATTATCGCAGCGCTCCCATGAAACCAAGAAACAACTGAAATAAATTCCTAGCTGAATTTACCACAGTCAAAATTATCTGGAAAGTTAGTTGACAGTGTTTATATAAATCTCGACCATTTCTTAAATGCTGGTATTTCGGATTAGGGTGAGAAAGCAATGTAGGAAGCTGAACTATGTGGGTGATGGTAAAACTCGACCAATTTGTATCTTTCAGTTAAGGAGTGGAGATTTACCATGGCTGCTGCTGGTGGTCTCAGCAGAAAAGTACAAGGGAAACATTGTTCTTGTTTTTTGTTTTTTAGAGGCATGGCTTAATGCTTGTAAAAGAGGTGTATTTGAGTGCGGTAATGTTTGTAAACATTGGAAAGCAGTGGACAGACCACAACAAGGCCCTCTCCCTGGATAATTGATCATAATTAATTTTAAAAAAAAACAATGCGGTGGAGAATTGTATCAAACGTATGTGCAGATGTGGGAAGAAATGTATCTGCAAAAATTGTCAAAAAATGATGTGTGCAAGTGTGTCTGCAATGTTGGTAAGATCTGTGGTACACGTGAATCTGCATGGTTGGTTGAAAGGTGATGAGTTAGTGTAAGTGGGTCTGAACGGTTGTTAGTGTTCTTAATCTGAATGTGTGTAGATTCAAAAAGATAAGTGCAAGTGAGTCTACACTTGTTGGTGACATCGTTCATGTTATGGAGCTGATGAACGAACGTCCAATTGTCAAGATCGGTGGTGCACTATGGTCGAAGTCAGATGTGCAATGTTTGCAAGTGAGTTTGCAGGTCCAAGTACAAGTGGGTCTGTACTGGTGTTGGAACGCATTGTTCAAGTTTATTGGGTCCATCTATTTCTGAGTTGATCAACGAATGTTCAGTTGTTGAGTATTTTAGTTGTCTGTGTGCACCATTACTTGTCTTAAAACTGGTTCAACTTCTTCCATAGTTTTGTCGGTAATGCCCGGGAATGTTTGGTGCTTGATGAATGTCGGGGAAGGTTTGGTTGTTGTGTATTTTGCTGGAGGGAGGTCATAGGCTTCAAAGCTGCTGAGCGTGATTTTTTTGCTGCTGGTATTAAGTCAAGGGCTCGGTAGTATTGGTGCGTTCTTGGCTAAGTTTGTTGAAATGTTCAAAATCGTTGTTGGTCAGGTCTGGACGATATGTCACCTTTACCTGTGTCAGATATCATGTCAGGATCACAACTAGTTGCAGGGTCCGGTCACCTAGTGAGTTTGTGTCCAGATGCTTGGGCAGCGCCAGGTGATACACTTGGATAGCGCCACTACTCTGAGGGGATCGGTCTTACAACTAAGAAAGTGGACACAGGCAAATTGCGGCAATCGCAAAGATTAGAGGGCAAACGCAGATTGACAGTTAAAAAATAGAAGTTTATTTACCATAAAGGTAATAACGTGAGAAAGAAAAGCTGAGGTGACGTCACCAACAGGAAAGACAGGAACGTAGTCACTGGAAGCAGGAAAAGCTGGAATGACGTGATTGGAAACAGAAGAGGCTGGAATGAGGAAGCTGAAACCTTCTTTAATGAGGAAAGGCTGGGTCGACAGGAACAGGAAAACTGGAAACTGGACAGCATGGATGATGTCAAACAGATTGATATGGACGTCCCTGAGGTGTGATGAGATACCTTAGGTCAGCTCAGTCCATGTGAGTATGGCCAAGGGCTAGATCGACAGGAACATGGTACTGCTGGAACAAGGCACATGAGCTGGAGCAGAGACTACAGGAAAAGAACTGGAGCAGGTGCTGCAGGAAGCTGGAGTCAGAGACGCTGGAAGGAGCTGAAGCAGGTGTTGCTGGAAAGAACTGGAGCTAGAGCCACTGGAGAGAGCTGGAGCAGGAGCAGGAGCTGCTGGAAGGAGCTGAAGCAGGTGCTGCAGGAAGCTGGATCAAGAGCCGCTGGAAAGAGCTGGAGCAGGCATTACTGGACAGCTGTAGCAGGTGCCGTTGGAGAGAGCTGTAGCAGGAGCTACTGAAGAGAGCTGGAGCTGGTGCAGGAGTGAGCTGGAGCAGGTGCTAGGATCAGAGCAGGAGTTGGCATTGCTAGAGAGAGCTGTAACATGGGATGCTGGGAGGAGATGGAGCAGGCGCTGCAGAAAGCTGGAGCAAAAGCCCCTGGAAGGAGCTGGAGCAGGTACTGGGGTCGGAGCAGGAGCAGGAACTGGAGAGGGACAGGTGGATGGAGCAAAAAGCAAATTATGAATCACATCAAGTAGTTAGAGTGTGGACCTGAAAAGGGACGTTTGATTGCTGCTGGTGTCTTCTTCTGCTTCCTGGCTCGACGACTGGTCCACGCATTTGGAGGTGAGAGCCTCCTGACTCCTAGCTTCATTTATCTTAAAATGTTTGTACATTTTTTTTAGGTAAAAAATGAAAAATTATAAAAGATGTGGCACAAGGCCAAAGTTGGGTTATGTTGGATGCGGGTCGTGTGTCATTCTATTGGTTTATTCTCTAAACTAGTTCCAATCACATATACCTCATTTTATCTTTGGGCAAACTACCTAACATCATCCCTAATTTTGTAAGACGTTTTTAAAAACTTTATGTACAAAATTCATCGGTTTTGGGTGGGGGGGGGGCTACAATTAGCCAAAAAACTATACAAAAAATGATGTGGTGATTAGTAAGGCCCTCCCTAATCTATCTAAGTGTGAGTTGCTTACTGTTTTCCGGTTTGTTTGAAGAGTTGAAAACAAGCGAGTCAGTTCCTAAGTGTGAGCGGAGATTAAAGAAGGGGGAGTAAAAAGAAAAAGGGGAGTTGATGGGGTTAGGGGCGAAGGTGACGTCTTCCGAGATAGGTATCATGTTTTGAGTTTGGGTAAGGACAAAAAAATACAAGCAGGAGTGGGCATCTTGGAGGATCTCTAGCACCGAAAAAATAAAGAGGGGCCAGAACTCATTCGTACCACTAGCTAAAAGACTTTGCTATCTGAAATGGGGTCTGATAAGACCATAGGTCGGCATGTACCATTCCTAGGCAGGGAACACGTACTCAAACTTGGCACACACAAACTAGCGGTGTGTATTCATTTTCTTTTAAATAAAGCTGAGTGCAATCTCCTCCTATCCCATCTGATTTTGACTTTGAGCTGATGTTTAAAGTGCGAAATTAGATCGTAATCAGAAAGCGGTTCACCCCCTTTCCCTATGTCTATGCGTGAGCTCCACACTACAAGTCTAGCTATGGCTAGGATCGTAAGAAACACCATTCATTTCTCCCTGCACTATGGAGGCATCACATTGTACACTACAGATGCTACGTCCACAGATAATGGCTGCTCGGGAGTGATGCAAGCTGTCACCTCGTTCATAAACCTCCAAAACTCATGCAATTTGATGCATTTGAAGAAGGCGTGCTCGGCAGTTTCTTCTTCGACGTCTGCGTTTATGCAATGCAGACAAAAAGTTAGTTTTGAAGCGTTTATACTCAAGGGGCAGACCAATTGCCAGGTCAGATAAAACTCAGCATTATTGAGATGACTCAAGCCTGGCGCCCACCTCCACTAAGAGTGGATCTCCTCCGACCATCCCAGCCATTCCACAAGTGTATCTGAAGCGGTCCCCACCACTAACTTCCGATAAAGCATCTTTCTAGACCATGCAAGGTCCTTGGATCCTAACAATAATTTGAGCACAGCTCGACATTTATTTAAGAACTGCAGTTGCCCCCTTTGCTTACATCGTCCTTGGTCCAAGTGGTCAGGGATGAGGTTGGGAAAAGCCTTCTCCACCCCAGGGCTCCACACAGACTCCTCTAACAAAGTACGGTTCAGGATTGCCAGTCGATGACTTGCCAGTCAAACATCTCCAAACCACGCTTGTTGAAATGTTGAGTGCAGCCCTGTCTGTGAACTAGTGGCTGTTTGCCCTGCCACAAAAGTGTTAAGAGCTGACATATAAACACCGCCAAGCGGTTCTTAGACAAAGGTAGTACAACCAATTGGTAAAGGATGCCTCTGCCTTACCTTTAAGAGAAAGTCTCCTTCAGAGTCAAACCCATACTGAAACTTTGACCTTTGACTCTACTTCCGACCAGTTCTTTTCAAGCTGGAGGTTCGGCCTGAATCACATGCCGAGTACCTTACCAGTTGAAAAAGCCTGGCAGCGCAGCTGCACCACTCCAAGCTGCCAACCTCAGGCCATTGGATTTACTGATGTGACCTATGGCTTCTGTGACCTCTTCGTACCATTTGAGTGCCTTAGTCACCGCGATAATGTCTTGACAGCTTGACATGCATACGATAACATCATCGGCATATGCGAACACCCAGACTTGCGCATCACTGGGTAGCGCGATACCACGTAGGGCTGGTCTCGCAGCCCTGTTCCTTAGCTTGCACAGGAAGAGCTCCAACGCAAGAACATAAAGATGGGGCGACAGCTGACAGCCTTGATGTACTGACCAAAAGACGGCGAACGATCCCGACCACATTCTGTTTACCTGCACCACTGCCATCGGCTGGCGATACAGAATGGAGATCTATTTGTGGAAGTCCGGATTAAATCCGGCAGCCTCTAGAAAAGATTCTAGGAACCGATGATCGACCCTGTCAAAAGCTTTGGACTGATCTAAATTGATCAGCGCAGCTTCGGTGTCGTCTTCTAATCCCTCTATGATTGTGCGATTCTGATGCAAATTGTTCTGAATCGATCTCTCCTTCACAGCATAGTCACCGATAGCAACCTGCACACAGTTTGCAAGAACTCTTGCCAAAATCTTTAACTCTGTGTTTAGCAGAGTTATGAGCCTAAAATCATCAAAATCCCTTCCATAATACCCGTCCTTTTTCTTCAGCAATATTATCACTCCCCGAGTGACTTGATCTCTACTCAAACCAGTGGTTGTACACATCCGTACGAAGAGGGACGAACATGTGCGACAACTTCAAAAACAGTTTGTGGGGCAAACCATCGAGTTTCATGGGAGCGCTTCCCATGAAACAAAAAAAAACGACTGTAATTAATTCCTAGCTGAATTTATCATGATCAAAAATATCTGGAAAGTTAGTTGAGGGTGTTTACATAAATCTCGGCCACTTCTTAGATGCTGGTATTTCGAATTAAGGTGAGAATGTGATGTAGGAAACTGAACTGTGTGGGCGATTATAAAACCTGACTAATTTGTATCTTTTAATTAAGGAGTGGATATTTACCACGGTTGCTGCTGTTGCTGCTCTTAGCGAAAACGTACAAGGGCAAAGTTGTGCTTGGTGTTTTTCAAAAAAGCAATTATATAAGGTTCCGTTAGAATGAAACGTATACGTGTGTGGATAATAATTAAATATTCATCATTAAATAATTATTTAAACCCCCGTTTCAACCGGACTCTTTAAAAGAAAACAATGTAAGCAGTCTAAGCTAAGCTCAAACACAAGTTCCTATCTATGTGATTTGTTGAACACTGTTAAGATGTCTGACTACGGTTGTCTGCTTAATCTGACATAAGATTTATTTCTTTATTTGTTGGATAACAGTTTGAATTGGCCTCGTTAAGAATTGAGTTTAAGGTGATTCGTGTTCCGAGGATTCCTCCCCCTCAGAAGGAGGTGGTAATGTCTCGAAGGATCGTATCATGATGAACGAACATATACTACACTACCCCCCCCCCAAAGCAGAGGTAATGCCTGGTAGGATCGTATCATGACAACAGACAAAATAGAGGAGGTAATACTGGGAGGATCCCCCATAAAAAAAGATAATGCCTGCGAGTATGGTATCATGAAAACAGAAACGATACTATACTACCCTCTTCCCCCCCCAAAAAAAAAATTTAAAAAAGGAAAAGGAAAAGATGGTATCATGACAACAGAACAAATACTACATTACCCCCTCCCATAAAGGAGTATGTAATACTTGGGAGTACTACCTCACCCCCTTAAAAAGGAGGAGGTAATTACTGTGAGGACGATCTTATGACAAAAAAAACGATACTACACTACCCACCCCCATTAAAAGATAATAAAAATATTAGATTAAATCATGTTTTTTTTATTCATTTAAAATGCGAGTTCTAAAAAAACATTTTTATGGTTCCTTGGCCTTTTGGCTAAGATCAAAGTGTAGTATGTGTTCTCAGCATCCCGGCAACATGGGACGTTTTACTATCCACTAAACTATTTCGTATATATAAGAAAATATGATAATGTAAATTACAAATTGTTATACCGTAAGAATAACAATAAGTGAATAAGAACCCAAGACAAGAATTGAAAGGAATAGGAATTGTATTAAGAATAATTAATTACAATAATTTGGTCGCAATTACAGGCTCTAGGCAGACGTGCTAAGCGGTTCACTAAGCGATTCTCCTTGGTAAGGGAAAATGTGTTGACTTCAGAGTAACCTGACGAATCCATCCAGTCACTACGGGTGAATCTGGATCAGTCCACAACACCTCCCCATAAGATTTATTTCTTCCTGGAAATATATCTTTTCCTCTTTGGGTCAATCTCTAGACGTTCTGTTGAATTTCTCTTACTTCAGTAGCAGGAGTAGGAGTAAGGTTTTCAGGAATCGGTACATTAAAAACATTGTAAAGTACCTCCATGGGTTCCTCATGTGAGGTTTGTTTTTCTGCGTCTCAACTGATTTACATGAAACTTGTTTTCCCACTTCAGACCCCGAATCATGTATATCAGGCATCCGATTCTCCTGGTAACAATACGGTATTGCCAGAACATTTTACCCTTTCTGTAATTCTTAAAAAACACCAACATTAAAATGTCTGGTCTTACCATCCGTGTTTTTAAAATGTTTTTTCTTCGCTGGCAGCAATTTGTCACAAATGGTTTTAATTTTTCTTGCGAACATCATATCTGCCGGTGACATGTTTGCCGCAATGTTTTTGTTCAGTGAGACCCTGTAAACCCTTAAGAATTGTTGGATCTGCCACTCATCGTTTACTTCAGCTCCAGCTTTTCTTAAAGCCCTTTTGAAGGTATTTACAAACCTTTCTGCCTGCCCGTTACTTCTCGGGTTTAGTAATATGTTTTACCCAAAAGTTTTTGCAAAACATGTTAAACTCTCCTGCGGTGAATTGGTTCCTATTATCTGTGACAATTTCATCAGGTAATCCAAACCTGGCAAACAATTCATGCAAAAAATGTATTGTTATGGCAGATGTTGACTTTTTGCATTTCAGAATCTCTGACCATTTTGTTAAACTGCCCACCACAATCAAGTAATATGCACCATTTAGCGGTCCAGCAAAATCTAGATGTAGTCTAGACCATGGCGTGTCCACTTTCGGTCATGATACTGTCATTATTGGCGGTTCTTTAGCTGCTAAAGCACAACCGCTACAGCTCTTAACTGTACTCTCAATGTCCTGGTCCATACTTGGCCAAAAAACGTATGAACACATCAGCGATTTCATTTTGCACATTCCTGTCTGACCACAATGAAAGTCCTTTAACAGTCACTTTTGTAGTGCCACTGGGATCACGCCGTGCTGGACGTACATTAAATTTCGTCACAAATTGAATAGTTATTGCTTACCGGCGAATTTATATTTCCCCTTTGTTTGCGCTTCACTTTATCCATCATGTTTTTAATAAAATTATCACTTTTAGATTTGATTTGTATTTCTTGCGCAGTCACTGGGAGTTCACATACAGTGCTAACCAGTACTTCTTTTATTTCACTTTCAGCTTTGAGTGATGCGATTACTGTATCTGCCATTGGTTCACAATATTTCGGAGTTAATCGGGCACAAGCTGTCCACATGGCCTAACTTCTTTGAAGGAATACATTCCATTTTGAAATCATAATTTAGCAGAATAGTGCCCCATCACTGTAATTTATTTGCTGAATGAACTGGAATTCCTTTCTTTGATCCAAAAATCGAAAGTAATGGACGATGATCCGTCTGTAAAATAAATTTACGGCCATGGATGAATTTGTGAAATTTTTTAATCCCGAAAATGATGGATAAACTTTCTTTATCGATCTAGCTATAGTTTTTTTCAGCCGAGATTAAACCTCTGCTCGCATGAGCAATGGCTTTTGTGCTCCCTAATTTGTCTTTACGGAGTAGTACGGTTCCGATGCTGTAATTACTCGCATCAGTAGCCAAAATTATTTCTAATTTCAGGTCATAATGTGTTAGAAAAGTTCTGATGTAAGCACATCCTTAATCTTTTGAAAAGCCTTCTGGCAATTTTCTGTCTATTGCCATTTTTTTATCCTTTTTTAACAATTCGTTCAACGGGGAACATAAATCATGCATATTATTTATATATATCTGATAATTAGAAAGACCTAAAAATGCTTGCAATTTAGCAACATTTGTCGAGGTGGGCATATGTTTAATTGCACTAGATCCTTCTGGGTCGGGTCTTCTGCCTTTTGTGTCTATAATTTGTCTTAAATATTCTATTTGGGACATAAAAAAATTCTCATTTATCCTCACTGAGCTTAAACCCATATTCAGCTTTTTTTTAAAAACCTCCTTCACATGTTCAATGTGTTATCCAATGGTCTCGCTCTTGATCAATATATCGTCCAAGTACACTATAGCATAATCCAAACCCGCTAACATGTTATCCATTATTTTTTGGAACAAACTTGGTGCTTCTTTTACTCCGAAATGTAGACGATTAAACGAATACAGCCTTTTATGTGTATTGATAGTGAGTAATTTCGTACTCTCTTCTTCAACTTCTACTTGCAGATACGCATCTGAGAGATCTAATTTCGAGAAAATATTTTCGCCATTTAAACAGGCAAAAGTGTCTTCTTGGCAATGGATATTCATGCATTTTCAGGCACATATTAAAGCCTGTTGAGAAATCCGTGCACACAGAATATTTTTCTTTTTCTTTTTTATATAAACCGTGGGTGTAGCCCACTTTGAATATTCTACTTTTCTAAGTATCCCCACCTGTTCTAGGCGAACGAACTCTTAGTCTATCGATTCTACAGCTGCATAGGGTACACTACGCTTTGGTTTGATTATTGGGGCAGCATTTTCCATTACCTCCAATTTTACTTTCGTTTTTGTGCATCTCCCTAAACCTTGTGAAAATATCTCAGGGAAATCTTTTTCAGAGTCTAAAGTTTTTCACTTTTACTATTTGAGAAATGTTGCAGATAAATTCTCCTATGAAACCCAGCTTTCTGCCAGATACTCCTTTTGCGACCTTTTCGCTTCGAACCAATGTTGGTTTACCAATTTTTTTTCCAGGGGTCTTCACTGATTATAGACAAGTCGTCACCAGTGTCTATCTGAAAACGAATATTTTCATTGTTCATTTTTATATCAACAAATTTTCTTTCATGATGGCTATTTTTCCTGGAAATTATAGCATTTACAAAACTCTTAGTGCTCGACCTTTTTTCTCTACACAGATACATTACGTGCCCAAACCTTCCACAAAAATAACAAATTTGTTTTTTAAAGGGACACCTGCCTTTCATATGAAATTCAAAACATGTGTCTGCTTTCCGCTTCTGTGTTTTCCCATGTTTTTGGTTTCCACCTTTGTGTGCTTTCTGCATCGTGACGAATAGGTTTCAAATGTCTATTTTTTAAACCGTCTCTTCTGGCGTGTCACACCTGAGCTATGTCTTTTTCTTCAATCTTTGCTGAATCGATTCTATTACATTCGTCAACAATCGCTTGCAACGTTAAATTAGGGTCCTGCTCCAACTTTGTCAAGATTATCGCCCTTATCCTAGAGTCTGTGCTTGGAGTTAAGCTCTGCACAAAAAGCAGACATCAGAATCTGTCAGTCAGTTCTTCCAGTTTAAACTGCTGGCATTCCATATTTACGATTCCGGCAAAGCTGAAAAAATCCTTGCCGTCCTTTTTTGGTTAGGTTTTAACATTTTCAATGTAGGTTGAAAAGGGACGACTTTTCACCAAAAACATTTGTCAGGATTTGCACAGTTTCATCAAATGAAATTTCGTCTGGTACCCTTGGTAGAATATAGTTGCAGTACCTATCATGGCACGCTGTTTCAATTTTTGAAGAAGTAGGCGAACCTTTTTTCTTGCGACCATTCTGAACATTCTTCCTTGAAAATGTCTGCAAACCTCCGAAAGTAGGCAGAAAAAAAATAGAACCATTATCTGGGTCATACGTGAATTCTCCAATCGAATTTGCAACCGTATCTGGTAAACTAAATCCAGCTTGTTTTAGTTCTTGTGTTCGCTGGACAATGAATTCCAACATTTTTTCAAACCTTTTGTCATTTCTTTGCTGGTGTTCCACTTGTATTTTTAAAAGTTGGACCATAGTTTGCTGCAATTCCGCCATTTAAAAAAAACAACTTTTTTTTCAGACAACACTTGTTTAAAATACGCTGTAGCGTTTTATAAAAGGAAAAAAATAATACGTACAGTCCAAATACAATGAAAACAAAAATATCTTTTCTTCTCAAATCCTTTCAAAAAAGTCACTGTCAAATTGTAAAAACAATTTGGTTGGTAATTTCCTTTGGAAGAAAAACCATTGTTCTTACATGAGAAGCGTTTCCTTGTGTCTTTGTAATGTTACCATCGAGGGTTTTAAATCCACTGTTCGGAAATTTTTTTTTTTTTTTTAAATAATTTTTTTTAATTGAATCCTGATTGAAAATCGTCAATTTGTTATGTGTTAACAAACTGGATTTTAAATCGTAATCTCTCGTCACCAATTTGTTATATCGTAAGAATAACAATAAGTTAATAAGAACCAAGATAGGAATTGTATTAAAAATACTTAATTACAATAAGTTGGTCGCCATTACCGGCTCTAGGCAGACATGCTAAGCGGTTCTCCTTGGTAAGGGAAAGGTGTCAACTTCATAGTGACCTGACGAATCCATCCAGTCACTATGGGTGAATCCGGATCAGTCCACAACACAATAGTATATTGCAGAATATTAATTTATTAGAAATTGTTTTAAAAGTAAATATGCAAATTAGGAATACCTAAAACAGTTTGTGGATGTTTTCAGATTACTATATATACGGTATTTAAAAATCTTATATTGTATCACAGGATTAAATAAGCATAAGCCGTGTTGGTGTTAATATAGTTTGAATGGGTGGAAAAACACTTTTGCATTTATTCATTTAGATATATACTAGGAAAAGATGTCACCCATTGAACTCTGGTTAAAATGTGAGTTTGCAAAGCCAGTTAGATATAAAAATACAAAACACATAATTATTCTCTATATGCTCGCTATCACTCTCTCCCTCTCTCGTATTCTCTTTCCCTCTCCAACTACGAGTTAAATGGTATTACAGCCTGTGATGATATCCCTTTTGTTCATAATGGATTATTGCAATGTGTTTTCTTTCCTTTCTTTTACCTTCGACTGTTAATAAACAGAGAGAGAAAGAGTAACAGAAGCGAGAGTGAAAGACAACATATAGAACAAGAGTGAGAAGTCAAAAAAACATAGTAAGTGAGGGTGAAAGTGATAGATAGAAAGCTCAAATATGTTTTGATTTTTCAATAAACACATGTTACCGTTTTTTTCTGCTTTGAAACTGACAAGAAATCACTGTATGACATGACTTTGATCTGTCTATTTCTAGCCAATCTATTACAAATTATGAAATAACTACTTAAAGGTTTGAATAATGAGCTTGACTTTTGCTCTAGCGTTTGATTCCCATAAAAATCGATCTGATTTATATAAAATAACTGTTTTTTATATTATCACACCCACACACATCATTCGTAAACATGAATTTATATTTTGATATGAATGGGAGAAGATATAGTGTATATATTTATAACCGAAATTGTAAAATGTTGCCTGCCATCAGTTTCTTTCCCGATCTACACCTGATGCAGATGACAGATACCTCATTATAACATATCAACAAATGTTTATTTTCCTTTTTAAATATATCTTTCTGTATTTGTCGGCTCAGTTTTTTTCAATCTGGAGACAATATTCTTTTACCTTATCTTGCATAAAAGCAATAGAAAATAGAAATTCACACACACACACACACACACAATGGCTTATTTACATAGACATAAACATTATCATCTATCTGAAACATTCTCTCATTAGTGGAAACATAAATATCATGTTAGCTTGATACATTTTTTAGTGTCGAGACGAAGAGCATCGATTCTTTAGAAATGGCGCCTTCATGCTACCAAGTATTCTCAACAACCTCTACAATATCTATATTGGTGTTTATGCAAATAATAACTAGAAGAAAACAAATTAAGTTTGTCGAAAAATGCCATGCACCAGATCTATCTGTAAAGTAACTGAACAGGATCTGCTGCGTGAGCAATGGGCAGAAGAGGATGGTCTTATCAAATTAAATTAAATTAATTCGCCAATGAAATAACAAAGTGCAACAAGCCATGTAAAGAGATAGGTAGAAGATATTTACATCCACGTATAGTTTGAATTTTTGTCGAAGGTAGTTTTAAATCTGGATCTAGTAGTCATCGTAACGACCTCCTCTTGCAGGTTGTTCCATGGGGTAGAAACTCGGACCAAGAATGCTTTCTTTCTTCTATGGAGTCAAAAGCGACGGTGGTACATCTTTTGTGAGTGCCCACAGGGACTGCAACTTGGTGCTGGGGTGAAAACCTCCTCAAAAAGTAAATTTAAATTCCTGTTGATGATGTTATATGCCAGAATCAAGTCTCTTCCGCTGCTCAAGTAAGAACAGATTAAGCGTGGAGAGGCTCGTCATCATCCTGGTCGCCAACTGTCGAATACACTCCAGGTTTTCAACTGACATGATATCTTGGAAGTATATAAATGTAATCTCAGCTTTCTCTAAACATTGGATTTTTTTTACCTTCTTTTGTTTATACCTCCCCTTCTTCACCATGACAATGAACCTGCTCGCAATTGTGAAGAATGTACTGCATAATTGATAAGGGACATAGATTGTTAATGTCAGATAGCAGATGAGTTACTTCCGCTGAATAATTATACAGAAGTGGAGACTAAGGCAGACATGCTTATTGCTCAGTGTGTGAAGTGGACTAGTGAATGTCTGTGGGTGCTATGAGCACCCAGCAGTACTTGACCAAAAAGAACATTACTGTACTGAAACAACTGCCTCATTTACCTGAACTTGCTCCAAGTGACTTTGTTTCTTTTTCTCAAACTGAAAGTTTGTAGGCCACCAAGAGTATTGAAATGCAAGAGCTAAGGGGCATCTCAGAAGATTCCTTCCAGCGGTGCATTGAATCGTGGCAGAGAAGGATGGGAAAGTTCATTAGACGCGAGAGGGGAATTCATTTGAAGGAGAAACCATGTAGTTTGTGTTTGCAATTAAAATAAATTGTTTGTGACACCTATCACTTGGAAGCTCTCTGTTAACTTGTTAGGATTAAATATCATCAGAAATTGGACCTACATTAAATCCCTACAAGCATTTATTTGTGAAATTCAGACATTTTTGCTACAGAAGACCCAAAATCTTATATATAAAGTAGTGCCAGTATGTTCCCCACTTCTTTGACGTTTAACCCTCTTAGTGCCGCTGTCACAAAATTGCGACAAGTCTACCACCTCTGATAGCAGACGATACTACATGTAAAACTGGTTTTATTTGCAATATTAGACATAAAAGAACAAATAAATTCAGTAACTGACTAATATGTGTATGAGAAAATGATAATTTTCTATGAGCGGATGGTCAACCTCATAATAAATTCAAGATAGCTGCCATCACAATATAAATATTAGTCAAATTTAACAATTTATTTTGATAGTCCTACTTATATGCTACAAATGTCATATGCATTGTTTTGGCATAAAATGAAAAGTTAAGCTTACAGAGTCATCTTAAAAATGGGTGTAAAAAATTATTTTTCTTCAAAAAGAAAATTCAGCGGCGCTAAGAGGGTTAAGCTTTTTTAATACAAGGTACATACTTCTGTCATGCCTGTGTGTGTATATATATATATATATATATATATATATATTATTTTATTTTACTTCAGTCGAAGTTCTCAGAAATCAAGGGGCTCCCTTCCTGGAGATAACACTTGATCTCTATCTGAGATATATAGATATTCAAATACTTCATTAAAGTTCTCCATTACCTTCCAAACGTTTAGTTAGTAAAGAATTTAAGAACCTGATTTTCCTCTCCCCAATTGACCAGGTAACTGTTATTGTATATCATTTATGTGGTCTCTTGATCTTACCGGATTCCAGGACAAGAATGTATCTAGTCTAGTGGAGTATCCAGTTTAGTGCTGTTTCTATAGGCAACGTCACTTAGAGAAGGTGCACCTTTCCTCGTATGAATCAGTGTGGGGAAGCTATATTGAGAGGATCTTATTTGGGCTTCGAATATTATGTTATTTTGAATATGTAGTCAGGGTTTACTTGTAGGAGGAAGTATCCTTATGCCAGGTTGCCCTGACAAACCTCTGTACAGAGAGACCTTAGACACTCAAGGACAGTATCTAGTAGGCATTCAAATTCTCTCCAGAAGGCATTCGAGTTCTCTCATATCTTCTTTTTATATATAAAGTAGAGCGATTCGATTCTCTCTTTCTTTGACTTAAATAGCGTTTTTAATACAAGGTCCATACTTAAATCTGTTTCAATATAGACATATGACTTTCATCCGAGTATGTTCTTAATTTTTTATTTCCAATCAATTTCATCGATTTTAATATTTAATCCGATCGATTTTTTATTTTGGATTTGTACAATTATAGAGGAAGAGGGAGGGACCTTATAACTTATAATAGTGTCACATCTTTCCTGAAAAGTCTAAGAATACTAAATTTACATTAACAATGGCATATACAGAGTCATATAAAAAAACGGACTGGATGTACTGTGTGAACTATGATGAAATGAGGAATGTGTGGAATGATATCATTAGACATATCTTGTGAATATATAACTGCAACTATAGCGTTCTGCGACCCTTGCACTTTTGATATGGTTTTGCTTAGACCCATTCTTTTTCAAACTGTTCTGATATATACACACTTGAAGGAACGATAATTATTGAAAAATGAATTTAAAAAATATATATATATCACCGTATTGGAACAACAGCTGTATTCAGCTGATCTTGCTCTGTGTGACTTTTACTTTTCCCTAAGCCCAAGGTGATCGGGAAGAGAACTAGTTTTGAAAGCATGAACGGGGGGGGGGGGCATCAAGAGGATTGTAACGACACAGCTTAGCCAGAGAAGGATGGGAAAGTTAATTAGACTGGGAGGTGTGGGTACTTCACAGAGTAAACCATGTAGTTTGTTGCTTGGAATTTAAATAAATTGTTTGTGATGCCAGTTCCGTTACTTTTCAGACACATCTTGCATGTTACATATGTTTAGCTTTTCTGTAAACTGCTTTGACTATTCAATTTATCAATGAATTAAAAATTATGACACTCTGATTAATGCTTAATAGTGATAATAAAATAATCATTTCTTATTATACTTATTATAAACATCACGTTCATCTTTGGTTTTAGCTAAGAATATAATACAATGAAAATAAATAAAGATAATTTAAAAAACGCTGTTTCATGTATTGGGGTGTTTGAAAAGTAATTACGTTTTACCAGGAAGCATATTAAAACCAATTCCATGTTAAATTTATTCAAATATTATTCATTAAAATAGTAATCACCTTCATTTTCAATGACTGTAGGCCAATGTAAAAGCACATTTTCAATTCCACATTTCAAGAAATCTGAGTGCCCCCACCTCATGTTTTAAAAACCATTTTCATCGTCTTTCTTTGTGTCATTTCTGAAATTGGGCACGAGTGGTTTAATGGATACGGATACAAACTATGGAATAAGTTAGAGTTCAAATCAAGTTGGATCTATAGATAGGAAGTTTCCAGCAGTCTAGAGATTCCAAAGACTACCAGTGATGAACGTTTTCTCCATTATAGACATGAACCAACAGCCTAATGAAGTCAAGGAGAAGCTTCTTCAGCTATGTTGAGCACATAACAGTATCTCAGAAATAAACCAGACTACAGCTGTGGAGCAGAGAGCTAGAAAATGTCTGCCTTCCTACTGACATGGAAATCCCAGCCCCTTTGTTTGAAGTTTGGCTCAGAAGCACCCTAGGTCCATTGGAGGACACTCAACTGCTTGAGAATGGGAATGAGACGATTAAAAGTGGCTATGGCTAGATGGGGCTACAAAACCGACCGAACCCTCTGTAAATGATGGGAGGAGTACCATATGATGCCGCACTGCCTTATCTGCCTTCTACTACCCAACCAGTGCAGCTTGAAAGATCTTGTAAAATACAATAATAACGGAAAAGACTACGGGAAACTATCGTATGACCACATGCTTCAAAGACATGTAAAGAAGAAGACTACGTCATAATGCCCCTTGAATACCTTCTCCCAACAAAAAAATAGCAACATATGTTCATTTAATCGATTATGATAAAAATTATGCTATGACATTGGATAATCCCTAAAAGGTAGATATCCTGTAAATGGAGAAGCCAAACCAAACCGCGTATGAAATATTCTTGTAAGCACAATAAATGAAAATCTGTACTTGTTAAATCTGGTGAATATGGTGGATGTCGAAGAACCTTCCGATCCTAGTGATCTTATTTAAAAATATATGGCCTGTCATTGCTTACTCCTATCTAGGGAATAACAATAGTTTCAGACATCGCAATGTAGCCTTAACATTAAGACCATGTGGAAAAATATGGGTGGCATAATATGTTCTTTATAATTAAAACCAACATGTGACTTCCAAACTCGTCAGATTTATAGACATTGAACTACTTATGTGTGTAGCTTTCTTGAAATTACATCCTAAGCAATATTCATTCCCAACCATACCAAGGATTCACAGGTCACCATAGTCAAGATAATGTCATTTTTTTTACTATTAGGTCACCTTTTATCAAGGCCATGAGCCACTCGAGGATAGAGGTTAATGAGATGGAATAATTGTCAACTGAAAGATGGAGAACACTATGGGAGTACTTATATTGATAAATAGTATGGACTCTATTTGATTACTTATGCGGTGGTTTATGACAACAATTTGTTGAGATTGGATTTGAAGATTATCAAGTTGTAACCAGCAAGGAAACAGTCCAACAGTAATGTGTTTTACTGGGGGGAAGCCCATACAAAGAAGCGCTGTCCATGGAAATTCTGACTGATGCTAACACATAAGGATCACTTAAATTGAGGCAGTCATTGATGTTAAAGTTGGTTGCATGGAATAAATCTGTAATAAAACTATTTAATAATGTGTGTACAAATTATCATGAAAATATATTTCCTTTTCGGTTTGATATAGTTGCTTTATTAAATAATCAATATAAATGAAAGGGTTTTTAAAAATTTTGTCCACAAAGTCTGTCTCGTCTTGTAATTAATGGTACTGCATGATGATATTAACTGATGTATAATAAGCAGAAAATAACTCTTTATCTAATAATTTCCAAAGCAATCACATCAGAGAATATAATTGGAAATTTGTTTGCATGTCAATATTTATAGTTTAATGTTCTTTTAGTTTTATTTTGTTTCTCTTTGTCTCAATTTGACAAATCCCGAGAATCTCTGCTTTAAGCCACCCACTACTTATTATCTTTGTTTCCATAAAGTTAGGCATGTTCATAAAGTAAGGCATGTATATAATTTATAAAACAACCCACATGTATATTAAAGGCATACATGTACATACACACCTATATAGATACATATACTAACACACACATGCATACATAAATACACCCAGTTATATACACACACATTATATATATATATATATATATATATATATATATATATATATACACACAAAAACCCACACATACAACGTCAGACAACTATATACACATATATGCATGTATATAGCTATCTCATATATCCGAAATCACATACACAAGGACAAACATGTATATGCAGGTATGCTCATATATATATATATATATATATATATATATATATATATATATATACACACAGGTATACACACACATATATATATATATACACACAGGTATACACACACATATATATATATATACACAGGTATACACACACACATATATATATATATATATATATATATATATATATATATATATACACGTATATATATATATATATATATATATATATACATATATGTTGTGTAAGCTTAATTTGCTCCTGTTATGATGGGATACCTGACTCCCCTCAAGGCTGATAAGTGTACTAGTCTGTAGTATATATATATATATATACTACGAACAGTAGTATTTATGGTGGATTGTATTCGAGTGTATTAGGTTTATCCGATTGAATTATCAGTAGTAATATTGTTTTGTATAAGATATACATTGTAATAAACCATCCTCTTTTAAAGACCTTACATTCTGGTTATATTTGTTATGACTTCTGACCAAGTTATATCAACTGGCGACGAGGATTTCGAAAACGAACCCATAAAAGATCTGGTTAAGTCAACTATATGAACTGGCAAACAAGGATTCGAAACGAAACCAAATGTTGGAATATATTCAGTCACATGCGTGCTTTGTTTTATTCAGTAAATACATGCAAGTCACATTGTGAACAAAATAATCCAACTGACATTGATTTAAAGATATCAAGTGCAAACGTGGTTCGCTAATCGAATTCACATTACAAAGAAAGATTTACCTCTACAATGTACAAAAAAAAGAAAAAAAAGCATCCAACAAACAGTTTTTATCGTCGGACGTACATGTACGCTAACGAACAAGGATTACTGTGGATTTGTTTTTGTTTTCCAGTACAACTAAAAGGCATCTTTAAAAAAAGGCGTGTCAACGAGGAAAACCTTTTTTTAAAAAGTAAGGGTATATGTTACGACGCTCAGCAGAGGCGCGAACGGGGTCCAAAAAAAGAACGAGAATGGGTTTAAAAACATAAATTTGCAACAAGTGAAGTTGACCTACGACGAGAATAGATATTTTTCTACTTACCTATGTAATTTGTTTTTATTTTTACCTATTATAAATGGGTTTTCATTAGATGTAAAAAAAATTTTTTTTTTTTTTCCCACCGTTTTCACAAAAAACAATATGGCCGCTCCTAGTGCATTTGTTAGTAACCCCCCCCCCCCAAATCAGCCATTTGTTTCCCCAAGTTGCGGTAACAAAACTATTGATTTCTAATAAATAGCACTTCAAACGGGTTTAAAATACAAACAAATAGCACATGCAAGTTTGAAACTAACTTTTACAGCTTACAGTTACTTTTATTTGTTGTATATTTGTTTTTTTAGCGTTTTTACTCTGCTGAGTCTCGTAAAAGATGCCCAAAAGTAAGAATACTTTTATTGTTCAATAAAAAAATGTATGATAGACCGTGACTCAAATGCGAACTTGGACCATTAAAATTACGAACTATACAAGATAAAAGTTCAATAGAATACTTTTTAGTAACTAATAATAGGACACTCACTGCTATTATTTTTTCTAAAAAAATATTTTTTTTGTGTGTCGAGTTCTCCTGAGTATTTTCAATATGGAACAATTAGTCGAAATGACTAAAATGCTGTATACGAGCATGCAACAACAACATCAATATTAAGAGTTACAACAACAAATACTACAACAGCAAAAAAGTTTCGAAAAAATTCTCAAACAGAACACCGGTGAAAGAAAAAAGTATTTTTTTCTACCAAAGGAATTGTAAATTTATTATCTGAATTTGTAGACAAGCCTGATTCTGACGTTACATTTCCAGCAAATTTTAGACGATTTGAAACGATATTTACTAAAAATGTGCTTAGATTGGACGGATGAAGAACGGGTAACCCTGTTATTACAGAAATTTGGAACAGAGGAGCCTACCAAATATACGAACTTGATATTGCCCAATAAACCTGAGGAAGTTTCATTCGATGAAACTATAAATATACTATCAAAGATATTCGACGAAGGAAATAGTCGATTCCACACGTGATACAAATGTCTAAACATTGTGAAAATGGATAATAAGGATTTTTTGGCATATGCAGGAACAATACACTCTTTGGTTGAGCAATTCAAGATAGATGAAATCCCCAAAGATGTATTCAAATGCCTAATCTTTGTTCAAGGACTAACAGCAGTACAAAGAAATAAGGTCTAGAATCTTAACAATGGTGGAGCAAGGCACGAAAATCACATTACAAAGAGTGACGGAAGAATGTCAGCATCTCATTAATGTTAAAAGGGATAATACACAAATTGAGGAAAAAAGTGTTGCCAAAGTGCAACGCATAAAAAGACAAAAAACTCCTAAATTCAAAAAGACAGGAAAATGTGAGATGTGCAGAAATACTAAGCATACTAAAGGCATCAGAACAAATTCTGTGAATCTTGTGGAATTAAGGGTCATAAATGGTATGTTTGCCACAAGAAAAAGAATTTTGAAAAAGTAAACGTTGTGTTGTCAGAACAAAAAAAAATCTAGAACAGTGAAAATCGGAAATACGTAAATGTACGTATAAATGATCGTACAGTCACTTTTTTACTGGATTCTGGCTCAGACATAAGTATTATTGACGAACAAACATGGAGAAAAATTGAAAAACCCAAATTATCTGAAACCAAGAAAATTGCCAAAGGGGTTTCAGGAATAAAAACTTTAAAGGAAAATTAAAGGGCGATATTTTTTTCTGTGGCAAAACTGTTAAAACAAAACGTATATATAGTTCAAGGGGTTAATTCATGTCTTTTTGGAATCGACTGGATAGTACTGTTCAATTTATTTGAACTCCCAATGAACTATTTTTGCAACGAAATAAACCGTGCAGAAAATAAAAAAATGTATCAAAATGAAAAATTCATGAATGAATTGAAAGAAGAATATCCCAGAGTTTTGGGTTTATGTACAAAGAAAGAAGTCAAGTTTGAACGTAAGGAAAATGTTACTCCAATTTTTAAACCAGAGAGAAACGTCCCTTTTTCCTCCTTAGACGCAATTAAGTAGGAACTGAAATTATTTGAAAGATTGGGAGTTATATATCTTAGGAAGACTATGTGGACTGGGCATCGCCCACCGTCTACATCAAAAAGAAAAACGAAAAAATAAGAGTGTGCACCGATTTTTCAATGGGGTTAAACGATTGCCTGAAGGATCATAATTATACACTTCCTTCGCCAGAAGACATTTTCTCCAAGCTAAATGGAGGAAAGATTTTTTCAAAAATCGATCTATCTGACGCATACTTGCAGATTAAAGTGAACGAGGAATACTCAAAATATTTGTGCATAAATACACATAAGGGAAATTTCAAACTAAATAGGCTTTCTGTCGGCTTTAAGGTCACCACAGCTTTGTTTCAACAGATTATGGACACTATGTTGGCGGATCTTGAGTTTGCTATCATTTATTTAGACGATATTCATGTAAAAAATAAGAACGTTCACGAGCACAAAAACACATCATAGCTACGTTTAAACAACTAGAAGAATTCGGTTTCAAATTAAGTCATGAGACGTGTCAATTCTTCATGGAAAGAATTAAATACCTCGGACAAATGATAGACAGTGAAGGCAGGAAACCAGACCCACAGAGAACCGATGTAATTAAAAATATGCCTGCACCCGAAACAGTTGCAAAACTACAATCGTTTCTTGGGTTGGACCAATATTATACGATCTACATTCCAAAAATGTACGATTTAAGAGCCCCCTTAACGAATTATTAAGGAAAGACAAAAAATGGATATGGTCAAAAGATTGCGAGACGGCTTTCCAGGAAATAAAAAGTCTACTCTTAGCTCTAGCCATAGCTCATTATGATCCTGTGAAAGAAATCATCCTTGAGACTGATGCTAGTGGATACAGAGTGGGTGCTGTACTGCTACACAAATAAGATTATACTACTAAACCGTTCGCGCACAGTTCAAGGACTCTTCTACCAACTGAGAAAAATTATAGTCAGATCGAGAAAGAGGCATTATCGATTGTGTTCGGAGTTAAAAAATACCATCGCTTTTTACATGGTAGATCATTTATACTTCAAACAGACCATAAACCATTTGTAACTATATTTGGATAAAAAAAGGCATTCCTACCCACACTGCTAACCGTTTACAGCGATGGGGTGTAACCCTATTGAAGTATCATTTTAGGATGGAATACATTGCATCCAAAAAAAACATGGGCATGTGGATGGACTGTCAAGATTAATCCCTAAAAAATTAAGACATTTTAGAAGAGACGGTTATAGCAGCACTAAAAGAGGAAAAAGAAATCTCAGGTCTGTTGTTAAACACTATCAAAGAATTATTTGTAACATTGGAACAAATAAAAAGGGAAGCCGAAAAAGATGAATTTATATTAAAAATAAAGGACCAGACGAGATTGAACGAAAGAAAGAAAAAAGGGAACCCAGCTTTCACCTTTCTCAATATGCGACAACACTTTAATGTATGCAGATAGAATTGTAATACCTCAATCTACATAATGTTATGCTGAAAGAATTTCATACCGGTTATCCTGGCATGTCCCGGATGAAATCACTCATACGATGCTACGTATACTGGACAAGAATGGACAAGGAAATAGAAAGTTTTGTAAAACTATGCCGAGGTTGTCAATTTGACTGCAAGGGCGCCTTCGGTCGAAACAAATCCTTGGCCAAAAACGGATTTTCTGTGGACACGTCTACATATAGACTATGTTGGACCGATTAATGATTACTTGATCCTGGTGGACTCTTTCTCAAAATGGCCTGTGGTATTTAAATGCAAGCATCCTACACATAGGAACACCATCAGTGCATTAGATGAAGTTTTCATTCGTTTCAGGGTCCCCTGGACACTGGTCAGCGATAATGGTACGGTGTTCACAGGAAAGGAATTTAAAGATTTGTGTACTTCCTTGGACATTGAACACATTACTACACCAGTATATCATCCTAGATCGAACGGTCAAGTCGAAGAATTTGTTGACACATGTAGCGTGCATTACAAAAAAATAAATATATGGACACTGAAGAAAAAACTATCCAGAAGTTTTTAGCAATTTATGGGGTACTCCTACTGAAAACAACGACTCGAAGTTGTCCCCTGCGGAACTTATGTTCACATGGAAAATATGATCGATTTTCGATAGATTGATACCCTATCTAAAGAAAAAAAATGCTAAAAAGAAAGATGTAAACATAATAAGATACTCTCCAGAGGATAAAGTATATTTTAGAAATTTCCAAGGTGGGAAAAGTTATTGGATGGATGGTATCATTCAGAAAATGATTGGCAAAGTGGGCTACACCATAAAGAATCGAAAATTCGTGTGTAAATTAGACCATGATATGCTGAAAATAATGAAAAAAGCAAGGAAGAAGTCCCAATGGAGATTCTATGTGATGCTTTTGACATGCCACTACCCAATATTGTACACGAACCTATGTATACATCTACTGGACCAGCCTTACGAGCTGAGCAGAATTTGTCTTCGCCCCAAACTGGAAAGAATTCAATTCCATTAGTCCATAATAAAACAAAGAGCACACATGAAAGAAAACCAGTGGAGTGCTTCAGCTCGGATTCTAAAAGGAAGAAATATTTGAAGCAGAAAATTCTAGGGAGATTTTCAGCTTCGGTGGGAGGTGTTGTAATGGGATACTTGACTCCCCTCAAGGCTGATAAGTGTACTAGTCTGTAGTATATATATATATATATATATATATATATATATATATATATATATACTACGAACAGTAGTATATATGGTGGACTGATTCTAACGTTATTCAAATGTATTAGGTTAATCCTATTGGATTACCGGTAGTGCTATTATTTTTGCAAGATTTACATTGTAATAAATCATCCTCTTTTAAATACCTTACACTCTGGTTATTTTTGTTATTACTTCTAACCAAGTTATATCAGCTGCAAAACGGAATTACATAACTTTGATCTGTATTTATAACTTTATTGTAATTTAAAAAAAAATATTTTAAATAACTCTTTAAAGGTTTGAATATTGAATATTATTTTGCTTTGGAAATTGATTCTAAGAATCAATCTGAATAATATAAAAGAATTGTTATTTTATATTGTTTCATACTATATATATATATATATATATATATATATATATATATAATCTCGGTGTATATCCATTAGCTATGTCTAGCCGCACTAAAATGTTGTTATACGACGAAATAGTTTCTGTGGATGACAATATTTTTATCTGTATGAATATATTTATTTATTAAAGAATGTCAGAAAATCGTTAGTTTTAAATGAATGGAAAAAAGTGTGCCAAAAACAATACAATAGAGTGGCTTGAGGTCTTGCATAGAGTGAATTCCAAAAGCCATTTGAACATTTTGGAATCCTCCTCTATCGCTATTCATAAACCTTTTTCATGCCGGCAGAAAGAAATTCATTAAATTGTTAAATCTTTTAGGACTTTAACCCCCCCCCCTAAAAAAACCCACACATATATTTTTTTACCCCTCATTGTGCCTTTTTAATCGTTTTTAAACGAATATTGAATTAATTTTTTTACCCTCATTGTGCCTTTTTAATCGTTTTTAAACGAATACTGAATTTTTTTCTTACCTCTTATTGTGCTTTTTTAATCGTTTTTAAACGAATATTGAATTCATTTTTATTTTAAATCTGTTATTAGTTTACCGTCAATTCTATGGCACATTCAATTTCATCTTTGTACTCTTTCATTTCTGTCATTATAGTATTTTCCATTCATTTAAAACTAACAATGGTTAAAAGGGCCTAATATTCCGTCTATTTTATCTCTATATATATATTTATATATGTATATTTTAAAAGCACAAAACAATTTTATTATTACAAGTATATGACATAGTATGATCAAGAACAGACATTACATTATATAGAAAATGATGGTGACCATCAATATTTCAAGACTGTATAATCTGATTCTTTCTTTCTTAACACTAATATGGCTGTACCTTTTTGCAGAAGAATAAAAGAAAATTGTAAAGTTAGAAAAAATTCAATCGATACATGAAAACAAAACCAAACCTCAATACGTGTGTGTATTCAACATTAATAATACAATGCAAACCAAATATATATATATATATATATATATATGTGTATATTTCGGCAGCAAGTCATTTATTATACACGCGTCGTTGAAGACCACAGAGTTTTCTTTCTTCGCTATCTTTCTGGTTAATTTCTCGACACGACGAGCTATTCGTCGGTTTTCTGGTGTTAATTGGTGGAGTATAGCACCTAACGTTGTATTGTGGGTTGTATTGTGGGTTGTATTGTGGGAAGACGGTCGCGAGACCGAAAGCGCTCGAGGAATGCCCCACGATACAACGTTAGGTGCCATACTCCACCAATTAACACCAGAAAACCGAAGAATCGCTCGTCGCGTCGAGAAATTAACCAGAAAGATAGCGAAGAAAGAAAACTCTGTGTTCTTCAACGACGCGTGTATAATATATATATATATTAAAAAATCAAAATTATATTTTTTCCCCAAATCGTATAATTTTGAATTTAATACTTTTTTATTCTAAGCTCTATTTGATATTCTAAATATCGAGCTTTAATTTTGTATTTGTAAACTGATTCCTATTCGAATCGATCTTAACTATATAAAATGTGCTTTTCTAATATGACCTCATATATATTAAAAAAGAACAAAACATAATTTAAGTATTGCAAGTCTATAGCATAGTATGATCCAGAACAGATATTTTCAATGTATTTAGAAGATGCATTATATACAAAATGGTTGTTACCATCAATATTTACTCATCCTTCTTTCGTAACAATAATATGACTGTACGTTTTTGTAAAGGAGTAAACGAAAAGTGCGAAGTTAGTTAAAATCCAATCGATATTATCCTGCTGTATTGACAGCGATGCGTTCGTCTCTTTTGACTACAATTCTTATCTTTATGTTG
This sequence comes from Sepiola atlantica, assembly GCA_963556195.1. Classification (NCBI taxonomy): domain Eukaryota; kingdom Metazoa; phylum Mollusca; class Cephalopoda; order Sepiida; family Sepiolidae; genus Sepiola; species Sepiola atlantica. The sequence goes on from OY744515.1 coordinate 63,596,412, forward strand.
TTGGCTGAATAAACCAGAAATTGAATCTCTTTACACATGATGCCTGTATTGTGAGCATCTTTTCGATTAACGTTGTCATCTGTTATTGTTCATGCCTATGCAACCATTTTCAAGATATAAATATATTCCTCCGGGAAAGAAAAAAAGAGCAATCTAAAGAAAAGCTTGCCCATTCAGTAACTTTGAATAGAACAGTGACAAGAAATTTGTTCTGAATGAAATGGTAATTAATTCTGATATGTCTAAATAGTCCGACATAATGATAAGAGAATGTACATTGTGTTGCTATGCACTAGAAAGTTAACAACGGAAAATCACTCAGAAAATGGCAGATTATTGCTTCAGTTGTAATGATTATTGCTTTAGTTGTAATGAAATGCCATGTCAAGAAGATTGGCACCATTTTCCAACTGCAAAACTGTGAGGGAAAACAGCATACAAACAAATAGTTTTCAAGAAATAAAGAAATATTTCTGATAGTGCAGATAAATTACATAGATGAAGAATTCGAATGCAAAACGCGTTGTGTATTTTCAAATAGCTACGCATGTACCAACACATATCATTTCGCATCTCTTTTCCTTTTTTGTCGTTTTTTTTGTCTCAATAAATTTCAAATCTTAACTTTTTCTGACGACGTTCGTTGATCCAAACGTTTGTTTTTGTTTTTTTCTTGTGTTTAATTCGTTTGTTTTTCATTTCATCATTCACTACATTCCGTCTCCATGATATTTCATTTTATGGGATATCGTGTATTTTATCCTCATATATATATATATATATATATATATATGTATATGAAAAGTAGTTTGAATAAATTTCATACTTTTATGTTTAGCACTGACTACTATATTCATGTGTTGGTTGCAGAGAGTAGGAGGGCTCCCTGAAAGAGAGGGGGGGGTGAGCCAAAAACGGAAATCGGAAGTGACGTCATATACTGTGGGCGGCTTAGTCGATCTCTTGTTCCTGACTCTCGACCGAGGTAGTTGTGAAAAGGCCCGGTCCGTGCCAGTAGGCAGAGCGGCTGGAGGGGGGAGTGATGCAAATGGCCTGAATATCTTTCCCCAGTAATTGTTTCTTTTCTTTTCTCTCTCTCTCTCTCTCTCTCTCTCTACCTCTACCTCTACCTCTACCTCTACCTCTACCTCTACCTCTACCTCCACCTCCACACACATCTGTTCGTCCTTTTATGTTAAATAAATCTTAAAAACGGATCTCCCGGAGTCCATGTTATCGATCACGTCCAAAAGACAAGAAACACCAGTCGGCATAGACGAAACTAGGGTACACACCTGTGAAGGTAAGCTAGTATCTAGCATCTCCGATGTGGAGTATCTAACAATATCCAGGATCGTTTATAGCCGATTTGCGACGAGCATAGACTTTGTTTTGTTTGATTTACAATCAAATTATTATGCAAAAACGATCAATGTTTTTTTCTTCTGTGATCGTATCAATACCAAACCAGTGCATGCTTGGACTAATGCATAGAATTGTACAATATGAAATCGTTTATGTCGAGTTCAAATTATATCAGATCCATTGTGTTCGGTTATTCATTAATATCGATAGTACTATTGGTAAAAATAACAACCTGTGTCCAATGAATCGTATACATTGGGTATTGTTTCAGCATGAAATAAGTCCAAATTGTTGATATGCCGCAAACAGATAAATCAAAACTAATTAGTAGAGACTTGTATAAGTGAAAGCTATCTTTATTCTTTATTCTGAACAGCAATTCAAATTAGTTCAACCAGTTATCAGCCTTTTCTTTTCCCAATATTTATCTTAAAGACAGGCTTAGATCTGATGACCTCAGAGGAAGATTAAATCTGGACAGTATAGAGAGTTGTGTGCAGAACAGGACACTTCGTTAGTATGGTCACATTGAAAGAATGGATGAGAGTTTTTGGGTTAGTAGATGTAGAACAGATGAGGTAGCAGGGTCAGTTGGCAGGGGAAGGTCAAGGAAAACATGAGGAAGTGATAATGATGGATCTGAGAGAAAGAGAGATAAATAAAGACCTGGTCAGAGATAGGTTAGTGTTGAAGTCAATTTCTAAAAGCCGTCCAACACATGCCAGTATGTAAAATGGACGTCAAATAGAATATGATGAAGATGAGAAACCTGTAGCCAATGAATCATATATATTGGGTATTGTTTTAGCATGTAATAAGCCCAAATTGTTGATATTCTGTTAAAGATGAATCAAACCCCAAATCAATCCGTATTAATGAAAGCTATCTGTATTTTTATTTTATATAGAAGTCGCTCCAGACAAGGCAGGAAGCCACTTGATGAAAGGAGCTAATCTTAATAATAAAAATGGAGAGGGAGGTAGAATCATTTAATGACAAATAAAGTTTGAAAGAAACCCAACCACCAGTGTTCAATCCTCTCGACTCTAAAGAGGCTAGCCAAAAAGTCTACTCCTGTTTTGAACAATAATTTAAATTAGTTACATTAGTTATCGGCCCTTTTTTGCCCAATATTTATCTTCATAGTCAAGTGGTTTTCTCTTTGTAAGTCAACTTTGTATAATTAATAAACTTCTTTTTAACATACTTGTAATCATAAGTGTGATCCAAACTTTTCAATACAAGTCAATCAAGACACATTTAATCTGTTTATTTATCCAGTCATCCATTTATCCTTTCCATCCGTCAATTTTTATTTGGTTTTGCTCCCATGCTCCTCCGGAACAAATGCAAACATACAAAGCCTCTGCCAGTCCTTTCCTGTTATTCCAGCCAGACACTATATTAATACATTGTGCGGCTGTCTTTGCAGTTATATATAAATGTAAAAGGATTCACTCACTCTAGTTTCTAGTTGACATGAGACATTTTCTTCCATCAAAGCCGAGGCCATAAGTCATTCTGATAACATTAAGTGTAGCAAATGGATTGAGAAATATTAACTTAGAAATAAGATTCATTCGTTTCATTTGTGGTTATCTCTCAAGCTGAGTGCTTCTAAATGATACATTAGATATTCAAAACGTTGAAGAGTTCAAACTCGGGGTTGATCTCCTTCCAGATTAAGTTTCAAATGTGATGCCCACATCTTCGACTTTTGTTGCTGTCTATTGTTGGATTTCAATTCAGTGTTAGCAGAGTTCAGTTTAATAATGAAGAAACATCACTCATTTGCAAAGATATTATTTTTACTTATCTATCATCAATAGAAGTCATCAAATAAGAGACGCCAGTCACCGTGGAATTTCTATACATAAATAAATATACACAGATTGGGAGTAACGAAGTGAATATCTCTATATAAAGTTAGATATGTGTATATGTTTATATATGTGTATGTACAGGATTGACTTCTAAAATAATTAACCGATCATTATGAATTTTTAAAAAGAGCTGCTAGACATTAGGGGTCCAAATGTGGGCTATATATTTTTTAATTTAGTTTTATGCAAAACGGGCAAAGAAGGGATGGAAGCCAGTCAGGAAAATTCAGTTACCTCCGATTTTGTGAAATTTAACAATAGGTATTAGACATCAATTAATAAATATTCCTCAAATTTCAATTTCTTTGGAGTATTTTAAGGGTTTTAGGGGGTATAATATCGGCACAACTTTCATTTGAAATTTCAAATATTTCAAATTTGCATTGAATTTGATCTATAGTCATTGCATACCAATTAAGCAAGATTCCCTGAATTTCAATTTCTTAAGACCTCTTTAGACATTTTCTAGAATGGATTTTGATCAAAATTGGAATAATGATTCTAGACATAAGGTTTAGTATCATAATTTTAATCTCCGTAAGGGGACATAAATGTAGTGCAAAACTCTTTTGTTTAAGGAATAAGTTTTATCCGTCCTTGGACGGGTATTCTTACACTTCTAGATATTTCAAGGAAGTTAAGTTGAATTTTGCTAGTACAGAAAGGCAATAAGAACAAAATATAGTTTGTATTATTTGTATTATTCAGACTGTCATTGTAGATTGCTCTCTGTATCGGTAGATTGTTCTTATTCTGTCAACCGTGAGCGGGTGTAAGTGCTAAGTAACTTTTAATTTTATTCTCAGTTATGGACCTGTGTCAAAACGGCTAAAGGCGGTGAGTGTACATCAAGTTCTGACAGTCTTCTTGAATGAACTTGAAGAACGTTTATCGTCCGAAACGTTGTGAAAATAACAGCCAAGATGAGAATATTAGTCCAAATAATTCAAATAAACTATCCTTATCTAAATGTGTATTTTAGTTCTAGTTTCACGTTTGACACAATAGTGACATAGGATGAAACTTAAAAAATTGCTTATTTTGCATTGCATCTTCGGCGATCCCAGCTTTTAAACGAAGAATGGAAGGTGATAACGTACGTACGAACATAAAATTGTCTTAGCGTATTATAGTATTAGTGTAGCAATATTATTAGAAGTAGTAGTAATGAAATGTGATGTGTAATCTGATTTTGCAATTTTCGGTTTTAACATTTATATTTTCTGTACATTTTATACTTTTTTATTTGTGAAATGCTTCAGAATAATTTTTATTTTTGTTTCTTTTTTCGAGCAAGTTTATTCATCAAAATAAAACCTAAAAGAACCTTCAACTCCCGTCGAAATTTGACACGTAGAATTCCTCCTGCATTTGACTCGTAGCATTCCACCTGAAAGTGCTAACAGATATATGTGCTTGCAGGTGTTTAAAGTTGTGAATTTTAATCAGGTTTCAGTGCTGATTAACAGCTTCATGAGCAAAGTTTCCATCAAAAGCAGAAGATGAAGTAAAGAAGAAAATGCTCAAAATAAAATCATCTAGATGCTAATCTACTGCACAGAATCATCTGCCGAATTTTCGAGGTGGCGCTGCAGTTTCTACATTTAACGGAAACACCAAAGAAAAAAGAGAAAGCATGTAGATCACTTAACCTATTTAATGTCATTTGAAAATATTGAGGTCTTAAAATGTTTCATAGCATTCACATTGCACTTTAAAACTTAGTAGCAATTCATAATATATATTTTAGAGTCAAAGTATTAAAAATAATTGAATATATCTACCTGTCGAGCCATCCTCTTAAGTAATACAAATTCTGCCCATCTCATCCATCGTTCCCAATACTCTCAAAGTATTGTTTATCATCTAACCGACAATCTCATTAACCCTTACACTCGAGTGGTCTTTGGCCTTGGTAAGTGATTACTCACTAGTATAAAAAATATTCTGCTAACACTATACAGAATTATATAGGTTAAAACTGATTCATATTTAGAACTTGTCCGAAATAGGCAAAATATTGTAAGTGAATTGTCTTCTTCTTCTTCTTCTTCTTAATTATCCCTCATCTTTTTACTTTACTAAAAGAAGAAAAAAATATCATCCTCACTCGTCTCTTTCCGTGGGTTTTATACTATATCTCCTCTTTCTCATAATTCATCACTTCTCCAAGCAACGTTTGCCTATCAGTATAGATTCTTCATAGAAGACTATTTTCGTTATGACAGTTTCTTCCACGAGGTAAGGTAAGTTAGTTCATGTTCTTTTCATTCATTTAAGCCACAATCAACACTTAGCACTAACTTTGAAAAAGATGTCCAAGCTGGTAGAACAATTAAAAATATCTTCAACTGAATGATCAGATTCCTATAAATCTTTGCGGTCACTTTAATAATACAATGAAAAGTTAGCTTTAGCAGACCCATATGTACATAATGCAAACCCATATGTACATAATTACCTGTTCATATGAACTGATAATTCAGTTATAAAGTATGGTATAATAGGAGGTGTTGCATATGGGGGAAAGAGAGGTGGTCGCCCCAAGGTGCAATATTAACCTTTTGTCTTTCCCCCTTTTTTTTAATTACTCGTCCAAAACAAAGGTTTAATTATTTGCTTAATTATCCTTTTTATATTTGATGAAGTGAATTTGAGAATATTTTTTTTAATTATTAATATTTTCGAAGTTATACGGGTTTGAAATGTATTCTGTTATTATTAACCCGAGTATTCTCGGTATAGGTATAACACACGCACACACATAGATATAGATATGTGTATGTGTGGGTGTGTATAAAGAACTGAAAGAAAAAATAAAATAAAAATCCTAGTTTGTTTTATTTATTTGTAATTATGCTAGAACCTTTCCCTTTCTCACAGAATTAGTTTCTAAAGTGAAATTTTACTTTCAAATGAAATTATTTACATTCATTAGAAAAAAGTTATCTTTTTCTCAGTATCCGTTTCAATTTGGAATTTGTATTTAGAAATAAACATGAGAAAATAAAAAGAATAATTACACTGCATAAAGAACTAAAAGAAACATAAACTAAAACACTCATGGAATACTCAAGACTTATAAAAAATGGGAAATTATCAGCGAACGAAGCGTCTTGGGTTAGTAAATTTCGCTTCAGTGATAGAATGCAAATACTCGGGATTGTAAAAACTGTTCAGCATACCTATCCTGTAAATATTTTGGATAATCAGGGAAGAGATTAAAAGCAGAAAAGGTCAAGTTGTAAAAAAACATTTAAAATCATAAAACAATGTTTTTCTGCATCGGAAAAGATTCCTTTGAATTTTGAATAAATATGAATGTAGTAGTATTAAATGCATATTGTTTTAATTGCTTCAAAATTTCCTTAAAGTACAATACATGTGTTTGAGGGGACGGTGTTCAATACTGAATTGGCAGAAGAAGGGACTCATGGAGTGTTAATAATCCATTCGCTAGGAGCACAATATTTACCTTTTCTCGAAGCATTGGTAATGCACACTCGCTGACAGGGTATATTTTGGTGGAAAATATTTTCTTTTTTGTCTTGTTATTGATCTGTTTTTGAATAGTCTTCAAGAACTTATATAATATTATCTAAGAATGTTTTGTCGACATTTTAAAGATACATGAACATCACAGAGACTTTCAAATCAATAACACACGTGTGTGTCACTGCACTTTTGCAAATCAGTCTTGATTTAAAAAATGTATTTCTTGCAAAGAATAGATAAAAAATCCTATTATGTTAGAAGCAGCAGCAGCAAATGTTTTTCTTACATATCGACTTTTGATTGGACAAAAGCTACGATTTGGCAGATTTTTTCAACCAATCACAGCACAAGAGGTATTTACTTCTAAATATTTGTGCATAATATAAAAACCCAAATACAGCGTTTTTCTTCTGCTTTCCTGTTTTCTTTCAGAGACAACACATGTGCGTACAACACATCCTGCCTAGGCCTCTTGGGGCCAAAGTCTCTCAACAAATGCAAGAAAAGACACACACGAATTACTAAACATAGTGACAAAATATATACACTGCTAACCGAAATCATGTACACAGTTCATACATACACTCTCTCATTGGCCAAATAGGCATGCTAATATACATACACTTACAATGTCTATCTCATTTACACACACTGTCACACGTAAATGCACACGGTGCCAGCCAAAATGAACATGTCTACTCAAATTCTCCTTGCAGACAAAACAATTTCTCTTCACTTGGAATGTTCTAAGACTCTGAACTTTCGTATTCTAGCAACTCTTTATCTTTCGTTGTCTTAACAAGTTGTCAATAAAAAATGATTATTTTTATATGGATAGACTTTGTCATTCTTTCTTTTGATATTACTTTCCCTCTACAATAACATCAATGTCTTGGAAGTGGTTTGATTTTAGAAAATCAGTTTTCCATCGATTATCTTCAAATCTCACAGAATATATACTCAAGTAATTTAACATAAAATCCATATACATGAGGCATAGCAAAAATATCAACAAATTCAAGAAAGGGAAAATTGAATAAGATTGACTGATTCCTTGAACAGTCAGCTGCTATGAAGTGATATCAGAAATTTACCTTCGTTGTGTGATTTAGTGATTCAAAAAAACATTTCCTGTTGAAAATTGTCATTTTTATCTTATCATACATACATTAAATATCACACTACAATATATATATATATATATACATATATATATATATACATATATATATATACATATATATATATATACATATATAGATATATATATATACATATATATATATATATACATATATATATATATATACATATATATATATATATACATATATATATATATATATATATATACATATATATATATATATACATATATATATATATATATATATATACATATATATATACATATACATATATATATATATACATATATATATACATATATATATACATACATATATATATATATATGTATATATATATATATGTATATATATGCCGCATGGAAAGTCTTCAGGCAGCTGTTTACAATTTTAAACAACACAGGGATCCCATCGTATGCGAGAGAGGCAGCGTACAATATGCATGTCTGACCTGTATTGTTGTATCGTCGTGAGACATGATGGGCAATGAAATATCAAAACGACACGATCCTTGCAGTCTCACTGTAAAGGCTTCCATTAGAAATTGCATCATACAACGACATTTTAACGGGTACGGCCACATCACCTTCCCTCGGTCATCCTAAACGCTCCAAAATGTGCCCCACATCAATGTCGATGGCCCAAAGCCGGATGGTAAACTGCTTAAGACATAGAGGGGAGCAGCTGATGATAACCTGATTGTAGCGAGTGACACAAGTGAAATGGCACAGACAGGAGAAGTTGGAAGTCATTAATGAAACATTTAACCTCAGCATGAGACACGAAGACGAAAAATGAAAATAATAATTATGATAAAAAAATAATTGCTATTTCTTTTTACTTATTGTTAATATTTCTTTACTATTTTCTGCTAACATAAAATGTAATATTTTATTTACTGACACACTAATATTTCTTATAAAACGGTATCTTTCACATTCACACAAGAAATAGCAAAGACCTACACAAAAAAATTAGTTTCAGTTACTATTTACTTCCATTTCTTTTTTTTTTATACAGTGATGATTAAATTATTACTTACTTCCATTTCTTTTTTTATTTATACAGTGATGATTCAATTATCACTTACTTCCATTTCTTTTTTTATTTATACAGTGATGATTCAATTATTACTTACTTCCATTTCTTTTTTTATTTATACAGTGATGATTCAATTATTACTTACTTCCATTTCTTTTTTTATTTATACAGTGATGATTCAATTATTACTTCCATTTCTTTTTTTATTTATACAGTGATGATTCGATTACTACTTCCATTTCTTTTATTTATACAGTGATGATTCAATTACTACTTCCATTTCTTTTTTATTCATACAGTGATGATTCAAATACTTCTTACTTCCATTTAAATTTTATTTATACAGTGATGTTTCAATTCATGAGTTATTGCAGTGTGGTTTGGGGTTGTAAAATGTTGCTCTTCTATACACAATTTGTAATTCTTCTGATGAAGTTCATGGAAAACAAAATGCATCAAATATAGTTTTCTATTCCAGCTACTTCTCTGAACTTCGACGAGCATAGAAATAAGTGATTACTTTTGCATATTAAGATAAGTGAAACAGTACAAATTAAGATAACATATTGAAATTATACAATGTTATTTATTCTGAAAGTTTAACATTAAAAAAGTGTAACTCTACTCAAAAGTAAGATTAGTTCAGATTGTTATTGCAAGAGTAAGGAGTGGATGGAGTAAGTTCAGGGAACTCTGGCATTACTAACCAGCAGAGTGTTATCACTCTCGATCAAGATAAAAGTCTACCAGGCATGTGTATGTAGTGTGATTATGTATGAAAGTGAAACCTGGCCATTGAGGGTTGAGTACATTCGTTGCATAGAGAGAAATGATATGAGAATGATACGATGAGTGTGTAATGTATGTCTTTAAAATAGGCTTAGTTCTGATGAACTCAGATGAAGATTAAATCTTGACAGTATAGGGAGATGTGTGCAGAACAGAAGGCTTCGATGGTATGCCCATGTTAAAAGAATGGCTGAGAGTTCTTGGGTTGGTAGATGTAGAACATTTGAAGAAGCAGGTTCAGTTCACAGGGTAAGACCAAGGAAAACATGGGAGGAAGTGATATGAATGAACTTGAAAGAAAGAGGGATAAATAAATCAAGACCTGGCCAGATAGGTTATTTTGGAAGTCAATTTCTAAAAGCATGTAAAACTGCTGTTGAACCGAATATAATGATGATATGAGTTGCTAACTTAATTTTGTATAGATTTTCTTCTCCGCATTGAAAGCCATTATCTCTAAACTGCAGAACCAATATATTCGGTTATGTTATTGTTTTCATTCGACAAGGCAGACTTCTGGAGAGGTTTATGCCATAAATAAACAATACTTCAAAGAAATTTTGATGAGTATAAAATGAAAACGGGTTCCATTTATACAATTTATAGCGGCTTTGCGGGATTATCTGCTTTGTTTTATTTTCTTGTAGTTTTACATTTCGTGGTTTTGTAGAATTATTTCACCCTCCACTCTATAATAAAGACCAATGTTTATTTATTTGTATATGAATAAATATATGTATTTCCATCTCGTCACACAAAAGTTACAGAATAAAACATGTGCCATTTCTAGCCCATATACGAAACAATTTCAAGTGGTGAGAGGAAGCGAGAGAGCAAATAGCAAGTCGGACAACCATCTCAGATTTACCACATCACCTGAAATGAATTGGAATAGAAGTCCTCTACTCTATAATAAAAAAAATCAATGGTGGGTGCGTTATTTTCTTTAGGTCATCAGAAATGATAATAATAATTTATAGATTAAAAATTAAATTACTGACGTAATTCTATGAATATTTTAGTAATATATCTAGATAAATAGCGAGTGGGAACACTGGTGAATCATAATTTTTTTTTTCAGCTTTTACAGAGAGTATAAGTAATTCCTTCAGTAATATTATGTTTGTGCTTTAACAGATTTATTTTTTTAAAGTTTATGTTTGTAACGTTCTGCACATTATATATGTTATTTGAAGTTTTTTAGGACAAAATGATTAGTTTCTCTTCTAAACTTACTGTTTTGATGTACTGTAAGTAACAACTGATTGGCATGCACTTCTAGGGGTTATTTTAAGGGACACAATCAAACACTTTAGATGTTTAAATACGTTTTTTATTTCCTTTTCTTTTCCTTGTGTATTCTGTGAACCAGACTCAATGTAAAATAATGCTCTCGAATTGCTAGAATAAAAATATTATATATTGACAATAAAAATCTAGCACTGAATAATATCAACAATGATATGGTTATATATAATGATATTATTTATCAGACAATGCAGTCAAAATCTTTAGACGTGGATATAAAATATGCTTTGGAGTGAATTTCTACAAAAATTAAAGACTTAAAGATACTAATATTAATAATATTAATGATAAGGTAGTCATATAAGTAGTCTATAGATCTATGTATTAAATACACTTTAAAGTAAAGGGTCTGTAAAATGAAAATAATTTTCATGCATCTTATTGTAATGCAGATTATGTGTCTGTGACAGAAACCAGGTCACTATTTAAGTCGCAATTTCACCTGAGTGTTTTGGGTAAACGTAACTATTGGCAACATAAATTATTTTATAGGAAATACAGGTGAGAAATTAGTCATAAACAATTTATTTTGTTTACTTACTCATGTGTGACGTATTTGTGTTTAGAAATTAAGTCGGTTTAATAAGAATAAATATATTAAAAAGTTATTACTAATTTCGTTCGTTTTTTGCCTTTTTATGAATTTCTGGCATTTTTAGACTTTGCTTGATTCAAACATGAAGAAAATGAATAAACGGCATACTTCAACATACAGAAAGCAGTTTTGTCATGTCATCTTTTGAAACGAGAAAATTTAAATATGTTGTTTTAATCTGTTATGTCACCAAGAAACTATTTTTAATAGTAGTAATCATATTTGTTGCATTTGGAAAAATGCGGTTTAAATAGTTTTCTCACTTTAATCACATTTGTTGCATTCGTAATATAAACTTATTTTAACCATATTAAAGTGCGTTAAATAGGTTTATATTACTATTTTAAATTAAAGTTAAGTAGTCGACCATAGTCGAGGACGACAGAACGCTCCCTTTTCATTGGCTACTACTCCGAGGTGTAGGAGAGGGCACAACTTCTTTCCCTCTATTACCCCACTTGCCCTTGATCCTCACTTATAATATTAAGTGTTTAGCAAGGAGGCCTTAATTATATGTTTTTAGTCTTTGGTATAACCTAACCGAGAATTTGAACCCTGTCTCCTAGCCCATTCGCGAACACTCTAACCATAATCATGACACACCGATCACTGAAGTTAAACGACGTTGAGCCTGGTTCGGACCAGGTGAGTGACCATTTTGGAATACCAGGTGCTGTATGTGGAAGGACGTCGACAGCTCCCTGCAAAAAACTGCAAAACCTAACGTTGTTAAAATCATCTCACCTGAGCACGATACACATGTGACCGGGGACCGCTTGTGAACTTAATGTTCCCTAGAAACTTAGCCGACTTAACTCGTCCAGGGTGTGTGCTGCACCAAGACAGGTCTCTTAACCATTATGCCAAATGGGCCGGTACTTAGCTTTAAATGTATATATAATACACTTATGATGCTGAGTGTTTAGCAAGGAGGCATCAAATATCATATTTTTAGTCTTTAGTATAACTCAACTGAGGATTGAACCCCAGTCTCCTGGTCCATTAGCGGACATTCTAACCATTATGCCAAAAGGGTCTGTATTCAGATTTAAATGTATATAATTATGATATGCATCTTAAGAACTAGCAAAATTATGTGGCTGGAGGGAGCATATGTTTGCTAATATATACATGTGGAGTCGTACACTTTTGATGCACACATGAAATAATATTTGCCGCAGAGATGTAGAAAAGTGAAACTATGATTTATACGTCCAATTTATGCAGATCAAAAATTAGTGGTATTATTTTTCTGATTTCTCTTTTATATGTTCTAAAATACATTTTTACAAAAAATTATTTTATTCTTTTCCTAATACCATAGAAACCCATTCCTTATGTTTCCTCTACAAAGACTCATTCTTTCCACATCTTTTAAACACATAAAACATTACTTTCTGATGATATTTCTAATTACAAGTCATTGCAATTCATGAAGGCATAACTCCGGCTTCGTTCGTGGATTGAAGAGGATCAAGTAACCAAGCATACACAACCTTCTATTTAATAATGACTTAAGGAAGAAATGTAATCATTTTAATCTCTGTTGGTAATTCTAGCAGGCAATCAACTCGTTTTAGTATGAAACTACGTTAATATAATCTTTAGTGTGCTATTCTTGTTCTAAGCTTTAAAGAAAGAACATCATTATATCACCAGAACCTTCAATAAAAAACAAATTATTATGAGGATGATTTCAAGCTATCTCCGTTCATGTATATTCATGAAGAGATTCATTATGTAACCAAATATCATGGGGGAAAACGATAGCTACCATAAAACGAAGGTTAAAATATTGAAATCTAGCTGTACTACCCGGTGTTGTCCGGGAGACATTTTACTTTCTTTTACTATTGAGTCACCACTTATTAAGGTCAAAGAGCCATTCAAGGATAAGGGTTAATGAGACGGAAATGATTGCCAGCCGGGAGATGAAGAACACTATTGGAGTACAAACATTAATCAATGGTATGAACTTCATTTGGTTACTTATGGAGTGGTTTATGGCAAGAATTTGATGACATTGGATTTGAAGACGACTAAATTGTAATCAGCAAGGAAGCAGTCCCACAGTAATGTGTTCCATAGGTGAGAAGCCCCTGAAAAAAAGCTCTGTCCATGTGAATTCCGCTTGATGCTAGGTACATGAAGGAAGAAAGGGGAGTCTGTTTTTTATTGTGGTAAAAAGTTCTTGCTGTGAATGTCTTACAAAGAGGAGCTAAAGACTGGAGTTCCTCCGAGCACCTTCCATGGAAATAACGATAGAGTAGAGATAGAGACTAGCAACGTCTCTTCTGTGAGAAAGGGTTGTAGGGAAGAGGAGAGATTTCCCCCTCCCCATGCTAGATTTCAAAGTTGATTTTGTATTCTGTCAAGGCAGGAAAAACGGCTCTGTGCAGCACCTTCCCAGATGTGGCAGCAGTAGTCCATCTTTTATTTTTTTGTTTCAATTTTGTTTTTTGAACTGTGCCCTATTTTTTCTTAATTTTTTTTTCTTAAGTAGAATTTTGAAAGTTAAATTTAATTATTACGGTCTCGTTTAGTAATTAAATTAATTTTTGAACCAAATTGTTTTAAATTCATTTTATTAATCTGATGTGGTATTAATCTCAATTTATAAAATTATTGGATGTGAATAGCTTACCAAACTTTCGAAACAATTAATTTGCTAAGAAATTAAAGCCAGAGATGACAGTGTAAATGCTTTCAAATTATTTTCAAATTTCAAAGGATAACGAAGTAGTTAATTCCATTTTTCAACTATTATCAAACGATTAAAATAACTGATTTGTTTACGAAGAAACTGAAACGCATTATGATAGATTTAATTTCGTAATTAAATTATTTTCTTAAATAGGATGTTTTAAAAGTTTCTTTTAGTAGTTTTCATTATTGCAATTTTGATTTCAAGAAATAATAGATTAGTAGTAAAAAAAACATGTAAGTTATATATAGGCTAGAAACGCATATATATACATTGACACATGAAAAATGGTCACACAATTTTATTACTGTAGAAATTAAAAACACCAAATGGACATTTTAAAAATAATTTTCCACAAACTTGTTCATCGTTTGTAAAAACATCTTCTGAAAGCTAAATAATAAAAAGTTCCCATTCACTCTACACACTGAAACTCAAAAACATCTTCTGAAAGCTAAATAATAAAAAGTTCCCATTCACTCTACACACTGAAATTCAAAAACATCTTCTGAAAGCTAAATAATAAAAAGTTCCCATTCACTCTACACACTGAAACTCAAAAACATCTTCTGAAAGCTAAATAATAAAAAGTTCCCATTCACTCTACACACTGAAACTCAAAAACATCTTCTGAAAGCTAAATAATAAAAAGTTCCCATTCATTCTACAGACTGAAACTCAAAAACATCTTCTGAAAGCTAAACAATAAAAAGTTCCCATTCATTCTACACACTGAAACTCAAAAACATCTTCTGAAAGCTAAATAATAAAAAGTTCCCATTCACTCTACACACTGAAACTCAAAAACATATTCTGAAAGCTAAATAATAAAAAGTTCCCATTCATTCTACACACTGAAACTCAAAAACATCTTCTGAAAGCTAAATAATAAAAAGTACCCATTCACTCTACACACTGAAACTCAAAAACATATTCTGAAAGCTAAATAATAAAAAGTTCCCATTCATTCTACAGACTGAAACTCAAAAACATCTTCTGAAAGCTAAACAATAAAAAGTTCCCATTCATTCTACACACTGAAACTCAAAAACATCTTCTGAAAGCTAAATAATAAAAAGTTCCCATTCACTCTACACACTGAAACTCAAAAACATCTTCTGAAAGCTAAATAATAAAAAGTTCCCATTCACTCTACACACTGAAACTCAAAAACATCTTCTGAAAGCTAAATAATAAAAAGTTCCCATTCACTCTACACACTGAAACTCAAAAACATCTTCTGAAATCTAAACAATAAAAAGTTCCCATTCACTCTACACATTGAAACTCAAAAACATCTTCTGAAATCTAAACAATAAAAAGTTCCCATTCACTCTACACACTGAAACTCAAAAACATCTTCTGAAAGCTAAATAATAAAAAGTTCCCATTCACTCTACACACTGAAACTCAAAAACATCTTCTGAAAGCTAAACAATAAAAAGTTCCCATTCACTCTACACATTGAAACTCAAAAACATCTTCTGAAATCTAAACAATAAAAAGTTCCCATTCATTCTACACACTGAAACTCAAAAACATCTTCTGAAAGCTAAACAATAAAAAGTTCCAATTAACTCTACACACTGAAACTCAAAAACATATTCTGAAAGCTAAATAATAAAAAGTTCCCATTCATTCTACACACTGAAATTCAAAAACATCTTCTGAAAGCTAAATAATAAAAAGTTCCCATTCACTCTACACACTGAAACTCAAAAACATCTTCTGAAAGCTAAATAATAAAAAGTTCCCATTCACTCTACACACTGAAACTCAAAAACATCTTCTGAAAGCTAAATAATAAAAAGTTCCCATTCACTCTACACACTGAAACTCAAAAACATCTTCTGAAAGCTAAATAATAAAAAGTTCCCATTCACTCTACACACTGAAACTCAAAAACATCTTCTAAAAGCTAAATAATAAAAAGTTCCCATTCACTCTACACACTGAAACTCAAAAACATCTTCTGAAAGCTAAATAATAAAAAGTTCCCATTCACTCTACACATAGAAACTCAAAAACATCTTCTGAAAGCTAAATAATAAAAAGTTCCAATTAACTCTACACACTGAAACTCAAAAACATCTTCTGAAAGCTAAATAATAAAAAGTTCCCATTCATTCTACACACTGAAACTCAAAAACATCTTCTGAAAGCTAAATAATAAAAAGTTCCCATTCACTCTATACACTGAAACTCAAAAACATCTTCTGAAAGCTAAATAATAAAAAGTTCCCATTCATTCTACACACTGAAACTCAAAAACATCTTCTGAAAGCTAAATAATAAAAAAGTCCCATTCACTCTACACATAGAAACTCAAAAACATCTTCTGAAAGCTAAATAATAAAAAGTTCCAATTAACTCTACACACTGAAACTCAAAAACATCTTCTGAAAGCTAAATAATAAAAAGTTCTGATTAACTCTACACACTGAAACTCAGATCGATCGCAGAGGTTAGATTCTAGGTCAGGTGTGTTTTTTAGAAGCCAGCGCACTAGGATAAGCGCACTCTGGCCTACAAAAACTACCTGAGCAGCCCCGTCAGCATTCTCTGGTAGGGGCACGTAAGGCGATCAGCAATTCTGTCAGAGAGAAGGTAAAACCTGGGAGAGTGGATCTCCTAGGACTGACCAGAAGCAACAACAATAAAGCCCCTGTTGGACTGATTTGTATCATAATTGTAGGATACAGTAACATGTTTTAGCCAAATTTGATCTTTGATAATATGTGGTTATCATAAAGGCTATGAACTATTACGTTTTGGCTCTGTTATCATCACATTCGTAGTAGATTAGAAAATTGATATGCAAGACGCGCGAATGTGAAAAAATACTTTCTTTCTTCGTTCGGCTTACTCTTTCCTCTTCAATTTCTTTCTTCTGTACTGAAAGAATTGAGATTTATTAAAATCAGTTGCTTTCAATTACGTCGGCAGTGACACAGCAGGGCGTCTACGAAATAAAACATTATTTGACATAGACATGTTAGTTCAACATTTTCGACTCATGAAAATGATTCCCGCTCGTTTGAAACGACAGTTGACAAGCCTGTGCAACATGAAAAAATCTGATAAAAACTGAACTCGACAACCCAAAATCAGAGTTCTTCTGGGTGACACAACGGTGTGCCTCGACTCTCCATGGAGATGTCAACAACAACCAGCGCCCAACCAAGAATGGGATGCATGCCAGGAAACACGACTTGTGCCAAAGCAGGACTACTCTCTCTCAGTTTCAACCTAACATAAAAAGGTAAACACACACCCACACACGCAAAATAGAACTTTGAAACAAAACGCACGTATTTCTAATTTTCGCGTCTTTTCTTCATTTAAGAACTTTCAACTTTCCCAACAAACTTTACTCACTCAAAATACATTTTATGTCACTGTAAAATTGTTAATATGTAAATGTTTTGTTTTTAATTCTGTATTCTTTCTTTATTGACAAGACCTTGTTGTTGAACTTAGCATTTACTAAATGGTGACCCTTTCATAGTCATAATATTCATATTTTTATACATTTTTATCGTTTACCATTTTATCACATTATATTTTTTGTCAGCGTCGTTTTTTGGTACTTTTCCCAAAACGCGACCATTTTCAATACCCTAGCCAAACAAGTAGCCATGCTACACATTTTCTCCAATTGCAAGAAGGTATTAAATGTTTCTTTAAAACAGTAGAGGAAGAAATTAGTTATTTTGTCCATTCATTCATCATTTTCAATCCTCTCATAATATTTTCAATCCTCTCATAATATTCTTCATCATTCAACTGACAATTCATCCATCTCATTAATCCTTATCCTCGAGTGACTCATTAGTAAAAATAAAAAAAGATCTCTCCAGAGCTTTTTGGAGGAGTCAAGTGTTTTGTCATAGATCGAGGTAGTTCTGTTGTTTTAATTAGACGTTGATAGAATATTGATGAGGGTGCACAAATGCAGACTATGAAAAGTTAATCAACTCAAGAAAAAAGAAAAGAATTATCACTTATAATTGCAATAATTATTTTATTTTTATTTATATCATGATGACCGACACAGAGTTTTTACAAATTTGTTACATTCAGAAATCTTAATGATACAAATTGAATGGCACCAGTTTTACATCTCAAAGTTGAGCGATTCTTAAGTGATGACCTTTTGACCTTTGCCAAAAATGTGATTTTTTGATAATTTGACAAAGTTTAAAATTTAATATATCCGGTGTTTTTGCACCTCAAAGCTTATTTATATACCATTTTAAAGTACTTAGATAAATCTAAAATCTCCTGCATGTATCTTTTTATCTTAGAGGTTAAATAAGACAAGTTCACCTTTGACTATCATTTTCTCTAAAAAGTATATATATGTATTTAATTAGCTTCATAATTTGTTTGTATTATGTTATGATCTGTATAAAAGATTCATGGTGGGAAACTGCCTAGAACATTTTCTATGAGTGGGTTTGAACATCCGCCACTATATGTCCAAATTTTGATATCTCACAAATATGGTTAAGTTGTATATCTTTAGAAAGCTCTTTTAATGCTGAATAGCACTTACATAAGATCTATGGTCATAAAATCAGCAGATTTTTTGTTATTTCTGGTTAAATGATCGAATAGGTTTTGGGGATAAAACGGACATAGACATGTTAGGGTAATTTTGCTTAATTTTGCGAGGAAAGACTAGTTCCATTCAATTCATTATGTGAAGATCTATAAGTGTAGCAAATCTGGAAAATAAAATCCATGTCGGCCAAGATATTATTTCCTAAAAAAATCATTGATTTGACATGGAATCATCTATCAAACCCTCACAAATAAAAATGCTAAACGGCTTTAATGATTGAATTACAGATTCTATTCTAACTATAAAACCAGATAATAACATTAATTCAAATGAGCATCTAAATAATTATTGGATTAATGCAAATATTATAAGCTTAGCTGGAAAAACAAGTGGTAGAAGTAAAAGTTGGTATACCATGTGAAGTCGAGTGAAATCAAAACAAGAAGATCAAGTGAAGGCAGAGATGTTTATGTGATTCCATCAAACCACAAATATGTTAATGATGATAGACAATGTTTAGTTTTATGATGCTAAATTAAACGAATTTTACAACTCGAAAAAAAAAAATGTTTTCACTAAAAGAAAAAAATACTATTCAGAAATGTATATCTATGCACTGTGTATGTAGCATAAAGTTTACACGTCACAACAGGATTTGAAGAATTCAATGGTAAGATTCCAAAAGATTTACCAACTTGTGTTTATGATTTTGTTTTGGAGTTTTTGAGATGTCCACATCAACGCATGGTACAATAGATGAAGTTGTTTAGTAATAATCTGTTTTAAGTGACAGTCTTCTAGAGTTTGAAGGTTCAATACTCACTACAGGCAATACTAAGAATAGAAAATGCTTAACAATTCTACCCGGTAATGTTGGACAGAACAAGAACAATATACCTCCATGGATTAAATAAATGTGGTGGAAGTGATGGTCCTGAGTCAGAATTGAGCTTCGTCCCACCATAAAAAGATCCGCCTTTGCCTGGCTTGTAGTTAAAAAAGTAAAGAAATTTCGAATTCGTTGGTTCACTTTGTTTGTTATTAAGGTGAATTTGCTTATTGCAGTCGTTTTGTTACTCCGAGGTCGTGAGTTCAATCCTCACTAGTAACCTATGAAATCCCCCTCTTTCAATAAACGATTCATTTTGCGATTCCATATAGATTCCCGAGTTTGATAAGATATACCTAAAGAAAGTCACAGGTTACATCGACTGAAACGTTATGAGAATAACATCTAAGATGAGAACAGTAGTCTGAATAATTCAAATAATATAGTGTTTTAAACAGATAATGGCTGTTTCAATTCAACATACATTAAAATTATATTCCCTTGACATCAGCATTGCATTTTGGCAAAAACAAACTATAGACATTACACTTCCAAAGGAAGTAAACTGTTGTTGTGAAGCGAGTTGGACTTCTGCATAGAGCTCACGAAGATCGTGCCTCAGGATTGTCTGGTCTGCATGAAGTTCTCCTCGTTAGTTGCAACTATTTGTTAACCTGCAAGATTGTAGGTTTTCCCCCTGACACCGAAAGTAGCAGGGCTCAGTGGTTGCATACGAAGTCGGGGAAGGTTTGGCATAGAAGCAACGTTGCCACTCTCACTTCATTGATTTGTGGATCTGCATCTGACACGTCTTCGCTTACCACATGCAGAGGCAGAGACGACCAGAGGAGGACGGATCCTGATGCCGATTCCTCCTGGATTTTCACCAGAGCCCTGTTAGCCGAGTTGCAGTCCTAATACCGCTTATTGCAAAATTTGTCCACCATGGCTGGTCCTGCCAGGAACTGAAGTTCCAGACGGCATAACTCTGACACTATCGTGTTGCTACTGCCCTACCACAGTGAGAAAGGGTTGGACTTTAGTGGAGGGGGAAGGGTAGTGAACTGTAATGTAATGTGGTGACTTGACAAATCTGTTGATGGATAAGTGACATTTCCTTCCACCGGGTTCAATAAAGTCAGATCAATCATGATTGAAAACAAATGGTTTAGCTCAAAGATGGATCCCAGGTGTTTTACTGATCTCACGAAATTGGTCCCCTGGTAGTGACACATCTGAAAACACCATTTATAATATATATATATATATATATATATATATATATATATATATGGTTTTTAAAGTGGGTGAAGACGACAGTAAAGCTTTCAAATACTGGGGAATTTGAATTCTCAAAGATATATCTTAGTGAAGGGTCTTGCATACAGACAATATAGTATGAGTTATAGCATCAATATAGAATCAATTCATGTGAATCCTATGAGATAGTAAGAATAAAATTATAATTGCTTAAGAATTCTAACCAGCAATGGCTGATGGAACATGAACAATCTAACCCTATGAATAAAGGATTCAGTTCAAAATTCTGTTAGGTAGTATCGCCTGTAGTGAGGATTCAACCTTCAACTTCCAGAAGACTCACTTAAAGCTGATTATTACTAAACAACTTTATCAATTGTGCCACATGCATATGTGAATATCTCAAAATCTCGGAAACATAATCATAAACACTAGTTAGCAAATCGGTTCGAACTTTTACCATTGAATTCTTCGAATTCTGCTGCAGCAAGTAAACTTTAAAAAGAGTCAGATTTGGAGAAAAGGAGAAAAACTTCTTTGGATCTGAAGTTGGATATAGATAGCTTACGTGAGTCATCCAAATCTGTTGTTTAATGTCTGTAGTTTGGTGAATAATGTAAAGTTGTTGACTGTAAACGATTTGATGAATGGCAATAACGTAATTATCATCTAAGTTGTCACTCAAGTACGAACATTTTGGATCAAATAATAAATTGCCTAAAACCATATTCATGGATGCAGTTTTGGTAATTTTCTTGACGCTGAAGGTTATACACTTCGGTGAAACTTCAAGAAAATAAAACATGTCTTTTTGAGTACACTTGTACAAACTATCACTATTTTTGAAACAGTTGACAGAACAATTTTTATTTCTACAGTTTTCTGAATAGACAACTGGCAGAATTCATCTTTGAGTATTTCTTGTAGTTTATGTAACTGCAATTCTTTGAATTACTGAAGTTATGCAGATCAATCCTGGAAAAGTGATTACAGATCAAAATAATCGATAGAATGTAGTTAATTGAGGATAGATAAAGTATTTTGTGGTGTGAAACCAAGAACCAATTAGGTAAAGTATTACATTTAATATAATGTTTTTTCCATAAAAGCTGTGTTACACGATTTACAAAAAGCATTTTGCTTGGCCATTGGATTTTCATTGGTATGGCCCGGTTGCCACATGATTAATTGAAATTTGCAAACATTTCCAAATTCGTTAACCGTAAATTGAATTCTATTGAGTCACAGTTATATCAGGAATACCAAATCTTGTAAAGATTGTGCAAAAAGTTTATTGTGCTTTTGTAGGTAGGTTACCTACATTTTACAACTTCTGGTCAACTTGTGAAACTATCTCCCACAATGAGGTAATATATCCCATTCATTGGTTCTGCACAATCAATATGTAGCCTGGACCATGGTTTGTCTGTTTTCAGTAATGGGTTAATTTTTACTCGTGGTGCTTTCTCTGCCATTGCACAGCATCTACACTGGGTACTTTTCGTTCGGCTTTTTCCAACTGTTTATATAAACAGCCGAGAAATGCGAGGTGAGAAAAGCAGATGACAAGTTAAATTGCAAATTGATTAAATCTAGTGATTGTCAAGAATTTTCAACAGAGAAACAGGTGGTGAATAACAAAAAACAAATAACTGTTACCAAAGGCAATATAAAGGTAGGTTTGGGTTAGGTTACGGTTCGGTTAGAGTTAGGGTAAAAAAACCTGGTTAGAGTTAGAGTTAGGGTAAAAGAAACCTGGTTCGGTTTTTGTCTAGTTCAAAAGCTGGACCAGTACCGGGAAATATTTTTTTTATAATTTAACTTTCTTGTGAAAAAAAAGATTTTAAAATTGTTTGATTAAGTTTTTTCGTCAAAAAATAAATATTTTTTTATAAAAATAAATATACGGTGAGTGCTTTTTTGCTTTAAAATGTTGTTTCATTATTTATTTTCTTTTGGAACGCCACCTCATTTTTATTTTGATGCCAGTTCGTTTTCATTTAGCCTTTTCTGACTGTTAACGTGATTCTGCATCGGCAAAAGTTGGTTTTGTCCAGTTCAAAGGCTGTACCAGTACCGAAACTCCTTCAATATTTTGTCTTCAGTGATGCTAGTATCACCTAACCATGTAATAAAATACAATCGAAGAAAAAAACAGTATTTTCATGATTTGACTTTTTTTTGCCAGCTCATGATTACTTTCCCTTTTCTGTAATAATCTATCAAATTTGCTTTTAAATCTAACCTCCTTACTAGTAATTCTCTTGTTGTATTTCAAAGTACGTTTGTATCTCAATTTCTGTATTTAATGTGGCAATCACCGTTTCCTTAGATGTTCATTTAAAATAAATAAAGTGTTTTGTGGTGTGAAACTAAGGAACAATTAGCTAATGTATTACTTCTGCAAAAAGGCCTGTTAGACACTTTCATATTTAATTTTTCAACCAACAAAAAAATGCAAGCGTCTTTGTGAAATTCCTTTAGTTTCAATTACTTTTACCTTACAACCTCACCTCTCCAAGTAGACTCTGCCAGTTAGCTGAGGCTTATGCATGAATTGGATTCTATCATACAAGTGACAGTTTTAAAACTACGGTGTTGGTTTCTTGAAGTAAATGCTTTATCAATAATTCCAGATATTCACCATTGAATTCTAATGTTTTATTTATGTATTCTGCTAAGGATTAATGTTCCACAAGAGTTTTACCTAGGATCAAAATATTTTTGAATAGTATTAGATTATATATATATATATATATACATATATTACTAATGGAGATTTAGTATCTGTCTGAAGCCGAAACGATACTATTACTATTTTTTAATGCTCAATTCAGTTTACTATACTATTTAAGACTAATGTACTATCTTTCAATGCTCAATACAGAGTGGAGAAATGTTGTATCTGTTCTGTTGCTATGATATTAATCCCCCAGGCATTATCTTCTCCTTTTGGGGGGAGAGTAGTAGTAGTGTAGCATCTGTTATGTGGTCTTGAGACCATCCTCCCATGCATTACCTCCTCCTTGGGGGCAGTGTAGTATATGTTCATTCGTTATGATACAATCCTCTCGAGCATTGCCTCCTCCTTTTTTGGGGGGTGGGTGTGGGTTGGTGTAGTATCTGATCGGTGGTCATAATACTATCTTCCCAGGAATTACTTTCTCCTTTATTTTTAGTGGGGGTTGTCTAGTACCTGTTCTGTTGTCATGAGACCATCCTCCCAGACATTACCTCTTTCTTGGGGGGTGGGGGGGTAGTGTAGTATCTGTCGTTCGTCATATATATTAGCAAAAATATGCTCCTCTGGTCGCATAGTTTTGCTAGTATATATATTACTATGAGAATCAACTAAAAATCGGAACTAAGTCAAATTAAGACAGCAAACTTTGCATACAAAACAGGTTCAATATATTTTCGGATAGACTTTATAATAATACTAAATCTTTTTTTAATAAAGTGCTAATATAAGACATATTTATATATATATATATATATATATATTTTGTACCGTAGTCTGAGAGTTATTTCTTTATATTTCAGAAAAGTTTTACCATCAAAGTGCCATGTTTTTACTTGCACAATCGTTGGATGAGGTGAAAACTGACACTTTGAAAAAGAGCACAAGGAAATTGTAACAATTCATGTTCAGTTTCACCATCGTCTGATTTTCTTAATCCTTGCTTAAACGTATCTAAAAAGTGTTCTACTTGGCCATTAGATAGTGGTTAGTACGGACCGGTTGTCACATGAATAATTGAAAATTCTTTACAGAAATTATTAAATTCTATAACCGTAAATTGAGTTTCGATTATCAGAAACAATTGCATCAGAAATACCAAAGTTTGTAAAGAATTTGTGCAAAGAGTTTATTGTGCTATTGCCCATAAGCTTCCTACATTTAACAACTTCTGTTCACTTCTTGAAACTAGCTATCTATTGTGGAATTGAAGAGCCGATAATAATCAAGACAAACACAGTGGTATAATTAACAAAAGTATGTTACAGAAAGTATGCACCATATTCTGTAGCCATAACTGCCACGACGATTAGTCATAACTGTATTTATTGTGTCTGAGTAAGTCCATTTATTCCCGAAATATGTAGATCAACTTACATCATAACATTATCACAATGAGGTAGTATAGCCAATATGTAGCCTTAGCCATGGTCTGTCCGTTTTCGGCCATGGTTAATTTTTACTCATAAATGCCTTCATCTTAGTGATTGTTGGATGTTTCATATGAAAATTATTCAATAATTTTTTTCTTCAGTGATGCCGAGATCATCACACGCTCACCATATAACAGAATACCACCACTAGAAGAAACAATGTTTCGTGATTTTACTTTTTTATTGCTAGTTCATTATTATTTTCTTTTTTTTTTGTAATTCATAAAATTTGGCTTTAAATCTAATCTTCTTGAGAGTTAATGGTAATCTTTTATTGTATTTTAAAGAAATTTTTTATCTCTATTTCTGTACTTAATGCACTGTTTCATTTAGAGATCCGATCAGTTTCGGAATTAGCCTTGACGATCTGTCTGCATGTCTTATTTTCTTTGATGGAAGGAATTCCATTGTAAATGTATACTTTAAAAGAATGGTTATTAGTAGTATGAGCTCATATGCCTTTCTCAGACCCAAATATTAATAGTAACAGTGTTTGCTAAATAATGTAAATATTTATGAAATTGTTTTACTGCCAATATTATATAATACTTTTTTTCTAATTAGATGTAATTTTTTTCTGTCAGCAATAACGTTTTCGATGCGTTGACCATCAAGATGATGCACAGCTTTCAGTTTTGCGTTATCTTTCTTGTGTAGTAAAACGTTCCCTAACCCCATCTTACTAGCATCAGCCGCAATGTATATCTCCTAATCAGGATCATAATGCATTAAAGATAAGACAGATGTTAAAACTTTTATAATTTCTTTAAATGCGCTTTGATATTCAGAAGACTAGCTTCATTTCGTATCTTTCTTAAGTAATTTATTTATGGAGCTCTTAATGCGTGCATTTTAGGAATAAAATTGCTGCAATAATTTGTCCCCAAAAAGGCTGCAATGTGGACACTTGTTGGTGGAAGAATATTTTTATTAGTATAGATATGACTGTGTTCAGCTTTCAACCCCTTTAATCAATTATGTGTCCCAAGTATTTAATTTCGTTTTACAAACAATTCGCATTTATCTACGTTTAGCTTAAAGCCGTATTCTTTCGGTTTAGTCAATAATTTGTCAAGGGATATAGAGAGATATACATAAACACTAACTCCTAATTTTATAGATTTTTTCCCCTTATTTTTTACTTATTATAATTACAAAATTAAAATGTAAATGCTATGTGTGTAGTTATTTCTTTATCTATAGAAATGATTTAACTGCAATTTAAAATATACCAACATACATTTCTCTTCCAACATTTACTACCTTTTCTGTTAATAGTTTTATGCAGAATTGGGAAGTAATTCTTTTTTATAATCATAACACAATGTGTTGGTGTCGAATTTTTCGAAGCATGGTTATTAGAAAATAATTAATATGTCAAAAAATTTGTATTTTACTGAATTATAATATATGAACTATTTAACTTTAAGGGTTAACCTTTGAGCTCAATTTTACTTACAGTATTTATTTGTATTCTAGGGATTTGTAGCATTTCATTTTTTATTTGTTATAAAAAATCGATGTTTTCTAATCTCCTGATGATACAACTAAAGTTATAGTTATTGAACTAAACTTTTCTTATATATATATATATATATATATATGTATGATTTAATTCTATTCATTTTACGATACATATACTTTCAAAAACATATCTTGTATGCTTTTTATATTTTTATATTTTCATATCTTTATTGTATAATTCTTGAAAAATTCCTTTGTTACAGAAGTGATTACTTATATTTTTATGTAAATACACAGTTGTATGAAAGCATAGATACATATATTTATATGGACCTATTATTTGTTTGTATGAAACACATAAATTTATAGTCATTTATTTGTGTACAAGCCATAAAAAACTATTCCTTTTGAAGTAATGAACATTTTTCAAATTGCATATATGCAAGTCGTTTGAAAATGTAATGTCCCCATATACAGTTAAAAATATTATTTTAAAAATAACAAATAAAACACATCATTATGCATTTCTATACATATTCAAGTATTTTTAAAACCAAGTATCTGTTTTTATAAGCAAAAAATAATATATATATATATATGGATGACTACATATACCCCCTCTTCTTGGGTTGAACACTGTGGTAAGTGAAACCGACACCTACCATTTGCAATGATGCAAAACTCTTCGATAGTTGACAGTGTTTATATAAACATTAAGATTTTGCTTAATCATGATAGCTGAATGGTTAGAAGCGCAACTGTCAACTAGACGGTCGAGTTTCGATCACGACTCAAACCTTTTTCTTTTGTAAGTTCAAATGAAATAAGTTTTTTTCTTTAACTTGAAATTAGAGTGAAATAATTAGAAAAAAAAACTTTTAAGTCATTAGAATAAAAACAATTATAAATAAATGAATGCATTATTCAGGCTTATGATGATGATGATCGATATCGACGAGGAAATAACTGGAACGCTAGCGTGAGATTTAAACCCTAAAATATGGCATAAAATATTGGAGCTAAAGGTGAACACTTTATCAACATGGCCACCAATCAAACGAAAATATTTTGTCTTTTTAACCTATTTAAACTGTTTATAAGTTTGGTATAAGGATACAAAATTAAAAATTTGATAGATCTAAAATAGTTCGATTGTCTGAAATAAATAAACAAAGAAATAAAAAAAGGTATGTTAAATACATACGGCGATTTGATGTGAAAAGTATTTTATGTTTAATTATTTCTTTTTCTTTCTGGTAATGAAAAAGTTCAGATTATTATAAGTATGTTGTTCGGTCAAAATTAATAAACTGGGAACACTAAAATTGTCGGAACATTTGTTTCTAATGTTAGTTTTACATACTTTTAATTTTAAATATGGAGTTTTAAAAAATGTTCAAGAACTTCTGACATCGATAAGGATATCTGATTGAAAATGCGGATTAGAAATCTGTGATTAGTTTCATTCTTAGATCAACCGTTTAACTGCGATGCCACTATAGAATCAAACTAACACTTACCGGCATAAAGGCCTCAACTGGCATCCATCTCATAGAAGAATACTTATTCGAATGAATGAACATTTATACACTAGAATGGCCACTTATAAATCTCAGCCAATCAGAACGCAGAGAATGGACTTTCCCTTCCGAGCATAATGGAACATTCTAGCCTCATTATAAACCGGCATTTTGATGTGCTTGGCAGTCTGAATATCTTGCTGCTCAACTGGTCATACAGTTGAGCCCTAAGCATCGACTCTATAGCCACGACACACACATATACAGACAACTTCGCTATATGTACATATATATAGAGAGATATGAGAGAGAGATAGTTGTGTCTATAAAGTAACGGAACTGGTGTCACACTTTGTTTCAGTTCGAAACAACAACAAATATGTATTTCTCTTCAAAGTAATCTCCATCACATCTGGTGCATTTTTCCATCATTTTTTGCCATGCTTCTATGCACTTATGGAAGAATTCTTCTATCCCTCAGCTTCATTCTTACGATCCTCTTGATGGTCTTCACACCTTCAAAATGTGTATCCTTAATAATCCCCCCTTGAGCTTGGAGAAAAGAAAAAACGTCACCTGGACCAACATCAGGTGATTAGGATGTTTCCATTATGACGATCGTTTTCGTAGTCAGGGTGCTGTGAGCAGGTGTATGTTGTGGTAAACCAGACACAATTTGTCGTACAACCACATTCGTCTCTTTACTTGCACTGTGCAAAGAAAATGCAGACGCATGTTTTTGTGTGATACTACAGAATGCCCCCACTCCACAACCAGAACCACCGGGAGGAATTAGCTAGAAAATGAATGACAGTAAAATATATAAACGAAAGTCAGTCAACAGCGACGGGTCCATTGCACTACATAGACGAAGTGAAGCCATGACAATCAGCCGTCAACAGCTGAAAGGTTAAGATAGAGAATTCAGAAAGATGAGAATAACAATTAATGTCTCTATTTTCGAGTGAAAGTAGATATAAGAGAACAACCATAGCAAGAGATGGAGAAGGGTTGTAAATGATGGAGTTAATCTTAGCTGTGAATCTGAAGGCAAAAGATGTAGAAAAACTAGCGACAAGGACTGAACGACACGAACACATACCTCTATCCGACACTTGTATACAATGTCTGTATTGATTGTATTATTAATGTAAAATTTTGCTGTGAACTATGTCTTTATGCCCGGCGACTGACAACACTAGAAATCTAGACAAGCCAATAAGATGAAGAACCATGGCACATGTACTTGGAGTAAGGCGGTCACTTGGAGGTGTGGGTGTAGTTCCACATTTGTAGACTTGCTGATTGATCATCTGGCCCTGTTGTAAGAACTCACTATCTTGCATTTTTCGGCCTTGGTGATATCAGAGAGTTCCACTGATTGCTCTGACACTTCGTTTTCAGGTTGAACTAAACAATCGATGTCTCATCACCAGTGATGACTCCACAAAGCATGTCTTTCTTAGTTTGAAGGTGCCCGATCATGTCTTGACACACTTGCATGTGGCAGTTCTTCTGATCATCCTTCAGCAACCTTGCCACCATTTTTGTGCAAATTTCAGCATGCACAAATCTTTGTTAATAATCTTGTCCTTTTTCATGTCCAGATAACTTGTGATCAATGAGGCAATCAACCAAATATCGCCACACAACATGTTTTTGATCCTCTTTGAACTCTTTATGCTACTAAAAAACATGTGTGCATGACATATGCAAATACCGTGCAGAAGAGGTTGGGGTAGGCGACGGGGCGGTAAACCTGGGCATTCAAATTTTTTTTTTTTTGCCGGGAGGAACATCCAATCATATTCAAACTATCTCCTTTTTTCATAATATTTCTCAGTACTAGGATTTATATTTGAGTCTTTGGAGAATACAATCAAAGAGTTGGCTTTGGGCATCACCAGGCCTCGGCTTTCACGAGTGACATGGTGTTATCTCAATATACTTGCTGCATCATTTGAAAAGAGGAAATGTAAACAAAACGTGAAAAAATTGCAATGGTTGCAGAAAACTAGGATTACAATTATATACTAGCAAGATATCAACTAAAATGATAAAACAATCAGCCTATCCTTCTTTCGCCCTTAGCTCATATACCGCACCCAGTTCCATCTCTCTCTGATATATATATATAAATTCTCACTCACTAATGGAAAAATAGAAGAAACTATATATTTAACAATATATTAACTATGCTTCTTAAAAAGTCCAAAAACTACCAGACACAGATGCAAGAAGCAAAACGGTAACTTACAATTATATGTAGTAAATTTGTTTTTGTTATTTATTTATTACAATAATACTTAGCAACAGAGGCATACATGGACATAAACTTATTATGAAATGTATTTTCAACTAATGGCACTTAACTCTTGTATGCATTTCAAAATAATGGTAACATTTCTATGCTATTTTCGCATTTCGTATTGGGTTAATGAAGGTGATAATATCGCCGAAAATTCTCACTCGCGAATGGGATAAGAAAAAAAAACTATATATTTAGCTATGCTTCTTAAAAGTTCCATTAAATACAAGACAGCTTTAATAAACAAAACGATGAGTTACCATTATATGTAATTAATTTTATTTTATTTATTTCCTACAATAATATATATATATATATTATTGTAGGAAATAAATAACAAAATCAAATTAATTATATATAATTCTATATTTATATTTTTACGAATTAAAGGGCTCAACTCCTGTTATATATATATATATATATATATATATATATATATATGTGTGTGTGTGTGTAACAGGAGTTGAGCCCTTTAATTAGTAAAAATATAAATATAGAATCAGAACAAACGCAAAAATATCGATTTAACTTACTCCATCAAATAGTGAACCAAGAAAAAAAAGGATTTTCTCTAAAGTTTCATCTGACGTTTTCGTATATCCTTTAATAAATTTACCAAGAACCAAGGAACCATTTCTTTAAAAGTTATGAGTTATACTCAGTTTTTTTGTTGTTTTGTTCTTTACTATTGAGGTCATCACTTATCAAATCCACTTGAGGATAAGGGTTACTGAGACCGGAGTTATTACCCTATGGAAGTACTAACAATGATCAATGGTAGGAACTGCATTAAAATCATACTTGGCAAAAAATTTTAACTTCACTGGATAATTTCCCCATAAGTTTCATCTAACGTTTCCTTATGTCCTTTAAAAAATGTAATACAATCTTTTGCTAGATTATACATTAAAAAAAGAAGTTAGTTACACATTTTAAAATATCAATAAAGCATATTAAAAATATTTGAAGCTAAACAAGAGGTTTTTTTTTCTTTTTGGGGTTTGTATGTTTTCTCCAGAAAGCCAAACACATTTTGTTGCTGAAATATGAATATTTTAAAAATTGTTTTAAAGGGAATAATGTTAAACAATCTGAGTAAGAGTTTGTTCATTATTTAACATACTCAACCTTGTGTCGTACAAGCATTAACCAAGTTACTGTTATCATTACAGAAATATTAAAGTTCACAATAGTTATTCTTACCTTGTTTGCTGGTCGTTCTTCTTGTCCCCCTCCCCCCCGATGAAATGCTTGTTCTATGATTATAGTGTCTTATACCTATATAAAAAACAAAACTCTACACGTTATTGAAGAAAGCGAGCCATTTATTTGACAAGATTTCCATTCCAAATCACAGACCAGTATGTGAAGGAGAAAACACAGAGAAAGAGAGAGATTGAAATCATTAATTACTTATATATTGTCAGCCCATTTCGTATATGCGTCCAACGTCCTTGCATGCTTCCAAGCAGACAACCTGCTCGCTAGTCCCCTCTCTCCTTGAGCCATGTGACGTAATATCCGTTTTTTATATATTCCCATGCTGAGTCACCATTCACCTCGGTATCAGCACATTGATCTTTGCTGACCTTTCGGTTGTTGCATTTCCTGTTATTCTCAACTAACTAAATTATATACTAGATGATCTACCTGTCCAATATTTAACAAATGATTCGAATTCTTACCTGTATTGTGACCAAATAATTGAGGAGTCTGTAATATTAAGCATCCAATTCAAACAATTGTTCACAATATTGCTTTTATTGAAAAGATGAAATAACATGAGAAAATGAAAAAGTAATTTTTCTTGCGTAAGTAGTTAAATCAAAATCGTTTTTTTAACTTGTCTCATTGGCGCAGTTTTTAGCGTATCGGACAAATTCGTCTTAATTACCATATGACGTTAAGGTTACGAATTCAAATCACGACCTCAGCGTCCAAATTATTTATTGTTTATTTAGTTGTTCAGATGTGCCCTAATGTATTTCTTATGTTTCTGACTGTGAAATTAATTAAATAGTAATAGGTAGACAGAGAACCTCTTCAATATACATTAAAAAAAAATAGTTTTTCAATTTTATGTTTATGATTTTAACATGAGAATGAAGAAGGGACATATATTGGGAATCATTTTAATCCAAGAAATATTTTATATTTTGCTCATAGTTGTTAATACAATTTTTGCCAATTTTTGATGACTTCCTTCTCATTATGTAACAAATTCTTCCATCTGCTCGGAATATTGAAAAACGAGTATTTTATTTTATGTGATTATTGTATCAGTTATTTTTAAATGTCCTTTTCATTTAAGAAAACTGAGAATCATTCAAAAAGGCCGAATCAAACTGATAAAAATGTTTCTGTATTTTATTTGTTCAATATTTTCCCAATGGATGGGAATTGAATTTAATACGGATCTGTAGGCCTCTTTAATTTTAGATAGAGCGGGTGTTAAATCCAAAAAGAAAATTCTGAGTAAATACGGGTACCATAGGATGGGCAGGAAGACTCCTACAACCGCGCCACCCTCTTTCCTACATTCCTTTCTTCCTCCTTTCACCTTGCAACAATTCCAAAATGTGACCTATTTGCGTTCGGCCGGATGTTTACACTCTTTAATTCATTCTTTTACATTTCTCCCGGGCAACGCCGCGGGACGGGTCCAGCTAGTATATATATGTAATTGAATTATACTATATATATATATATATATATATATATATATAGTATAATTCAGTTTTATAGTAGAAATAACGAGTGCTCAAATCCTTGTGCAAGCGCATGTATATTTTTATTCAATGGGCACTATACATTATTTTGATCATCAATCGGTACTTTCGTTTACACGGTTATATATATATAGAGAGTGTGTGTACTTATGTATAAAAAATAATGTAAAACAGAGATATAAGTATTTTTATATTTTATTTCTTATTCGTTGACATATAGATACAAAATGTTTAAAAAGAAAAACAGAATTATATATATGAGAACGAGGAATTTGAATTTCCTTCTTTGGATTATGAAGAGATAGAGGCTAGACATAAAAAACTGACACAGGATGTTAAAAAACGTTCTCACCCCATACATCCTGTAAACTTTAGCTCAATTTATCAACATCTACAAAAACATAACTGATTTAAGACAAATATTACTTAATAAAACTAAAATAATACATTCCGAAACCAATTAAAAAGAATTAAAAATATTCAAGCTATCTTCCTTAAAACCCAACAACCTACACTTAATAACATTACGTATGAAACCAGTAACAACATTTAAAAATTCTTAACGTAATACAATTTTATCCTGTGACGTTAATTCTGTTGTTGCGGAATTTAAATTGTAAACATCTGTCCTGGAACAGTGTGAGAACGTTCTTTTAGCTTCTACCTGACTTCACGTGCACGTTTCTCGGCTATCTTTTGAAATTAGGAGAGTAGAAAATGGACCTTGGGTTTACTTTCGGCAGCCTCGTAACTCTCGCTTTCCTTATTTTATCATTTAGTCCTCACATTCCATGAGCGATGTTTCTGACAAATGTTACTGTTTTCTGGGTCGGAATCTATCCATCTAACACTTATCGTTGGCTAGTTTATAACATTAACATAGTATTTTAGCTCCTTACATCGAGTGGCTTCATGCCTTGTTGAGAGTGATTTCCATTAAAAAAAAAAAATTTCCATTTTTTTTGCTCATTTACTTTTACTTGCAGATGATTCAACAAAGAATCGAAAACGTTCGTGATACATATGGAACATATATTATTTTTTTGATTTTAAGACAAAAAAGATCATTATAATAATTGAAAAAATAAAAAAAATAAAAAAAGGTATAATTAAGCAGAGAATTCTGTTATTTTTAACAATGTTCGCTTATATATATATATATATATATATATATATATATATATATATAATTATACATATTTGTTTTTATCTACATACTTATACATTTCGTCCTTTCGGGAATGGTCAGTGTAGAGATGATTATTCATACTGGTCGCCGGACTCGATCCTCTGAACACGAGTCATGTTTCAAACTCAAATTCCAACGTCTTAGCCAACACAGCCGCTATCAACAACCCGGTAAATCATTGAGAGATTAAACCTATTTAAAATCATTGCACAGAACATCTTCCACTTCATAATTAAGAGTAATGTGTATGTATATATATATATATATATATATATATATATATATATATATATATATATATATATATATATATATGCAATGATTTTTTAAGGGTTGAGTTTAGAAGATTGTTAAAAGAGGAGATACCCAACGAGACATAAAAACTGCTCTTACTACCACCACCACTACTAATACTTCTACTTCTAATAATAATAAATAGAAAGGGATTATTACGTTTTTAATAGACTATTTTATCATTAGTGTCTTCCATACGTTTCTTACTCTCGTAGTTTGAGTTTGAAAGAATAAGTGTTTATGCTAAATACAGTTTGTCGATAGCAAAAAAATAAACAGAATATAGCTTTATAAAAATAGAAGTCTTTCTTTATTGGCTATTTTTGCATTCAGACGAAGTAAAGTTATGGCCAGGTAAAAAGAATGAGAAGGAAGTTACTGTCACAGGTTGAATAGGTTAGTTCTTGAATTATGCTGAAATTGTTAAGTCAATCTGTGTTCTGGTGTTCTGGCTTGCATATCTGTATACCTTATTTTTACAAAGAAAGCACACCCATACTTGGCATGATTCAGACTGTTCTACCCTGATGTGTTACTCATCCTAGAAATGTGGTCTACTCATGCTGGAAATGTGTTCAACGTGATTACATTGTTTTCTGTAGACTTCTAAAGCGACCTCACACATCGTCTCTGGTGCCCCCATGCAGAATTTCTCGGTTTCCATTCTTGAAGAATCTTTCTAGTTATACAAGTGTCCTGCCCATTTAAGATTGCCTTATGTAAAATATTTTATCAGCATCTCTATGTATTACATTTAAATTATATTTTATAAGGTTTAAAACCGATAAAAGTTGAGTTTCAGTCCGAGATACCAAGGAGCAATGATGCCCCCACCCTTAGTATCTGATAGATTGAGAATTAAGACTTAAAAAAAGCTATCATTTAGTATAAGTAATTTGATATACTATTGAATTGGAAACAGTTACTTTTTGAATCACCATCATCGGTTCAACGTCCGTTTTTCATGTGGATGTGTGTTCGATAAATACCTGCACGAAAAGGTTGGTCAAGTACTGTTCTTATAACCAGGGTTGCAAAGTTGGAATAGTAGGTTTTGGAAAGAGTTGGAATCGAACTCATAGGAATCCTAGGAGTCGCAGTCAGATTTTTTCATCTCCGACAAATCGACTGACAGTCTGAATATTGGGAGACTTTAAAGTCTCCCAATATTCAGACTGTCAGATATTCAGGAGTCGGATATTTTGGAATTCTAGAAGTAGAAGTCGGATATTTTGGAATTCTAGAAGTAGAAGTCGGATATTTTGGAATTCTAGAAGTAGAAGTCGGATATTTTGGAATTCTAGAAGTAGAAGTCGGATATTTTGGAATTCTAGAAGTAGAAGTCGGATATTTTGGAATCCTAGGAATCGCAGTCAGACGATATATACTCTGACTCCACAACCTTGCTTAGAACATTGTTTAACTTTGATTCAACTTAATCGATTTCATCTATTCCTATGTTTTTCTAATATTTCTGTGTAACATATAAGATAAATTACTCTTTTGTGAGATTGCATTTCTGTAAAAAATACTGTGACTCTTATTGAATTACCACTATATAATTTAGGTCATATTCTACGATTATTTTAAATTACAAATTGTAGATGTGGAATTTTATTTCCTGAACCTTTGAAAACATATCGAATTATGTATCTCTCTCTTTTCTATCTAAATTAAATATAGATATTCAATAGTTTTAGTCTTTGTCGCCATTCATTCCATTTAATTATGAGAATGATACGATGGGTATGTAATATGAGTCTCAAAGGTAAGCTGAGATCTGATGACCTTAGAGGGAGATTAAATCTGGACAGTGAAAGGAGATGTGTGCAGAACAGGACACATGGTTAGTTTGATCACATTGAAAGCATGGATGAGAGTGCTTGGGTTAGTAGATGCAGATGGTTGAAGTAGCAAAGTCAGTTGGTAGGGTAGGCCAAGGAAAACATTGATAAGGATAGATTTGAGAGAAAGAGGGATGAATAAAGATCTGGCCAGAAATTTCTAACAGCCGCTCCAACTCATATCAACATGTAAAACTGACATTAAACCGAATATCATGAGTAAAATTTTGTATTTGTCAATATTTTTAATTGAACCTTAATCAATAGGTGACCATAGTAGACAACAGTATTCTTGTATACCTAGCACGATTTGTTTGAATAGAAATCTTAAGGCTCCCTTTTCTCTGATTTTAAAAGTTCTTAGAATCCCAAAAATCATTTTTAGCTCTATTTATAATTCCTTTAATATGTTCATTAAATTTAAAATTTCTTGAACCCCTTAGATTATATATTTCTTTAATTGATTTTCTATCTGGAGATAAATAAACTTGTTAATCGTTCAGTATTATTTTTTATTGTATAAGTAATGGATTTTAATGTATCAGTATTTAATTTCATATTATTTTTTATTGTATAAGTAATGGATTTTAATGTATCAGTATTTAATTTCATATTATTTTTTATTGTATAAGTAATGGATTTTAATGTATCAGTATTTAATTTCATATTATTTTTTATTGTATAAGTAATGGATTTTAATGTATCAGTATTTAATTTCATATTATTTTTTATTGTATAAGTAATGGATTTTAATGTATCAGTATTTAATTTCATATTATTTTTTATTGTATAAGTAATGGATTTGAATGTATCAGTATTTAATTTCATATTATTTTTTATTGTATAAGTAATGGATTTTAATGTATCAGTATTTAATTTCATATTATTTTTTATTGTATAAGTAATGGATTTTAATGTATCAGTATTTAATTTCATATTATTTTTTATTGTATAAGTAATGGATTTTAATGAATCAGTATTTAATTTCATATTATTTTTTATTGTATAAGTAATGGATTTTAATGTATCAGTATTTAATTTCATATTATTTTTTATTGTATAAGTAATGGATTTTAATGTATCAGTATTTAATTTCATATTATTTTTTATTGTATAAGTAATGGATTTGAATGTATCAGTATTTAATTTCATATTATTTTTTATTGTATAAGTAATGGATTTTAATGTATCAGTATTTAATTTCATATTATTTTTTATTGTATAAGTAATGGATTTGAATGTATCAGTATTTAATTTCATATTATTTTTTATTGTATAAGTAATGGATTTTAATGTATCAGTATTTAATTTCATATTATTTTTTATTGTATAAGTAATGGATTTTAATGAATCAGTATTTAATTTCATATTATTTTTTATTGTATAAGTAATGGATTTTAATGTATCAGTATTTAATTTCATATTATTTTTTATTGTATAAGTTATGGATTTTAATGTATCAGTATTTAATTTCATATTATTTTTTATTGTATAAGTAATGGATTTTAATGTATCAGTATTTAATTTCATATTATTTTTTATTGTATAAGTAATGGATTTTAATGAATCAGTATTTAATTTCATATTATTTTTTATTGTATAAGTAATGGATTTTAATGTATCAGTATTTAATTTCATATTATTTTTTATTGTATAAGTAATGGATTTTAATGTATCAGTATTTAATTTCATATTATTTTTTATTGTATAAGTAATGGATTTTAATGTATCAGTATTTAATTTCATATTATTTTTTATTGTATAAGTAATGGATTTTAATGTATCAGTATTTAATTTCATATTATTTTTTATTGTATAAGTAATGGATTTTAATGTATCAGTATTTAATTTCATATTATTTTTTATTGTATAAGTAATGGATTTTAATGTATCAGTATTTAATTTCATATTATTTTTTATTGTATAAGTAATGGATTTTAATGTATCAGTATTTAATTTCATATTATTTTTTATTTTATAAGTAATGGATTTTAATGAATCAGTATTTAATTTCATATTATTTTTTATTGTATAAGTAATGGATTTTAATGTATCAGTATTTAATTTCATATTATTTTTTATTGTATAAGTAATGGATTTTAATGTATCAGTATTTAATTTCATATTATTTTTTATTGTATAAGTAATGGATTTTAATGTATCAGTATTTAATTTCATATTATTTTTTATTGTATAAGTAATGGATTTTAATGTATCAGTATTTAATTTCATATTATTTTTTATTGTATAAGTAATGGATTTTAATGTATCAGTATTTAATTTCATATTATTTTTTATTGTATAAGTAATGGATTTTAATGTATCAGTATTTAATTTCATATTATTTTTTATTGTATAAGTAATGGATTTTAATGTATCAGTATTTAATTTCATATTATTTTTTATTGTATAAGTAAT
Organism: Sepiola atlantica; assembly: GCA_963556195.1. Taxonomy (NCBI): domain Eukaryota; kingdom Metazoa; phylum Mollusca; class Cephalopoda; order Sepiida; family Sepiolidae; genus Sepiola; species Sepiola atlantica. The sequence goes on from OY744515.1 coordinate 63,635,335, forward strand.
GGATTTTAATGTATCAGTATTTAATTTCATATTATTTTTTATTGTATAAGTAATGGATTTTAATGAATCAGTATTTAATTTCATATTATTTTTTATTGTATAAGTAATGGATTTTAATGTATCAGTATTTAATTTCATATTATTTTTTATTGTATAAGTAATGGATTTTAATGTATCAGTATTTAATTTCATATTATTTTTTATTGTATAAGTAATGGATTTTAATGTATCAGTATTTAATTTCATATTATTTTTTATTGTATAAGTAATGGATTTTAATGTATCAGTATTTAATTTCATATTATTTTTTATTGTATAAGTAATGGATTTTAATGTATCAGTATTTAATTTCATATTATTTTTTATTGTATAAGTAATGGATTTTAATGTATCAGTATTTAATTTCATATTATTTTCATTGCGACCTTGATATCTTCTTCTGTTTCAATTCCTTCTCATTATTTTTCTTTCTTATTGTTTATCATTATTCAAGTATCGTTAGAATACTAACATTTGAATATGTTATCTGATGTATTGCTAGTGTAAGTTTAGTTAAAATGATTCATTGAAATGATATTTGAATCATCATATAATTATCTCTCATGACAAGAAGAGCATGCTTTATAAGTTAAGAAGCTTTTCGACAAAAATTATGTTCAGACAATTTGTTCATAAAAAAAACTTTGTCTTTTAATATTTTAAATAGCAGTTGCATTCTCACAGCAATCGATAATAAATGAAAAAGCCTCCATGTTTCATGTTTGATTATCTTTAGTCTTTGCAGCCATTGTTGCATAAAGGTCAATGTCTGTCTCAACTGGCTCAGATACAAAACAAAACTGATCGCTGCAGATATTTGATAACCGTACAATATTTTGCTTGGTTCACCACAGATTTAAGGTGAATGGCTTAAGAGCTGTCTCAACTCTAGCACTTCCTCCTTTGAAAGGGAAACATTGTTATCACATTGCTATTGCTTCTATCTAAAACCTGCTTTTTCTAGTAGCGAAGAGAAGCCCACAGCTTCCAGGTCCCTTTTGAAAGTATGGGACAGGATTCTGCCACTGATCAATTGGCAGGAAGACAACAGGTGAAAGGCCTTTATAACTGCATAAGCATTGCAGTGTTTGGCAGATCTGCAGTCTCAGTCTGAGATGCATGTAAATTAAGAATGATTTGAGCTGCGTTTTTTATCTTTTGTGGGATTTTTTTGAAAACACCACCTATAAAATGTCAGTGGTTAGTGAGTCAGATTTTTCACCAGATGTTATGCGTACTGCATTTGATATCGTCAACAGGAAATGCATTTCCAGGTAGGAAGTCTGCCTAGTGATGTTTTTTGTGGGACTCATACATAGAAAGTGAAAATATCTCCATTAACTCTACCTGTTTGTTGAATTCAATGCATAATCTGAAAGTGAGACCATTTACAATTGATGTTAACATGATGCATGGTGACGTTATGTAACAATAGCTTTCTTTTGAATAGATGTTGAGGAACACAAGTTTGAAATCTGAGTCCAAAAATGTTGAAAGAAAATGATATATAATTTAGGTTTTAAAAATATAATATATTTGGATAAATATATACTTTATGATGCTGATAAATTGCACTAAAGTAAAAATCAAACTAAAATTGTAATTTAAAATTAAATATAAGTATAATAGTATACATAAGTATAATCTAAATGAATAAATGCAAAAGATTGTTCCATCTATCTTAACTATATTAACGTCAAAACAATTCCTGCTAATTAAATTCTATGATACAACAGACTTTTGAAATACCGTATATATAGGAAGCTGCAAATAACCTCAAACAGATTTAGAGCTTCTTAATTTGCATATTTATTATATAAGCAGCTTCTAATAAATTAATATTTTGTAATATACAATTGTAATTTTGCATTGTCATATTTTCTTATATATACGCAATATTTTCGTCGATAGGTCACTGGGATGCTAAGATCAGATATTGAGAACAAATACTACACTTTGATCTTAGCAAAAAGGCCAAGTAACCATAAAAATAATGTTTTTTTTGTATTTATCTCCCTCCCACAGTGGGAAGATTTAACACAAGGTCGGGAAAGTGGGATTGAAAAGCTAGCGCCCTAGAGGAGGCATTTTTTAATGAATAAAAAAAATGATTTAATCTATTATTATGCTATCTTTTGTCATAAGACTGTCCTCCCAAGAATTATCTCAATCTTTTTAAGAGGGTGGGGTAATACTCTTAGGTATTACATCATCCTTTGAGGGAGGAGGTAGTGTAATATCTGTTCTAGTGTCATGAACCCATCTTCACAGGGACTACCTTCTCCTTTTTTGGGGGAGGGGGGAAGGAGGTAGTGTAGTATTCATGATACCATACTCACAAGCATTACCTTCTCCTTTCATGTTGGCGATCCTCCCAGGTATTACCTCCTTTTATTGGGGGGAAATATAGTAATAGTATATGTTCGTTCCACATGATACAATCCTTCCATAATTATCTTCGTTTGTGTGGGTAGGATAATGTACTATATGTTCTGTTGTCATGATGTCATCCTCCCAGGTATTAACTCCTCCCTTTTTAGGGGGGGGGGGCGTTCGTCATGATACTATGCTCTGTCATTACTTCCTCCTTTGGACGTCAGTGTAGAATATCTTCGTTCAGTGTAGAATATGTTCGATCGCATATTTTTGCTAGTAGTATATATAAGTATAATAGGTCAGAATATCAGTCTCTTCTTTTTCTTGAGAGAACCCACATTTACTTGCCTCCCCATGACAGCAGAGTTAGAAACAAAGTCGGTTTTTAATGTGAGGAAAATCCAACTCATCAAAAAGGGGCACTCTGGATTGGGACACAAACAAAAATTGTCTCAGTCTAGAAGGATTTCTCTTTCACTGACTGAGGATAGAAAAGATGAAGTGTAGTATCAAAACAGATGCTACACTTGGCTCCGAGCCAAAAGACGAAGCAGTTGACCCCAATGAATGCAAGTGTAGCAGCACCATTCGTGCAGACCAGACCCTAAAATCTATATATTTTATTTTTGTTTTTATTTTCCTTAACTTCAAATTCATATTAAGAGAATGAAGAAAGTAGAAACCATTGAAAGCAATTCGACTATGAATAGCAAAAGAAATTTTTTGATTTCAAAATATGTTGAACCCTGAAGTACTTGTTTTTTAAATTAATGTTTCATTCATTGTTCTGTATTCATGTATACATCTTCAGTTTTGCTACTCATTGAAAAACTCTTTTCGTACATCGAACAATTTCTGACTCTTTAATTTTGGTGAATATAAAATCAAATTTCTTTTGTGTTCTGCAAATGTTTTATTATCGCTTGCAGCAATTTATAATTCCTTTTTTTCCATTCATAGTTAAGATTCTCATTTACAAAATATTTACTAAGGAACTTGGAAAGCCAAAGAAATCTCAGTCTTTAAAATGATTTAGTATTTTTATTTAAAATAAATTGTTCCAACTAATATTCTAGGTTGCCGTCTATTTTGTTTTATAAGTAAAAACATCATTTTTACTGTAATTCTTTGTTTTATGCAAAAAAAAAAAAAATGCGGAAGAATCAGACGTTCAATTTTGTTCCATGGAGAATAATAATCTGTTTCTGACATTATGTGATCTTTACTCAGTTTAAGAGTGAAAGCTAAAGCATCAAAGAACCTTAACTACTTTTTATTATTAAGATTTTAAAACTATATATTTCTCTATGTGATTAAGTTAAAATCTATAAAGATAGATCAATATTATAATTTTCATTTTTCGTCTTTGTGTCTCATGTTGAGGTTATACGTTTCGTGAATGACTTCCAACTTCTCCTGTCTGTTGTCATTTCTCTTTCACTATACACTAGGATCAGGTCGTCATCAACTGATCCCCTCCATCTTAAGCAGCCTACCACACAGTTTTTGGTCATCGACATCGATGTGGGACACATTTGGAGTGTTTCGGATGACTGATCGCAGGTGACGTGATCGTATAAGTTCAGAGGCCGTTGTGTGATGCAATTTCGCATGGAAGCCTTTTCAGTGAGACCGGCAATTTTCTCCATCTATTGTGCTGCAGTCGTTTTGACATTTTGTCGGCAATCACGTCTCTCAGCCATACAAGAGCACAGGTCGGACATGTGTGTTGTACACTGTCTCTCTCGCCTGTGATCGGATCTCTGCATTTTGTAAAATTGTTGACAGTTACCTGAAGATTCTCCAAGTAGTAGATATATGTCATCTTATGTTTGTGTCGGTTCAACTGGAATCAATTCTTCTGCCAAGATATATTAATATAAATACCCTTATTATTGCCTACCTTTGTACTTACCAACACCATGCTAAAAACTGATACTAAGAACAATTTGTTTTGCTTTTTCTGAACTGGAAATAAACGGCCCAGAAAGTGGAAACTTACACAGCTAGACTATCTTAGTTGAAATTTCAAAAGAACAAAATATCAAACAAAATGTACATTGTTATTCAATTTTTGTAAGTAAAGATAGATACATTTCAAAGGCAATATAATTTTATACTAAATTGATAACATTTGACTTTCAAAAATTGTAAACTTATATAAGGAATTGAGACCAGAACTAATAAAGTAACTTTTATGTAAAATTTTTATAGGAAGGAATTTTTTTAAAAAAATTATTATCGTTTCTTACAAGGAGTTTCCACACGAGTCATTACCCATGGTCGTCCACGGGGAGAAAACAGGGTGTGTTCCCTGAAATATGAATGACAAGATTTCCATTGCTTTCCATCTCTTTTGGTCATTATTGTAAAACACTTTGCATTCTCACAACAAACGGCCATTGGCTTTCTCTGGTAATTTCAGTACTCTCCATGCCCTTCTAGTGGAGGTCTAGATGGTGCTTTTCTTACTCAGGCTTTCCATTGTCTTAGCTGCTTCATGTTCATTTTCTGTCGTACCAACGTATGTTATTATTATTATTATTATTATTATTATTATTATTATTATTATTATTTATTTATTATTATTTTGTAGTCATTAGGGGTTCTCACACAAGTCATTCAGTAGCAAACATAAGGGGTGTACCTGGAGTCCGAGTGACAACAACTGACCAGATTTCCAGTGCTTTCTGCTTATTTTGATAACCATTGCAACTCATTTTGTGTTCTTGCACCAACCATTTACTATTGACTTCTCACTGATAATGGCTGTTGTCTTTCTTTTGAATTTGAATGATAATAAGCCATCTCAGGATTCCAGTGCTCTCCGTGCCCTTCCAGTGGAAATCTAGGTTGTACTCTCCCTCCTCGATCTTTCCAGTATTATTATTTCGTCATTTTCTTACTCACTAGAAGTTTTCATACTTGTCATTACTGTTAAAAATAAATTGAGCTCCCTGCTATCCGAGTGACAACAAGTCTCCCCAGATGTCCAGTACTCTCCGCTTCTTTCCATCACCATGGTGTAACATAGCCCCTTATCTTTGTTATCTTGCAAGGTGCCAAAAACAGCTAAACTGCATTTACTTAGTTTTTTTGTCGGCTAGTGTATCGTCTTATTTTCTTCAACAGGTTGGATCACAAAAGAAGACTCAAATAAAAGGATTTTTTGTTCGTTACTTTTATTGGTGTCAACAGCCTCTTATATATATCTACCCGAGTCGACTCTCTAACGAGATTCCCCTGGGAAAGACAAGCAACGACATGTCCTCATTGTTTGCTGAAATTGAAAGACTATCTCCCCTCCTTTTTGATAAGTTGGTGATATTCATTAAAAGATCTTTTACTTTAAAATTCCTTACTAAACAACACATTTAATGTTTATTTATCGATATCTACGAAATTTCTTCATTCAAAATGTGTCTAAACAGTTAATCCTTGAATTCTTGATAATATCAAACTTCATTATTTACATTCCATTTACAATTTTGTTTTGTGTAACCCATTTTCGTAATAAAGAACAAATATCATCATAGTCAACATCCTTATATCCAATACTGATAACCATCATCATCATTAATGTCGTTATTACTTTCTCTACCTACTCCAAATGTTACACCAGCCGTTTACCATTGAGTTCTTGCTATTGTTAGCATTATACTATTACTTCCACCCTGATATACTTGAACTAGTATTACCAAGATGCAATAATAAATCTAAGAAAATCAATTAAAAATAGAAATTTGAATATCTTCTAAAAACAAAAATATCTACAGCTTTCCTTCTCTATCAGAGTAAATAGTATGCAATCTCAGATTTGAAATAGTTTAAATACAAGATCTTATGGCTTTTAGATAAATTTAAACAACTGCTTGCTAAGGTTAAAAGAAACATTTATACCTGTGTTTCATAGAATCCTGATTGATAATCTTTAAAAGTCTGTAAGAATGCACACATATATAGTTCCAGTGTCCTAATGGCATGGACATTGTCAGATTAATGAATTAAAGAATATATCAACCCTTTTTATGGTCAATTGAATGCTGAATAGTTTTAGTGTTAAGGATTATTTTGAAGAAGGGTTTGAATACTCACGGATATTCTCGGCAGTTTCCGAATGTTTACATACATGGGGTCAGTGTCCAAAAGTACAAATGAGTTTAGCTCCTATAAAGCTTTGCTCAGTTTTGCTGTAACTGTTGTACAAAGAGTGAATACATTAGGGAATATCTATTTTTTTCTTGTTTCAAAATTATTTAGATGAGAATTTGTAATTTGTATTATTTGGATTAGTATTTCGTAACGAATAAAAGTGCTAAGTAATAATCAGTTCTAGATGACAGTTTTGTTGAGGTTGAAGGTTCAATCTTCAGTACGAACGATACTAAGAATATAATTAAGAATTACTTAAGACTTCTACACGGTCATGGCTGAGGGAACGAGAACAAGCTACACCGAAAATTCCGTACAGATTCCCGAATTCAACATAAAGATTTTCAAGTTTGACAAGACACACTTGAAGAAGGTCATAGGTTACATCAGCCGAAATGTTCTGAGAATAACATCCAAGATGCAAGCAGTAGTCCGAATAGCCGAAATAATACAAACTATTTTTTTGTTTTTTCTCTTCTGCTGCTGCTCTGTGTCAGATTAGATTTGTAAACAAGAATCAATCCATTTCTCCTGCTGAGATTGCCTTGTGATAGGCAACTGCTTTACATGCTACCGAGACTGGCTACAAAATCCTCCAAGAAGAAAATTGTTTTCAAAATTTGTATGGAATCTATCCATCGCAATAGTCAATCTTGAAAAATATGATCTCAAAATCAGCGCAATATTATATATGCAGCTATCATCTTGTTTGCAGTTATAGTAAAGTAGTTAATCTACTAATGATTTCGAAGAATTCAATTTGTGTGTGTGAGACCAGCGTTGTATTAACATTTATAAACGCAATACTCGTCACATGCAAGCGCACACACATACATTCTTACTACTATTAATAATAATACATAAGTGAATAACACCGAATGTTTTATACAAAAAAGTAGAAATTTAAAAAGTAAAAATCGTACATGTTTTATGAAAGCCTTCATTGGTTGTAATGATGCATAAGGAGTTATGTAAACATGTTTTTTGCGTTTTAAATTCATGAGATAGTAAATAAAATTATTTTGAATAGTCTCCAATTTGGTGTGTTTTTTATTATAAGTATAACCGCGTATATATTGTCGTAGTTAGGGTTATTTCTTATAAATAATATTTTTCGACGCAGACGTGATGTGTTAAACAATTCCATTCTCTACTATGAAAAGTTATTTTTAGAATGAATATATATATATATAACACTGCACACATACAACTTTTTAATACTTTCAATAATAGCATTTAACTGATAAAAGCGAATTTTCGATACTTAAAATCAAGAAATGTAAAAACAAATTAAAGGTTCTGAAAATATTCTTTGTTTGTGATAAAGTTTAAGTAATTATGTAAACATCTTTTTATTTAAAAAAAAGATTTCAGTAAAATGTAGGTATGTATCTTTGAAAAGTCACAATTTTTCATTGTAAATATATGCAATAAAGCATCATAGTTTTAACTGGATTTATGTGTTTTAAATGAAGAATCGACGATTTAGGTATAAGTTTTAGTTAAAATGAAAGGCAGATTATATAATGTACTTAAAACAACAGTATCATAGAATGCATTCCCATGAAAATGAACTTACTCTCAGAAGAAATTCAAATTTATTCATTACGAGTATAAAGTGGGCACTTGCATCATTTTCCTTTATTATAGGCCACTTGCAACAATTCATTAAAACAACATTGTAAATCATTTCAAAATAAATTTATTCTTTTATTATATGTAAGTAATAAGAATTAAATTGGTTAATGTGTATTTTTAAAAAAATATTTGTTTTCGGAGAACTGGCATAGAGAAATGTAGAAACATTTTTTTTATTAAGAATGTAAGCAGCTGAAGCTGTGAGAGAGATCAGCAAAAAATGGCTATGTCAATAATAAAATTCCGAGCCGGAATAATTAATGTATGAAAGAACTAAAACGAAATACATTTATCTATTGAAAGTGACATGGTCCAAGGAAAAAAGAAAAATTGGCTCGTCAGAAATCAAATATTGATTTATTAGATTAATTACTATCAATAACAAACTCCGAATATCCGGCAAGACAACTTTATATATTAAGATATAATGACAATCGAGGTTTCTTAAAGTCGAAATAAAGGTTCAAAAGTTCCTTAATATCCTTGAAGACCAATTCAGCCCATTTAGTTTGATTCCAAACAGTGTTGGCTAATTCATCTGTTGTAATTGCATCCTATGTCAAGTTGAAATCCCATCAGATCTACAGTATTTATGCACTACTAGCATAAGGAAAGGTATGAACCAACAATTCCACCCTCACTTCTAGTTATAATAGCAACTTCTGTTTATCTAATCGTACACAATGAATTATTGGCAATAGGTAGTGTTTTAGCATAAAATAAACCCCTTAAGGGTTGATATGCTGTAAAACAACATGCCAAATTAAACTACTTTAATTATATAGTCAATAAAAGTTTGCATAATTATTTTCATATGTAACTAAGTAATTATCTTTGATGAAACTTATGATCAGTCGTGTATATATATTCCACTTTATAATAAGACCAATGTGTATTTATTTCTACATAAATAAATATATGTACTTCTATCCTATCGCGAAAAAGTTGGTGAGTAAAATCGATGCCTATTACTAGCTGCCAGATGAAACCATTTCAAGTGATGAGTGCAAGCGAGAAAAACAGATAGCAAATCAGAAGCCATCCTTAAACTTACCCCACCGCCTGAAATGAATTCAGAAAAAAAATCGTCTATTCTATAATACAAAAATCAACTGCGGGTTTTTTTTAGGTCATCAGAAATGATAATAATAATGTATATATGAAAAAACTAAATTACTGTGATGATTCTAAGATTTTATATGAATATTTTAATAATAAATCTAGATAAATAGTAAGTACAAACACTAGTGAAGCAAACTTTTTGTTGTCATTTTTTATGATGGGTGTACTAGTATATATATATATATATATATATATATATATATATGTATTCATGTGTGTGTGCATGCTTATTTGTGATTTGGTTAACATCTGGGCTGTTTATCGTCATGTCACTGAGTTGATACAACTTTTTTGAAAAAAGCTTGGTCATACGTCACTCTGTGAAACGATGCATTGAAAAATGACTTCCTCATTATCAAACTTATTTTCTATTGAAGGAATTAGAAAATTGTCTAAAATCTCAAAGCACACTTCAGCATTGACTGGTAATGATTCATATCGTCCCTCGTCTTGTATCTGACATACAACCCCATATGATAAATGATTAGGCGAACCTTTGTTTTATTTCATCGGGCTGTCTTAGCTGTTTCATTGGAACATCACTAGATAATATATCCAGCATTATCACCTTGACCAATGCAGATGTGTGATTCATCACTAAATATTGCTTTCATTCAATCATCCACACTCCATGATTTCTTCTCTTTAACTGACCAGTCTTGCTTTCTATTGTTTAGCTGAAAGAGCTGGTTTTTGTTTGATATTTCTATATGCAAAGACCGTTTCATTAAGTCTCTTGCAAACAGTTCTGTCACAGCCATTAACTCCTGTTTCAGCTCATTTATCTTCCATTTGCTCAGTTATCCATTTTCTATTTGCGAGGCACATTGCTTTAAGGATTTTCTCCTGACACGTTCAATTTCTTCCATGGTCAACCAGTATATTTTCCTTTGTCACCTTCCCATTTTCCTTTCACGTTGAGCAAATTTCTGACATTGTCAACTTGGAACAATCAATATTTTTTGCCTGCCTTCCATGTTGACTTTCCTTCTTGACAGAGTTTAATAATTCTTCCCACCATTACAAGTGAAATTTCTCTTGTAAAATAGTAGAAGGTTATATATTTTTTTCTCACTGAAAAATCTGAGTCAACTGCTGGAAAGAAATCTGGTCGTATTTTATGAAGTTTCACTGAAGACAACATTCTAAGCAACAAGTATAACTGACCTCGGGCGGCTGGCAAGTAGAATCTTCAGGTTGCTGATTCCATAGGTTTTGCTTCAAAACGTAGTGATTTGTTCCTCTACATTATCTTGAAAAACTTCAATTATAAATAAAAATAAAATATTTAATTAACTTTAAGTATGCTCCATGAATCAAGAAAGTTTGAATATTCAATAATAATTTTAAAATTGTTAATAATTAAATAATACGATTGTGCTTGGTTTATTTGTTATGAATTCAAAATAACTTAACTAAAATTGTCTTTCTCATGAAGACCATTATGAGAGGATTGAAAATAATGAATAAAATTGAATCACTTATGAGGACGGGTTATGACAAGTTTTATCGACATTGGATTTGAAGATGACAATGTTGTAATCCGCAGAGAAGCAATCTCGTGATAACATATTCTACAGATAGGAAGTTCTTGGAAAGAAACTCTGTTCATGAAAACTCTGTTTAGTATTAGACACACGGAGGAAGAAAGAAAAGTTCATTGCAGTTGTAGTAATAAAATGAGTTTTTGCTGTGAATGTCTTACAAGGAGGAACCAGAGATCGAAGCTCAGTCGAGCAACTGCCATGGAAATAACAATAGAGTAGAGAGAGACTAGCAAGGTATCTTTTGTGAGAAAGGGGCTGTAGAGAAAAGAAAAAATGATCCCTTACTAGATTGTGAAGTCAATATTGCACTCTGTCAAGACAAGAAAAAGTTCTCTGCGCAGCACCTCCAATGATGTGGCAGAAGTACCTTATCTTAAGACGTATCTAACTCTTATATAGGTAAAGGGTTGCACCAGGAGTTAGATACTTCCTTTAAGCTAATCTAATGGTTCGCGTCTTCTCAAAGTTTTCGAGATATGATGATTGTAGTTTTCATTTTAAAACATCATTATCTCCATCCACGTTTTTACAAGGAAACTTAAACTAATTCTGAGTAAATACATAAGTGAGTGAAGCAATGCTTATTGAAGTGACCATAAAATTCGCAACATGAGTCCAAATTTTCGTCAGATGTTTTATGCTTACTTACATACCAATAATTTCTTTTCAGTTATGGGAGTAAATAAAAAGTTTACAATAGTCGCTAACAACACATTGTTTGCAATACGTATTGTGCATATTTGGACTGTAAAAAATTGTCATATAAATATTGCACACAAATATTAATTTAGATATGTCATTAAAACAGACAAACTAAGTATTCATACTGCAAACTATCTTAAGGGCTTTGACGCATAGTTAATAACATAGAAGACATACTCTTATCACTAAACTTGTACTGATCACCTGAAACAAAAATTACAATTGCTTCATTTTACTAATGAATATTATTAATTGTCGTAGTGGTCAAAGTAGAAATAATAATAATAATGATAATAATAACAATAACAATAATAATGATAATAATAACAACAATAAAAATAATAATATAAAAAAATAATAAAATAAAAAAATAATAAAATAAAAGAATTGAAAATAAATAAATAATAATATAAACAAAAAAAGTGGTACCAGTCTAGGCTGACACCACACAAAATATTTGCATAGGGTCAAGGAGGATGAGAAGACCGAGGAGGGACAGCACAAACCAGACCTCCACTGGAAGTGCAGAGACTGCTGGGACCTCGGGGAGGCTTATTGCCACCCAAACCCCAGAGAACACCAATTGTCCTTACCAGCGAGAAATCAATGGTAAACGGCTGTTGTGATACTGCAAATTTATTTGCGTAGGCTATCGAAAAGAGGTGGAGTATACTGGAAATCTGGGGAAACTTGTCACTCAGACTCCAGGGAATACCACCGGTTGTCGGTGAGCAATCACTGATGACCTGTGTGAGAACTGCTAGTGAGTAAATAATAATAATCTAACATATAACACTGTCTTGTCAGAATTTCAAAGTCAGACCCAAATAGCAATCCATCTGACATATCGATACTTGATTCGGAGCAGCATATTTTTCGTTTTTTCCTTCTGATATGTTATTGCTGTGAATATATTTTATTTCGCTTCAGTTTTTTTCTAAAAATATTTTTTCCAGCTAACACAACTGTCAGAATGCAGATATTTTCCTTTACCTACCGAAACATATTAAAGAGAAATTACTGCGTGCAATTATACTGAGTACTCTCTTTTGATTTCTACAAAGATAAATATATAAATTTCATCATGCTACTTCAAACTTCAAACGTGTATGTGCATGTGTCTGTTTCTCGCCTCCATATTACTTACACATTTTTATTTGTTCTTTACTATTAATCGATTAGTGGCACGTACTAAAACAAACTTAAAAAAGATTCTTCTTTCATAAAATAATTTGATTATGAAATCAAAATCACCAAAATTAATCTTCGTTTTTTTGTAAACAATCAGTCGTTTTTTTCTTTTATTCACGGGCAACGTCGGATAGGTACAGTTAGTAGTAGTAGTAGTAGTAGTAAAGCGGTGTCACCAGCATCGGTTGGTGCCACAATAAATTGTCATGAACAGCCAGGGAAGATGGAAGTGAGTGAGAAATCAATAGTAAACAGTTATTGTGAGAATGCAAAATGAGTTCCAATGGTTCCTGAAAAAATCGCAGAGTGCTGAAAATCTGGGAAAACTTGTTGTGATGCAGACTCTAGTGAACACTACCTTTGTTGCCAGTGAGCGATAACTGGTAATGACTGGGGTGAGAACTCTTAGTGAGTAAATGATAATAACAACAAAACAGAAGATAGAAGATCATAGAGGAAAATTGACAAGAAGAAGAATGAAATGAGCCAGATAGAAGACTTTGCTGTCCGAAAAGATCACCAGGTGAAGTGTAAGGAGACAGTAAATAAATAGGTGACCATTCGAGAATACAATATGCTGTATGTGGGAGGACAGCGACAGCTCCCGGCAAAAAAACAAAAAACTAATGTCATCAAAATCATCTCACCTGAGCAGGAGTACACACGCGACTGGGGACCGCTTGTGAATTTGATATTTTCTAGAAACTTCCTCCTTTGGAGAAAGCTGGCTCAACTCATCCAGGGTGTGTGCTGCACTTCTCAGGAAGATACTAAATGCATGGAACTCGCTAAAGTGCTATAAAACGTGATAATGCCGATAATTGTAGGAGTTTTAAAAACAATCCTTAAAATCCTGTGAAAAGATTACAAGGAATTGGATTGCGAGAAAGTTTCATATGATGAAAAAGGCTGACATTTTTTCTTAAATCTTAGAGTGTAGCAACCAACCATCATGACCAGATGATATTGACCAACCACAGGTGATTTGAAATAAAATAACTCTAAGGCCAAAACAAAAATCTAAGAAAGGATGGATCATATTAAGGCAAACCCAAAGAAGCTGAGAGTATCTGCGTAAAATCTGATATGTAAGAAAAATACTATAACTTGGCACCTCTTCTTCTGAAGACAAAAATATAACATAATGGTACCAAAACTGGTGGGTACTATGGTAAGTAGCCATGGAGGGTATGTGAAGATGTGAAGATGGAAAGACTAATAAGAGATAGCAGCATCCAGGCCTTTACTTTAAAGTAATTAAATATTGAATAGGCTTATTTTCATTCAGATTTCAGGTAAAACCACTCGCCGTTATCATCGAAAAATGACTGATGACGGTAGATGCGAAAGCACTAACCGAGTTACAATAATAATGGAATGGAGAGTACTGGAAGTCTAAGCAGACTTCAAGGAATTCTACCATTTTTTATCAGCAATAAACCACTGTTAATGACTCATGCGAAAACGCCAAGGTAATATATATATATATATATATATATATGTATATATATATATGAAGAGTTTGAATACAAAATGCGACAAACGCCATTTAAAAAATTACAAAGCTACACTACAAAAAGTGTTGCATTTCATCACTCGACCACACCTCAAAATCATGTTTTGCATAATATGATAGCAGCATAATTTCTGTTTGCTTTCAATTAAAATAAGCTTTTAGTCGAAGTCTAGATTTTATATATTCTTCCTTTCATTGTTTTATGTCTCAATTAAAATAAAATCGATTTATCGCATTTTGCATTAGAACTCTCCATATATGTACATATATTTTTACTAATGAGTCACCTCTTATCAAGCCTAAAAGCCACTCGAGGATAAGGGTTAATGAGATGGATAAATTTCCAGTTGAATGATGGATGCAATGAACAAAATTTGATTATTTATGAAAACTGTTTGACAAGTATTTGTTGACATTGATTAGTCCGCAGGGAAGCAATCCCGTGGTAACGTGTTCCACAGATGGAAACGTGTTGCAAAGAAACAGAGGAAGAAAGGGAAGTTCTTTGCAGTTATGGTAATAATACAAGATCCTGCTGCGAGTGTCTTGAAGCTCAGTCAAGCACATTCCATAGAAATAATGATAGAGTAGAGAAAGACTAGCAACGTCTCTTCTGTGAGATATGGATTGTAGAGAAGAGAAGAGATCATCCCCATGAGAGTGTGAAGTCGATTTTTCACTCTGTCACAGCAAGAAGGAGTGCTCTGAGTGGCATCACCCTAAATATGGTAGTAGTACTCTATCTTAGGACATATCTGATGTGTATACGTGTGGAGGATTGCATCAGAAGTCAGGTATTTCTAGAGCAGTAGAATGATCCAACCAGTTTCCCAGCAGTCTTAGCAACAGATTGGATGTAAGTCTTCCATTCACATAGAAAAGTTAAGGTTTGTAAATGGATTTCAACCTCTAGAAGGTTGGAATGCACACCCTGAATGTTTGTAAAGGAGAACTGGTAGTAAAGATCAATGTTGTGTTAATGAACTGGAGTTACGTTTATTCAGATGGAACAGACACAGACAAATCCAAGGGAACCGATACTACTGAGATATATATATATAAGAAATTCTATAAACTATCTACCCCCCACCCCCACCCAAAAACGTGAGGGTACCAACGAGAAGGGAATGAACTAACCAAACCACAGGGCATGGAGAGGACTAAAAATCTGAGAAGGCTTATTGTCACTCAAATTTCAGGGAAAGCCATAGACCGTTATCAGTGAAAAGTCAATGACAAACGGCTGTTGCGAGAATGTAAAGTAAGTTATAATGGTGATTGAAAGATGCAAAAATATGTGGAGACTTGTTGTTACTCTGACTCCAGGGAACATCACTTTTTGTTGCCAGTGAACGATCACTGGTAATAATTTGTGTGAAAACTCCTAGTGACGAAAACATAATAATAAAGATAAAATATAATAAAGATTTTCATATTTTAGAAAAATGTGACACTGCAGCAATGTGGGGACACTGATAAAACTGAATATAAGGAAACCAAATAAGACAGTAAGATAATATATGGTGTTTTTCCATCAATTTATAAAGTGTAGATCGTTGTAGTCATAATACTTTGAGAAATCGTCACTTTCAAAAAGATACTCGGGAAACGTGTATACAATCGGATATGTAAGGTATGCTAGTACTGCAGCAAACAGTTCAGCAATTAGACCTACAGTTAAAATTATAGGTAAAAATAGATGGACTCTTAAAATCTAATTGTATTTGTTTTAATTATAATTTTATGTATTTATTCAATTGTTTTCGTCTTTGTATTTTTTTAAAATTTTATATTAAATTTGATTTTTATTATTGCGTTCGTATATGTAGATTCCGTTAGCTTTATTATCGTGTTAGTAGTTGATTTTTTTTTTTTAATTTTCAATGGGAGGTGTTGTCATAGGGAAGGAGAGTGAGGCATGATTGATTTCCTTAGTGATTAACCTTCTAAAATATTTTTTTCTTAATTATTCACAGTGCTTTAAGAAAACTATAACACTGTCTTAATAATAAAGATTATAGTGATATAAATAATTATTAGATTTCATTGAAGGAAAATAAGAAAATAATTCTGTAACATCCTAATAAAAATGAAAAAAAAAAAGGGAATAAATCGTTGGAAATGAGAAAAAAAAAGTAGAAGTAAAGAAAATATAAAAGACGGAATATGAATGAACAATAAATATCAAAAATTCTTCGAAATAAAAAAGGCATAAAAATAAAGTGAAAAAAAGAATGAAAAGAAAGAAACAAAAGGAAGAGTAATTATAAAAGAAATAAGAAATATTGAAAAGAAAAGATTTTTAAAAATAAAAAGGAAAAATGAGAAAGAAGCAAAAGGATTGAAAAAGAAAGGAAAAAAAATAGAAATGAACGAAACAAAATGAAGAATTAAAGAAAACAAAAATGTTATTTTTTTAATAGAAAAAGAAAAAGTTCCAAGAAATCTTGTACTTAATGGAAATGCTAAACAAAATTCCATCGAAAGAAAATTTAATGAAAAATCGAAAATAAAAATGTTGAGGGGGTATAAAATAAAAAAGAAAGTGTAGGATGTCGTTCTCATTAGAGAGAGGGGTAATGTACATGAGAGCGTGAGAGAAATTTGGACCAGGCAACATGTATAGAAACTTTTAGAGAGAGAAGTGGAATGTGAGGTTGGTAAAAGTCAATTCTTCAGAGAAAGAATAAAGTGTAGGTCTGTATGCTTTCACGTGTATGCGCGTGTGGGAGAAAGAGGGAGAGAGAGTGAAATAAGAATAGAGTACATGAAGTGTAAGAAAGACAGTGATAATTTCCGAATAAGAGACAGGCTTGAAGAATATGTCTGAGAAATACAAAGGTGGGAAGCATACAACTGAGACATGAGAAAAATACATGAAAATTGTGAGAGAGAGAGAGAGAGAGGTTTTAATAAAAGGAAGAGAAATGTATTATGTGTTATTTAGATTATTCCAACCACTGTTCTCATCTTGGATGTTATTCTTACACCGTTTCGTCCGATGTGTCTTGTCGAACTCTAGAATCTGTACAGAATTTCGAACGGAATCCTTTATTTAATCCATGGAGATAGCTTGCTCTCGTTCCGTCGGCCATGACCAAGTAGAAGAGATAATTAACTCATAATTGTATTCTTAGTATCGCCCTTACTGAAGATTCAACTTTCAATGAAATGAACATAAGTGTTAAGTAATAATCAGTTCTAAGTGACAGTCTTCTATAGGTTGAAGGTTCAATCCTCAGGCGATACTAAGAATACAATTACTTAAGACTTCTACCTGGTCATGTTGACGGAACGAGAGCAAGCTACCCCCGTGGATTAAATAAAGGGTTTCGTTCGAAATTCCATACAGATTCCTGAGTTTGACAAGACGTACCTGCAGAAAAACGGGTTACACTGACCGTAACGTTGCGAGAATAAAATCCAAGATAAGAATAGTAACCCGAATAATCCAAATAAGACAAAGTATCAATCCTCAGCTAAAAAATTCCAAAACATAGAAATGTACTAGATTAAGTTTAGTGAGAGAATGAAGAAATACTTCGAAATGCAAAAAGAAACGGTTCTGTGATGAATGGTAATATAAAGGTGTATGAGAAAACTAATAATATTTTTGCTTTTTCTTCTCTTTCTGATTCCAATGGAATAAGAAATAATGGAAGATGAAGTGAAGGAAACGAAATCCGTGAGCTTGAATCGCAGACATTATTTAACGTCTGCTGCTAATGAAATTTTTCTTTCTTCCCTTTTACAAGATGCATCACTTTACAACCTTGGAATTGAGACTTGTTATGTGTTTTCCATTAGCGCACTGAGTGAAGTATACGCCCGCAGCCATCATTAATTCATTCATTCGATCTTGATGCATGTTTGCTCTACATCTTTTATTCCTTCTTTGCATCTTTTGTTATTGTTTATCCAATGGCCGCCAAAGTGAAGAGAGTGAAGATCAAGGCGATTCTGGTTTGAAGTGCTGACAATGTTTCGAGAGAGAGAGAGAGAGAGAGAGAGAGAGAGAGAGCACAGAGATTTTTGCCATGGAAAAAAAAAATAGGAAGTAGTTTTCCCCTAAAGCTAGTGGCCAGTTTGGGTGACTGTTTATCATAAAATGGTATGGTAGCTCGCATGCCCTTTCTTAAGAATATTAATCTCAAGCAAAACAGCCACCAATTGTAATTGGCAGTTACAAAATTGAGTTGTGGCTCAGATTTTGAACAGACGAAATAGATAAAATTGTTAGCTATTGCTTTTTTTTATAGTTTCTTTAGATAAAGTACAATCATTTATTTACTTTGAGGAAATTCAGTTATTTTTTAATGTCTCTGTGAGCATTTCAAGAAAGAGTAACTCTCTCTCTCTTCAGCATTGCCGTCTAATTTACATGCGTGTTTGTGTACACAGTAAACACTTATGCAAATTAGATTGAATAATAAGTCACTCTTTGATTCTATATCTCTATTTATATAAAGTTAGGTGTGTGTATATGCTTATATATTTCTATGCACAGAATTCACTCCTAAACTAATAAACCGATAAGCATACATTTTGGAACACAGCTGCAAGGCGTAAAGGTGGGTAATGTGGGTTATATTTAGCTTAATTAAGTTTTATGCAAATGGGGAAAAAGGGGAGGGGAAACCTCTCATAAAAATTCAGATACCTTCGATTTTGTGAAATTTTAACAATACACATAAGATATCAATATTCCCCAAAGTTTGTTTCTTTGGAGTATTTTTAAGGGTTTTTAGAGGACATAATATGAGCACAACCTCCCATTTGAAAATTCAAATATATCAGATTGGCATCTGAATTTAAATTTTTTCTTAAGACCCCTAAAGCTTAAGCCTTAAATTTTAGACATTATCGAGAATCAAAATAATGTAATGGATTTTTATTAAAATTGGGATAAGAATTCGTGACATAGGGTTTAGTATCATAATATTTTTATTTTAATCTTCATAAGAGGGCATAAAAGTGGTGCAAAACTGTTCTGTTCGAGAAATTAAGTTTACTCATGCTAGGAAGTATTCTTCTAGTGATATATAAGATCCACATAGACACAATCACAGTAAAAATCAACACATATATAAAGACAAAGATATATAAAATCCACATGAGCATAACATACAGCTGATATGAATTGATTCCACATGCCTCTTTTATTCCCAAATTGATGATTCATGACGTGTCCCCAAAAAGAGACTGCTATTTTCACTCTTTACTTGAATGTGTGTGTACAACACTGTTGAGCAGGCTTTGTATTGCATGTGTTCAGTACCGCTGTGAAGTAAGTAGCCATAACGATTTAGATGTTTTAAAAGGTTAAACAAAAAAATATGATATAAACATTTCAATCAGGAGACCATTTC
Source organism: Sepiola atlantica (assembly GCA_963556195.1). NCBI lineage: Eukaryota > Metazoa > Mollusca > Cephalopoda > Sepiida > Sepiolidae > Sepiola > Sepiola atlantica. Next base: position 63,654,987 of record OY744515.1, read on the forward strand.
ATTAAACGTAAAAAGAAAACTATAATATTTCAATATGTGTGTTTACGCAAGCAGTGGCCAATGAAAAGCTTTTATTCTTAGCCAATGAAAAATGCCCTGTCAGCGGGGCCATGAATTCGCCGACTGCAACCCCATGCAGAGGGGTAACCCCCCCCCCCTGAATATGGGGCTACCTGTTGGCCGTGGGTGGCGACCCGTGATGTCTTAGGACAGGATCCTGGTGGCTGAGTGGTCCGTGGCCTGATTGCATAAATGGTCACATGATTTGCAACACACTACTTCGGCCCTTACTTCGGCTAGACGGGAGGTCGGAGAGGCCTGATCCGATCAATCGGCTAGTTACGTCTTGCCCTAGCACTTATTCTATCAGTTTCCCCAATCGTTTACAACATTAAAATTGATCAACTGCATAGTTATCAATACCCACTCCAGTTTATAAGTGCTAGAAGGCGGTGGCAAGGGTCAATCAACTTGGAAGATATATGACCGCAACATGGCTGTGTGCCCCGGACGGTTCGCTATAAGTGGGTAGAGAAATCGATGGAACATGGGTGCTTGTAATCCCGATCAGGTTGAGTATACCATTCCTGTAGCCTTGTCTTGTCAAGGCGATTGGGTTTCCCCCTTAGCAATTCCCATAGTGGACTCCGTGGTGGGTAGGGAGCAGGAATGATGAATAAATAACCAAACGATTTATGGCTCCTAACAGAACCACTAAAAGAGTACATAGATACAAGCTCTGAACGAGAGGAGGAAAAAAGCGACCAAAATAAATTCCTCAAATTTATTGTACTGTAAGCCTTAGAAGAACCTAATCTTACAACACTATCTCCCTTCGTCATCGAAAAAATAATTTCGGCTTATATGACGCCTAAAACTGTGAAAAAACTGGCCAATGGAAACATCCTGGTCGAAGTTGAAAAAAAAAAAGACATGCAGATTTTCTGCTGGGAATGAGAATGTTTCATAATAAAAAAATCACACTTTACCCGCACCCATATTTAAATATTTCAAAAGGAGTGATAAGGAGCCAAGAGCTCTCCTTATGTACTATAGACGAAATAAAAGAAGTACTAAAATCCCAAGGAGTAATCGAGGTGAAACGAATCCCTATAAAAAGAGAAAACAAGATAATACAAACTAACGCCTACGTGATGACATTTGATATGCCAATGATACCACAAAAAATGAAGATAGGATATACAATTGAAAAAGTTGAACAATATATCCCTAATCCTCTTCGGTGTTACAAATGGCAGAAATATGGACACTACGAAAGTAAATGTAACTGAAAAAAGACATGTGCAAAATGTGGGGAAAAAGACCCTGACCACTCTATGGATGAGTGTAAAGGGGATCCTACATGCACAAACTGTGGTGGTGACAACCCAGTTTATGCCAAAATTTGTGAGAAATGGAAGAGGGAAAAGGAAATACTGACAGTAAAATATACAAGAAACATTTCCTTCCAAGAAGCAAGAAAGGTGGTTGATACCACTAGTAGAGGAAAAGCGTATTCTCAGGCTGTGTCCCCAGTGGTGAATAAAGAGGAGGACAGTAAATACAAAACATTAATAGAAAGGTTGCTTCAGCTTGGACCGGGAGATTGGCCAGCATTCCAAAATACAATCAGGAAAGAATATGAGGAACTGAAAGCAAAAGTTAGAAAGCAACAGGTGGAACCAAGAGAGGAAAATATTATCATTGTGCCTCCTACTCAACCAGTTGCTCCCATCTAAGATGCACTACCACAGTCGAAAACAAGTGATGTAACTGAATCTACTCTGAAAAAGAAAGTGATCCGAAAAGATCCAAATAAAAAATCTCCAGGTAAAAATCCTGAACCTGAAAAAAAGGAAAATCACCTCAAAAACCAAAATCAAAAATCAGAGTGAACTTGACACAAAACCGATTTGAGGCACTGGATATGATGGAAACAGAAGACGAAAACTCTGAAAAAAAGAAACAAACAAAGCAAAAAGCACCCCCAATCAAAATATAAACCATGGGACAAAAAATAATCCAATGGAATGTAAGAGGAGTTAGAGCAAATTATGAGGAATTGGTTCTCCTTATGAGAATGTGCCCAGCAGTTGCTTGCCTACAGGAAACATTCCTCATGCAAGATAGTGGGTTTAAAATTAAAAACTACACTATATACAACTATATAAAGGAAGAAGCTGATAGAGCCTCTGGTGGAACAACCGTAGTTGTGAAAAATACAATTCCGCAAAGTCAAATACTGCTTGACACGGACATACAGGCGGTTGCTGTATCAGTGACGTTACATAGGACCATTACAATCTGCTCCATTTATCTGCCACCAGGTGAGAACATAGTTGAATCCAAGCTGAATGACTTAATAAAACAGCTACCCAAACCGATTATACTGCTGGGTGATTTTAATAGCCATAATGAAATGTGGGGCATTAAAAACACAAATAAAAAAGGACAGATTGTTGGAAAAATTATAGATCAAAATAACCTTTGCCTCTACAACAATAAAGTCAACACATACCTACACCGAGCAACGGGAACATATTCAGCACTGGATTTGACTATGTGTGATCCAACAATATTCATGGATTACACATGCAGAGTGCATAATGAGACATGTGGTAGCGACCACTTTCCAATTATTCTGGAAAGTACAGGTCCTCAACTTGAAGAAAGAGTACCACGATGGAATCTACAGAAAGCAGACTGGGAGAGATTCCAAGAAGAATGTAAAACAAAATTAACAGTTGATACCAATGTAAATGAAAAAAATCACACCACCTTCTTTACAGAGACACTGGTAGAAATAGCCGAGGAGTTTGTACCAAAGCCATCTGCAAATCAAAGCAAACACAAACCCTGGTTTAATAAAGAATGTCAGAAGGCTGTTTGAGCACGCCGTTCTGCCCTGAGAAGGTTCAAGTCTAACCCCACTCGGAAGAATTTAGACTCGTATAAAATAAAAAGAGCCAGAGCTCGGTGGACGATTAAAGAGTCCAAAAGAAATTCATGGAAACAATATATATTTAAGATAAATTCCAACATGAAATCTAAAACGATATGGACCATGATGAGAAAAATAGCTGGGAAGAATAGCAGTATGCTAATCAATTTGATCACAAATAATATAAAGATCACAGGCAAGAAAGAGATTTCTAACGTCTTGACAAACAATTTTGCAGAAATTTCTGGCTCCAAAGGTCAGAATGACAAATTTAAAAGAATTAAAAAAACTGAAGAAAAGAAAAAACTAAATTTCAGTTTCAAAAATAATGAAAGCTATAATCGACCCTTCGCGGGATTGGAGCTCAGTGAGTGATTAATGACAGATTGACACGGTACCTCGAGTCAAAAAATCTGATGTCAGACCTACAATCTGGTTTCAGGAAAAAAAGAGGCACTACTGACCATTTGCTCAGATTGGAAACTTTAATTAGAGAAGCAGTCATGAAAAAGGAACACCTGATTGCTATCTTCTTTGATATAGAGAAGGCGTACGACACCACCTGGAAGTACGGTATAATGAAAGACCTTCGAGAACTCGGATTAAGGGGCAGAATGGTCCTTTTCATACAAACTTTCCTAGAAAACCGAAATTTCAGAGTGAGTCGGAACTACACTCTCCGACGTAAAAGAGCAGGAGAATGGAGTACCCCAGGGAAGTATCCTATCAGTGACACTCTTTAATGTCAAGATTGATAATATTGTTAAAAACCTTGACACTGCAGTCAAAGGCTCACTGTATGTGGATGACTTTTTGATTTGCTGCCGAGCAAAACATATGCATCTGGTAGAACGTAAGTTGCAACTCACTTTAAATAAAATCAGCAAGTGGACTGAAGAAAACGGTTTCAGATCGTCTGAATCGAAGACAAGGTGTGTCCATTTTTGCAATTTACACAAAATGCATAATGACCCATGCCTTAAACTGGATGGCAAGGAGATACAAATGGCAGACGAATATAAGTTCCTTGGAGTTATTTTTGATAAAAAAACCTGTCTTTTATCCCTCATATAAGGTGTCTCCGACAAAAATGCAACAAGGCCATTAATCTACTGAGAGTGATAGCTCACACTGACTGGGGAGCGGACAAGAAATCATTACTCAAGCTGTACCAAACAATTGTGAGATCAAAACTTGATTATGGAAGTTTAATTTACGGTGCAGCAAGACCATCATACCTGAAACAATTGGAAACTATCCATCACCAGAGACTGAGACTCGCATTGGGGGCATTTTGCACATCTCCAGTGGAAAGTTTGTATGTTGAAGCGAATGAAGGTCCTTTACATCTAAGGCGAGAAGAATTGGCACTTCAATCTGTGACAAAATTATCATCATGTCCATTAAATCCTGCCTATGACTGCACATTTAATCCTCAATATAAGACTCTGTTTGAAAGAAAAATCAGTGCCATCAAACCTTTTAGTTACCGCATCAAGGAACTAAGAAATAAACTTGAATTGGACTCAAGTCTCATCCACCAATCGATAATTTCCAAAATTCCACTATGGGAATTAGAACAACCAGCTTATATCCTTGATTGAGCAACAGCTTCAAAGAGCAAAACCAACCCAATTGTATTTCAGGATGAATTTGAACGCATAAAACACCATCATTCCAACTATAAATAAATGTATACATATGGATCCAAAAAGTCGGATAGAGTTGGGTGTGTGGCTGTCTTAAATAAGACTAAAATGCAATATAGGATACCTGACAGGGCGTAATTTTCAGTGCAGAAGCTGCAGCCATATACTTGGCTTTAAAGATAATAGAAGATAGTAGCACTGATAGATTCATCGTCTTCTCTGACTCCCTATCAGTGCTCACAGCACTGAAGAACAAAATCTGGATAACCCATTAGTCGTGAAAATCTTAAATAAGCACTTACTGGAAGGAGAGGAGTCTCCAATGTGCATAGCATGTCAACAATCTTACAGTCAAACATATATTAATAGACTGTCAAGATCTGCAACAAACTCGAAGCAAATGTTACGACTCCAAAAATTTAAAAGATTTATTCAAAAACACAAATGTGACGAAAATCTTAGATTTCATCAAGGAAGTTGGACTGTTCCAAAAAATTTAATCACAAATTCCTCATTTCACTTTTCATTGTCTTTCAAGACAATGTGAAAAAATTGGAATTGCATTTGACAACTTTATCTGGCATTACATAACCCATAATTGGTTGCTATGCCGTAAAACAAACCAAACCAAATCAAGCCAATGAAAAGCTCTTTTTCTTGGCCAATGAAAAGCTCTTATTCTTATCTGCAAGGGAAGTGGTTGCAAGAAACTACTCTTGATGCTATCTGATATTTATGCTTCTTTATAAATATCAAGATGAAAAGCCAATGTTGTCATTTCTTACATGAAAGAATTTAAAAGTATTTTGGTGGTTATTAAAAATTAACACCAAAGCTCATTCCATATACTCTAACGCTCAGAACTGCCCATAATTCCATTATGATTGTTATCTATATATATATATATATATATATATATCACAAATGTGTGTGTGTTTGTGTCCAGGCATCGTTTCCATTGGTTGTTCTAGCAAAACCAATGCCATATTTGTAATCAGTAGATTACTTGGAATGTTAGAGCCTAGTTGGCATATATTTAGATTGGTTTGGCGGGTCATAAAAGTGATCCCCCCTTTCAAAATTTAAATATTTCCAATAAAAAAAAAGATTCCTAAAATTTCAAGACCATCTTAGTATTTTGAAATTTCAAATATCTCAAATTTGCATGAAAGATATGATACGCGAATTAAGTAAAATTCACAAATCTTTAATTTTATTGAAGAATTTTATGATATATTAGATGATGGAGCGCTTAGGTCTCAAATTATAGCACACCCACTTTAAAAAATTCAAATATTTCTAATTTGCGTAAAATTATTACATAATAACACATAGTAAAAAAACGGTTTATTCATTCTAAAAGAATGTTATATTTAGGTCAAATTTGTCGGTGGTTTGCTTGTCTTTTTTTTTCATTTCTTTCTATGATTTTAAAGGATTGCAAGAGGGGACATGAGAAAGAAACGGACATTATTAATGTATAGGAGTTATAATCCTATCATGCAAAGAGATTGCCCCTTATATGCACCCTGGATGAGAACAAAAGTATCTCCCAAATGAGGACATCTCAGGAAACAGGCAATAAATCCCCCCCACCCCACCTCAGATTTATTTTTGAGGGTGGCAAAGAAGACAGACCCCCTCCCCACCCCCATCTTGAGAATAAATGTACAAATAGATTCAAACCTACTGGACAATTTTTTATGAAATTTTCATGAAAAACTTCCACCCCACTTTATTCCCTTTGTATAAAACAAAAATAAACTAAATATAGCCAACATTGCGATCCCTTACATCTATCTGCTGTGTTCCAACATTTATAATAGTCAGCTAATTAATTTAGGGGTGAATCATGTACATGCATATATACATACCTAACTTTATATACATAGAGATTATGCTCATGTTGATCGTATGTCTTTATGCGCAATGGATTGCAAATGTTACATGACAGTGTGGATATTACGTGACACAATGTAATATTCATGTGGATTTTTAAGGTCTTACGTTTGTGTGAATTTTTAACATCTTACGTATGTATGGATTTTTAATCTCAAATGGTGATGAAGAATGTGCAGGCCACATTGCAGTGTGAATTTAACATGCCGCATGGTAATGGATTAAAGACAGTCTTAGTTCTGCCGATATGATTTAAAACTTTAAAACAAAGAACATAATTAGCTTAGCTGTGCAAATGTGCATTCAATCCTAGCATTAAAATCTCAGTCAAAGACAAGAGAAAAACAATCCTCCAATGATTATTGATTGTAAAGAAAAATGGAGGAGCACAAGAAAAGCTTTGAATCGATCCATTGAGGCTTTGCAAATATAAATAATATATTTGCATGAATCTTTATAGTGTTTATTTCCATGGAAGATACGCGACTGAGCTCCAGCCTGGTTCCTCTTTGTAAGACATTCACAGCAAGAACTTGTCCTTCTACCACAACTGAAATGGATTTTTCTTTCTTTCTTCCTTCCTTCATGTGCCGAAATCAATTTCCATGAACAAGGTTTCTTTCCAAGAACATCCCATCTGTGGAACACATTGTCACCGGACTGCTTCCCCGCAGACTACTACATGGTCGTATTCAAATCCAATGTCAACAGATACTTGCAGTAAACCGTACTCATAAGAATTCAATTTTTGTCTATTTAATTTGTCATTTTCAATCCTCTCATAATATCATTCATCATTCAACTAACAATCAATCCATTTCATTAACTTATCCTCGAGTGGCTTTTGGCCTAGATAAGTGTTAACTCATTAGTTAAAAATGAGACAAAAAAATGAATTAAACCATTAAAACTATGACACAGTCTGAAACAGGTTTTTATTTTTGGATGAATGTTTATTTTTAGACTTTTCTTTCTGGCAAACTGAACATAACATAATTACATATTTTTTATTGAAATCACTAATTGTTGAATATTTAGATCATTTTATCTTAGGCAACAAGTTTTGATTAGATGAAAAATAAATCCCGGACCTGTGGTGCAACAGATGAAGTACTAAGTAATAACAGGTTCTAAGTGACAATCTTCAAGAGGTTGATGGTTCAATCCTTTGTACAGGCGATACTAAGAATATAATTAAGAATTACTTAAGACTTCTGTCCAGTCATGTCTGACGAAACGAGAACAATCTATCCCTGTGGATTAAATAACGGGTGCAGTTCGAAATTCCATACAGATTCCCGTGTTTGATAATATGCACCTGAAGAAGGTCGGAGGTTACATCGGCCAAAACGTTGTGAGAATAACATCGAAAATGATAACGGTAGTCTGAATAATACAAATGAAAAAAAAAGTTTATTTTTTTCTAAATTTGGCCTTTTAGCTTCCTAAAACTCTAAACAATAGTGATCGATTCTGGGCTACTATTGCTTAGAGGCTGAAGGTTGATTGGCCAATTTCCAGATCACCGTGACTATATGCTAATAAACTTATCGCCTAGCAACAGAACAACCAACCAGTTTCTTATATCGGTTGGCGGGGGAGGGGCACCGTATAGGTAAATAGCTTCAAGGCTTCTTTTCAAGCCTTTTAGCTTTTGTCCCTTGAACACAAATCACTGAGATGTCGCTTTCCCACTTTTCCTACCTGTTTGTATCTCCACCGTTGTCCCCACATCTTCCTTTTTTCTGGGTAAGTGCGGTGCTTTCATTGTGGATGAAAAAAAAAAAGCCCTGATCAAAATGGGGATTAGGATGCAAATGGCAGCGACTCAACTTGTCACTTTGTTATAAAACCATGGAAGAAACGTTTCTTTTCAAAATATATATCGTTTTGAATTATCTTTATTTAAATAATAGATCATGCCCAATGCGACTAGGTCTAAAATGATTCTGGAATTTACCATATTTAAAAAGGTATTATTAAAACAGAATTCTGTTAGCATTTTTAGTCTTTTATAACCTTGGTCATCCTCTATTTCATTTATAACTTGCAGGCTATCGATTCACAATTTAATTCCTATTCATTACTTGAAATCATTGAAACAAATCTAATCGATCAGAAAAAGAAGACAAACCCCTCTCTATTTCTCTCTCTCTATTGATGAGAAAAGACAAAAATAATCAATAAGAAGACTAAACTAATCGATAAGAAGACGAAGACCAAACTCTATCTCTCTCGGGTGCGCACTCGCCCTTCGTTCTGTTTTAATAATAATAATAATAATAATAATAATAATAATAATGGAACATTTTTGTGTCTATATTAACAGCGAAAGAAATTCTTTACTATCTTTTTTATTATTATCAGATATTATTGAGATTAAGCCTCTCCTACTTTGCTCATCAAATTTAAAGTTGCATACATGATTATTGAAGCAAGTCATGCGTTAACTTCTACTATATAGATTACAAAAGTTTTTTTAAATCATATAGAATATCTGTGAATAAAAGTGAACATTTGTTTTACATAATAATATCATAAGATATGTTACAGCACCCCATGAGTTAAAATAAAAAATACTTCGGTTATAATAAGAATATATAGCAAATAACTAAAACATTTAAGAAAAAGGTATTTAATTGTATTATCAATTTGTTACCTTTGTTCATTTCACTCAGTTACCTACACCATGAAACATTATAGACATCAACAAATTTCAAACACAATTTTTTAAAGAGGTGATGTAGTTTGCTTAGAGCATTGTGTGTAGTATATAGAGAGAGCGATTACAATGTAGGGGCGTATCAGATATAAATGGGATTGAGAGCAAGACAAGACGAATGCAATAGTGAAATGAGTTTTTCTCTTTTTTATTATCTTTTTTCATTTTAAATTACAAGTCTTACTTGCCTTCAGTTTCATTTGATAGTGGAGTCAATACAACATAATATTTCATGAAAAAATCCCTTCTTCAGATGACGAACGCTCAATTTAGTTCTTACAATGTGCGAATTGCATTCGTCTTGTCTTGCTTTCAATCATGATTATATCTAATACATCCCTGCATTGTAATCACTTTCTGTAAATTATCTACATTTTTTTAAAGTGACAATGAAAATGCTATGAGTAAAGTATATCACCAAAAATCAGGAAATGATCAGTTTTTAGGAGATTTTAATCACCAATGAACCACTTTTATAATGTGAGGATATTTAGTTTGAAAACTAGAAGTTTATTCAGATCAGATTCAATCCTTTATACTTATTCCATAGCATCCAAGAGGTACACTTATTACTCAAAATTCCTTACAATTAATTACACACATTTGCAAGCTATAGGAAAAGAATCTAGTAAAATATCTCCTTCCACAAACATAAAACTAAACTACACTTTTTCTTATACCGGCCTATTTGGCATAATTGTCAGTGTTTGCTAATTAGCTCAAAGACCGGGGTTCAATCCTCGGTCGAGTCATACCAAAGACTCGAAGAATGACAATTGATCCCCTCTTGCCAAACACTCAGCATTATAAAATGAGGATCCCGGGTAAATGACATAATCCAGTAAAGAAATCACTCCCGTAAATTTTGGTGTAGTAACCAATGAAAAGAGAGCCATTGGATTCCTCTCGAATACGGTCGATCCATTTATTTTATATTTATACTTTCCTTGATTAGTCAAATGCATCTTTAATTAATGTTTCCAGCAACAACAACAATTATCTAGTGAATATTTAGAATTGAAAATCTTAGCTGTATGTTTGTCATCCATTTCTCAGAAGAAAAAGAAAAATACAGCTGATATTTTTAATTATAAATATTCACTAGATATTTTTTCTATCTAAAATTAAAATCTATTTTCATTATATAATAGAAACCTATGTTTTTAACTGATGTCATGTATAGAAATGTAAAAATTTAGGTCATCTATAATTTTTTTTATAGAAAGGCTTGCATAATTAAATTAACCGACCTAAAAAGTATTTCCAGTTTTTTTTTCTAATAAAATAACCTATTAACTATAAAATCAATTCACCTATGATTAGGTGATGAAAATTTAATTAAAATCACAAAAATTCCCTGCATATTTTCGATCCAATAATTTTTTTTGTTTATTTATCAAGCCATAAAAAGTTGAGGTTTTTGATTAAAATGATAACTTGTTTAGGGATATGCTCTTCTATATTAATTAATTTAGAAACGAGTTTCATTGCCTTTATTGTTAGATAGATGAAACAAATAATACACTTAGCTTATTATTTTTGTTGCATTTTTTTTATTTTTATAAAATTAATTAAACCCAAAACATACTTATGAATGTGTACACATATGTGTGGGTCTTGGTTGTCTATATCACTCTACTAACTATGTTTCTATCAGTATCAATCTTTTTATCTATATTGATTCTTTTTTCTCAAAAATAGCCAAATAAAAGACATGATATAATAAGGGAATATATTCGGATTTTGCAAAAGAAAACAGAAACACTCCCAAAACATTTCAGAGAAAAAATTGTGATGAGATGAAATTAAATGGATTTTACTCTTTCCTTCCTTTTTAAAATTTATTTTACTTTATAAAATCTAATATCAAAATAACATTGTACATAGTTTAAAAAAAAATTATATTTATATATGTATCTTTATATATACTAGCAGGATACCCGGCGTTCCAGGGAATTAACCCTGATCCCCATAGAATTTTTATTTTTATTCTTTAATTTATGTAATATTGAATTTTCAAGTTGTATAATAACCCGTGTTTTATATATGGGCTTACTATATATAGAGTGAGCACAACATTAACAAGCGTCTTGCTCTGACATTAATAATATTTTACTCATGTTTGTTTCTCCATTATTCTTCTCTCTATTGCAATAAACCTTTCTTTCTTCCATATACAAACGTGTTGGTTGCTCTTTGCACTCAGTAACAACCTTGTCTATTGTACATATTTAGCAAGAATAAAACACAAGTTATAAATAAAATAAAGTAAAACATTGCTTTTGCAGTTTGTGGATATCCATTCCAAACACAGACCCTATATTATTATAAAATTCCCTAATAAAAAATGAATACCGCCATTGAATTCCTTGTAATATTTTACCTGAGAAAAGTTGTGCTTGATCTTGACACAGGGCTTTGTTTCCAATTTTAACCAACGACAGAGAGATGGAGACAGCATAATTCTAGCATAAAGTAGCAATTTCGTTTGGTGAATAAAAATAGTGTGGTGTAGACTTTCCATAACGCCAGAAGAAACAATGTTTGCAAGGAAGATTAAAACAGTGTTTGATAGATTATTGTCACCCCAAACGAGGAAAAGAAATGTCATGAAGGAACGCTTCAAAGTTGAAGAAAAAGTTTTCTTTCGGATGTTCAAAAATAATAAATCCTACTGAGAAACAGGGATAGTGGATAAACGGATTGGGTCAGGATTTACATGGTAAAGGGACTCAAGTTAACTCACAAAAGACACATGAACCAGATGAGGAAACGATATTCAGATGCTATCAAGAATAATGCCTCAGAAGACGAACTAATGGATGTCGTGTTCGACACATTTGAGATACCAATCATACAAACAGGTTCTGAACAGCGAAGATCAAAAAGAAAACTTCAAAAGGAAAAAGTATTGACTCCATACGGAGCAAGGCTAAAAAGGGGAGTGTTATGGTGTGGTGGTGATCTACCCTATTTCGTGATTATATGAACTCTTCTAGACATTATGTATAGAGGAGCCTACAACGAAAGACGAGCAATCTTCTTCTACAGTTTTACTGTGAAAATTAGAGACGCCATTCTTACCATGTTGAGGATTCGTTCTCGACAATCAGTCTGATGGAGGTGGGTCATTATGACTGATGGTGGCTTTTCTTCTGTCGGGCTGAGGTATGGTTCTGGGTCCGCCCTTCCAGGCTTTTCCTCCCCTCTTTGGGGTGTAGTTAGTTTATTGCTAACTGCTTAAGGCGTCCCGAACGGGGAATGCCGTCAGGGATGCCCAGGCATTTTTGCAGGGGCAGAGAACACTAACTCTAGTGCACTGGCCCACCAAATCCCACTTTCCAACCTTGTGTCACATCTTCCTGCAGTGAGAGGGAGGTAGGTTAATATCAGTCTATCTGTAACATACTATTATGTACGATTTGCTACAAATAAATAACGTTTAGTTACTTAAGCTACCAAGAATAAATTATTCTTTGTCACTTATGGGATGGATAGGGTATACATGTATCTTTTATATATATCTAAGTATGAAAATATTTAGCTCAAAATATTTCAAGATATGTACATATCGCTTATACCCCTCTTGGTACAAGTATTCTTCTAGTTTCTTATATAAATAAAGGTAAGGTATTATCAAAACTTCTGGAAAGATATTTAATTTGCCTTCGTTTTGTGATTCTTAAAATTTGAAACTTTTAATCTCGCAAAGGCTGAAGGTGTTATCCTGTCGTCAGGGCGTGTCCACTAAGTTGCTCTCGTCAGAGATCTTTGCTCTAGCTTGATTTAATAAATAAACATTATGTGACTGTCCAGTACTTTGGACTCTACTCAAGTTAGAGGTCAACAGTCGACCATCAATAATCGTGAAGAATAAAAGCGCAATACATTTGATACCATAAAAGTTGCAGACTGGCAAGTGATCGGGAGAAGAGGTAATTCTGTGAAGTCTTTTGCCAAAAGCAGAGGATATTTATATGTGCTATTAATAAACATTAACTGCACTTGTCTTGGCGTCAAGTGTGAAGAATTAATTGCAGAAAATATCTCAACTCTTAAATTAGCAATCACCAACAAAAAGTTGACCAGCAAAACTAACAATGTCTGGGTAGAATTAAAACTAAAGAAATGAAAGCAATCTACTTCAGTGGATTAAGTAAATTTTTAAAATTTCAGAAGGTTAACAACTACTGTGAAAGGTACATGAATAAAGCTGAAGGATACAATGAATAAAACATTGTGAACATAACCACAACCAAGATAAGTATTAGTAATAGATTAGATGAAAAGATATATATATATATATATATATATATATATATATATTTTCTTCAGGGAGGGTAGATTCTTGAATCTTATCAGCTAGGATCTCATTGGATGTTTTGCTCCACTTTTCAAACTTTGAGTAGTGGTAGCAAAACAATAGCACCTTTTGCGCAACAGTCCATGGTTGGGCTTTTAAGCCTCTTATATTGCTTTTTTTTGTTGCTGCATTTGATGGAGATAGGGGGTCAGGACCTTTTGCCTCAAGACCTTATGGCTGACCCTGGTTAGCCTCTGTCATGGCTGAAGCACCATTTCCAGAGGCAGGAAGGTTAACACCATTCCCGCCTAGTGTATGAACGGGTTGATAGGCTCTTTTTATCCTGGGTGCCGACCTGCCAGTATTTATTTTTGTTTTTATTCATATTTTTTATCATTCATTTTCTCATTGTCAACGGCTTCTAATTCATTATTCAGAGCTACCCTTTATTAATAGAGGGGGTGCCCCCGTTCGCAATTCGGGAGACGTGCTGGATGGCTTGAGGGGATAACACATAATTATTTTAAATATTTGGTCAGGGTTTACTTCAAGTAAAAAGTATCCTCATGTCAGAGTCTCTGACAAACCTCTGTACAGAGAGACCGAAGACATCCGAGGGTGGTGTCTAGTAGGCATTCAAGTCCCCTCCTATATATATATATATATATATATATATATATATATATATATATATGTGTGTGTGCGTGTATGTGTAATTCAGTATTATAGCAGAAATGAACAAGAGTACTCAATTGCTTGTGCAAGAGCATATATATATTTTAATGGACCTTATACATATTTATGATAATCCATTGGTACCTTCGGTTTCACGGAAATACTGGAAACTCAACCTGCAAGATTAAAGATACTGTGACCAGTTCATCGGCCAATATAATGATATCATTACATCGGCTGATGAACCGGCCACATTTGGTATCTTTAACCCTGTGGATTGAGTTTCCAGTGTTTCTGTGAAACCGAAGGTACTGATGGATGATCATAATATGTATACTGTCAATTAAAATATATATAAATATATAGAGAGAGGGAGAGAGAAGTACATTAGTAGAAGTAATAGTATTGTTTCGACTTTAGACAGATACCAAATCTCCATTAATATTAAATGTGCCTTGAAAATCCTTTCTAAGTGTTCAATGGGGCTATAACTAAGTTTTAATCTATTTTTATTTAAGACTAGCATAACCATGTGGAAATTCCACAGTGCTTTCTACACCAATATGTATAATTTACTGTTGATAATAATATTCCCTTTGAAATAACAAATGTCTGTCAGGATCAATACTATTGAGAAAAAAATTGCTCTTCTTCCGTTAAAATAATTATCATTGTCAGGTAAATATTCCTTAAATAAAAGGAATATGTCGCTTCTTTATTTTTTAAAAAATGAATTCTTTTTTAAACAATAAATATTCTGTCTTATTCCGATAATATTTATTCACATGAATTTTCTTCAAATCAATAATGTCACTTATTGAAATGTATTTATTTAAAATTGTACTGTTTTAGGCAACAGGAAGACATAATTTGATTTTGGAACAATTCATTTTAAAATGGATAAAGTCGAATTTTTTTTTACCTTAGTGACATCAGATTTATCACCAATCAATATATTTGCTGATCGAGTGATCTTATTTTTTAATGTGTGTTAAAGGTGATAACGTAGGTACGAACATGAAGTGTTTAGCATATTATTATATAGATTTTATGTTGCAGGAAACTGTTTTTAATGGTATTGCCTAGTGTAAGTAATGGAGAAGAAATCTTCTACGTATGATAAGTGGTTGGAATCTTTTGTTTTATTTTTTGCTATGGATTCTTGTAGTAAAAAATCATTTATTCTGTTAATAAATAAGATATTTTCGTAGTTATAGTGTCTCAGTGCTATGCAATTTTCTTTCATTGCATTTCTCAGATAATGAGGTCACTTGGTGCTGACAATTTTCTTCTCCAAATAGAATGCACATGGTTGTATCGGGTTTGTGGTAAAATGAAGGTTTCATTTTTAGAACATCGGCTAAATATGTTTACAAGACGGATTGTGGAAACTGACTTGTTATTTTTTGGCTCATCTTTTAAGTTTATTAAATGCATGTGTGGAACTTAAGTACGAATAACTTTGAACCAATAGACTTATTATAGTAAAACGCATCAAAATAAGTAATAAAATTCAAAAACAACGTATACTTTTATGATAACAAAACTATTAAGTATAAATTCTAATTTGCCAGACTGTATTAACCTCCTTCCCACCACAGGAAGATTTGGCACAAGGCCGGAAGGTTCGGATAAAAAGGCCAGAAGGTTCGGATAAAAAGGCCAGCACACCAGGAGGAGTGCACTTTGACCCCATTAGCATTTCCCTGTAGGGGCATCTCAGGCGATTAGTAATAAACTTACCCCTTTCTCAAAACGAGAAGGTAAAGCTTGGGATGGCTCCTAAGGTTGCACAGAAAAATATCTCGGCCCGACAGAGTAGGGCAGCTAGTGTTGCAGCAGGCCACTGTCGAACTGATTGTCGAGAATGTATCCTTAAGTTGCCAGATTCTACCAAGACATTCAAACATTCGGTACAAATGTTCAACATGTTTCAAATTTGCTAACTGATCCTATAGAATACAGCCTGGAATTTATGACAAACTACATTGCTCCAAATGTTTATTATTATTTTAAAAAAATTTTTCATGGAAATCGCTCCAGACAAGGCATGAAGCCACTTGATGTAAGGAGCCAAAAAGATACCACTTCAAGGTGAAAAACTAACCAATAATAAGTGTTATATGGATAGATTCCGATCCAGAAAACAGCAATTCTTTCCCTTTTGTCAGAAACATCGTTCATAGAATGTGAGGACTAAAGGACAAAATAAGGGAAGCAAGAGTTACGAGACTGCCGAAAGTAAACCCAATGTGCACTTTCTACTTTCCTTGATTATATTACCAAATGTAATAATTTTGAGGAAGCTCTAATGACTCTTAAATAGATATATATGAAAGCATCAAATTCTTGCAACACACAGACAATTATCGACTAAAACAGAAGAGGAGTTTGTAATTACAAGCTGAAAAGTATAAATTTGAGCCAATACAAGATGAATTCATGAATGAAATTAATTATACCGGCATCAGATGAGATGGCTTGAAAACAAAACACAAGATCTGGTCAAAAGTTTAATAGTTTTTACTTTAATCTTATCAATCTCTAAAAAAGGAATGACAAATATAAAGTAAACTAAAAAAAGAACTATGCAATGGATTTAAAATCCCATAATAAAATTTGAATCAATATTTTTGATATGAAAAATCATTTGAATATTGGAGTAAAATGTGTTCCTATTCTTTTGATAAACCTCTGTATGTTACTATATTATGGTCTAACGACGCACAAGTATAATCAATATTTTAATGTCTGCTTACTTGCACGTCCACATCATAAGTATTAAACTGATCTTTGTGAAATCTTACTTTAGATGTATCGTCTTTATTAAATTTTCCAAACAATACGAATTTTTGTTCATCTTATGGCTATTATGAAACTGATAAAATTATAACTGTCATATTTATGATTCAATTAAATTTATTTCAAGTTATTACTTCTTTTTTTATCTAAATTTGATGGTGAGTGATACCAGCATCAGACAGAGTTGGCTTGTAAACAAAACATAAGATTGTGTAAAAATTCCAATAATCTTTGTTAAATAACTTTTTTGGGCAAGGAACAAAGTGTAGTATCTGTTCTGATGCTACACTTAGTCTATTCTGTCTTCGGTCAGTGAAGGAGAAATCCTTCTAGATTGTGGCAATTTTAATTTTTGTTCCAATCCAGAGTGCCCCTTTTTGGGGAGTTGGATTTTCCCCACATTAAAAAGCAACCTTGTGTCTAACTTTGCCCTTGTAGGGAGGCAAGTAAATAGGAACTTCTACATTTTGGGTGACTTTCAACACAAATTTTAGGCTACAAGAATTGATGCTGTTGAAAAGAAAAAGAATGATTCTCTTTAAAATAAGTGCTTCAGAATTGTTGTGTGTTAGCACTTTAGCAAATATAGTCCGAAAGCATTCATTACAGACATCATCAAACGTTGTTCAAGAAATAGTCTACTCTCACTTAAACAGATTTGCTAGTTTGGTGGAAATAGTCAAGAATGGATGAGAGTGCTTTGGTTAGTAGATGTAGAACAGATGAGGTAGCAGGGTCACTTGGCAGCAGAAGCCCAAGAAAAACATGGAATAAAATGATAAGGATAGATTTGAGGGAGATGGATAAATAAAGACTTGGTCAGGGATAGGTTAGTTTTGAAGTCAAGTTCTAAAAACCGTCCAACACATGCTATCATGTAAAACAGACGTTGAAACTGAATAGGGTTATAAATGCTTATCGATTACCCAAAATAGATGAAGTGATCAATAAGCTGAATTTTAGGCTATGTTCGTTGATAAGAATTATTCTTTATTATAATCAGTTTTTCAGAATAGTTGAGTGTCAGCATAACAGCAAATATTGCCCTAAAGCATTCATTACAGACATTACTAAACGTTGTTCAAGAAATGATGTCTACTCTCACTTAAACAGATTTGCTTGTTTTGTGGAAATAGTCTCCATCAAACGCTCCTTGTAATACATTCACAGCAAGAACTCGGTTCATACCACAACGGAAAAAAAGCTTTCCTTTATTCCTCCATGTGCCTAGCGTCAAGTGGAATTTCCATGAACAGAGTATCTTCACAAGGGCTTACCATTTGTGGAATATGTTACCACCGGACTGCTTCCCTGCAGATTACATCATCGCCGTATTCAAATCAAATTTCAACAGATTCTTGTCATAAACCGTTTCCAGAAGCAATCAAACTTTGTTCATTCCATTAATTATTCTCAATCCTCTCATAAGTTTCTTCATCTCTCAACTGACAATTATTTCATCTCATGAACCTTTATCCTCGAGTGGCTTTTGGATTTGATAAGTAGTGACTCATTAGTAAAAAACATGGTAGAACATGTCTAAACTGTCTTCAAGACTTCCTGTCTTTCACTACTTTGTTTAGCTGACTGATTGATCTGTAAGTCCAAGAACATGAGTTCTCACACCATATTCTTTGTGGTTTATGTCTATTTCTGCACCCTTTCACCATTCCTTCTAGACAAGAAGACCAAATGCACATAGACCTTCAAAATACGTTAATTTCTAAATATGATGTATTGCCTTTTTAAACTCACGGGAAATCCTTTTAATTTGTAGAATTGCATTGAAAAGATGATTTATAGCCTTGATTAGATGCTTCATACCCATACTAAAATCTTTGGAATAAATATTGTTAATTACTTTGTGGAAATTCTGATCATCACAGAAGTTGCTGTTCAGTAAGAGATTTTCAATGTTATTTTGAAAAAGTGTAAATCTCCAACATCAGCTGCAATTCCAGTTATTGATAATAATGATGAGACTTGTAACAATACATCATTATATTTTTTCTGCTGGTATTAATTTTCCTTTTTGTTGTTTTCTAAAAGTAAATGATGCTTTGTAATGCAGTAATAGCAAAGACTGAAGATGTATTAATGCAAAACTTGCAAAATTCTAAAATCGTAAGGTAATTTCTGGGATGAGGATGTCCGTAACTACATGACCGCATTATTTTTAAATATAAAGGTGATAAACTGGCTTTTACACAGCAGAATCATCGACTCTATTTGGACCTTGTTTATTAACAGTCCAAGGAAATAATAAAATGTTTAGAATAGTCTATAATAAATAAAAAGGGAATATTGCCACGAGTATTAATACTATTTAATGCATAGCTATAGAGATAAAGAGAGAGGGTGGATATAGTGAGCAAAAAGAGTTAATTTTAGATTTTTCTATTCATTATAAAAAAATGAGTTTGTAAATATGATTTAACTAGTTTTGCAAATTCATTTTTTCCTGATTCAAACAATCCTACTCTAGCTCAGTGAGTGACCCAACGGATAAAATATTTTTAGTAGATTCTCTCTTCTAAGTATGTTGATAATCATTGCTGAACACCTAAAATGTCAATTTGCTTTCTCAGTGAAAGATATAGCATTTACAACTATAATAACATGTCTTGACGATTTTCTAGTTTTTGGAATGTCGTCCTATGTTAATTTAGACAGGAACACATCACTTATCCCAAAGATGATGAAAGAGTTGTTTTTCTCAAGATACAGAGACACAATTGTGAGAACACGTTACACTATAACAAGCAGGAGACAGGTTGGAAGATACAATGGTGTGATTTGGAAGTCAGTGTTGTTAGCATTGAAATCGTTGCATTTACATAAAGAATCATAAGGAACAGTTATTTCCAATCTCTAGTGTGTATCATTACAAACTGCACTCCTCACACTGGCCTATCACACCTTGGTAATCATTATTAAAAGATTCACTCCTCTGGTTCCGAGTAGTAATACTTGTCAGGGTTAAATAGAATTTGTCCTGAGCACGCCAGTAAACTACCTCGGACACCTTTGGGCAAGGTGTTGGCCTCTACACCACCACACCACCCCTAAATCAATCTTTCCAAGCCTTTTCCACTTTTTTTTTCTGCTTAACCTATTTCCAAACTCTATCAACTACTCAAGCTATCTCTACCCTCCAACCTGTTGCGTTATGTCCCGTTCTTTACTGTTCTCAAATTGTGAAAGGTGTTGGAGCAAAAATGAAGAATCGAAACAGTTTGTCATAGAATGTCGATATTCTCTTGGTACACTCCTGCCTTAGATATGCAGTCAACTCACCAGTATCTACTGGATGGAGCAAAAGGTGGAGCATGTGCTCTCTCTTCTTTCCCCGATCCTCTCTCAAATGGAGACATAATTCTGCAATTTGTTTTCTTAACAACATTCCTCAATCCAATACCTCAAAATACAAACAATTAAATGCTTGTATTTTAACTTTTTGTCTCAACCTTGAAATTATTAAAACAATCACAGTCGCATTTCAAATGTGACGTCTACCCACACCCTTGACCTACATCTTGTTATCATCTAAGTTATAATTCTTATTTACTATCCTGCTTGTTCGATCATCCATGGGTAATCTCGTTACATACTATCCTGGTTATAACACAGAACTGAATCCAATGGTAAGACTCAAATTTGGGATCTTTGGGGAGTTCAGAATTACTATTTAGTTATCATTACTACCAGACCCACTCTGCACCAAAGAATAATAAGTCAATAGTTAATGATGTACATCTAATGGAGACTAACCCCTCCCAATATACCATGGTTTGTTTTCCAAATAGCAAACAAATTAAACAACTTGCACTAGCTGAAAATAGTTCGTTGGAAAATGTTCTTATAGTTCGGCAGTCAACGTTGGAAATCAGTGTACATAAAAGGTATCAGTTTTATTTTATAAAAGTAGCAAATACAGGAATATTTGCTGATAATAATCATCCAGTAACATGTCTAACAGTTGAACACATTATCCTTCACTGGTGAGGATAAGTTTGTAAAATACCAATATGCTTCGACTTTATAATTAGTCATATGATCAAGTACTATTGTGCTAGTCCCTATTTACTTGCCTCCCACGAGGGCAGAGTTTGTAATGTGGGAAAAATCCACTTCACCCAGAAAGGCACTCTGCATTGTAACAAAACTAAAAATTGTTTCAATCTAGAAGGATTTCTCCCTCACTGATCGAAAACAGAAAAAACTGAAGTGTAGTATAAGAACAGATACTACACTTTGCTCCTAGTCAAAAGACCAGTCATTTCGCATGTTGATAACAAGTTGGAGAATCCGGTGAGAGTCTTCATTTTTTTTTCCTATGCTTATTTGTGTCATTTGTAAAAATGCTTACATAAATTCTTTTGACTGATGTCCATCCCTAAGTTACATATAACAATCTATATACTCTGTGATTTTTGCCCGCTTGTTTGTATCCATGCACAGAGAATTATGTCATTGAATGATGACGTCATCCATCAAAAGAGATAGAGGTAATATATTCTTGATTTGTATCCGTGCACAGTGAATCAAAAACAGCTGTTGTACATACTGGATGACGCCACAAAAGGATGACGTCATCTATTAAAGCTGAGAGAGTGAAAGAGATTCTTATCACATCATCTATTATAACAGAGAGTGAGAGAGAGAGAGAGAGAGAGACAGAGAGACGTAATTAATGTGCGATTGATATGAGAAGTAGGGGGAGAATGAAGGAAGAGGGTAAGAGATATAGAGGGGAAATAAAGAGAAAGTGGAAAAGGGCACATGAAAAACGAATGAGTATATCAAGAAAGAAATATATATAATTACTTTAAAATTGATGATGTCATAAAGAATTAACGATAGCTTTTGGCAACTTCATAGATAGACTAGACGACCCGTGACCTGTTGGGTCATAAACTCAATTGGTCATGGGTATTTTGTAATAAATATTATTAGAATGAAGACATATGTCTGAATTGGATGATAAGTCACCTGGCTTATGTGGAATGTTTGCCTCTGATGACTCTACACATCTTTCTATCATGTAAAATTTGTTCATCCAATCGAACAGCTTTCCCTTTACTCCATCTATTCTTTCCAGTAAAAAAATCAATTTTTGATGCGTTTCCTAATAAAAGATCAGTCTACAAAAATAAAAGGCTCAAAGTGCATATAAATTTACAGAATTTTTAATGAACTTTTTTGGTATTTGGAATCTGTTTGCAATCGACTCATCCGAAATGTCATTCATACCAAATAATTGGATCACAAGACATTAAAAACTCAAATGTTCAAAATTTATGAATTATCAACGGTATTCACCCAGCATTGCCCATACGAAAATATATTGATTGTTGCAAAGTTTCTTGGAAATATAATTTCAAATATCGTCATGTTTACAAATGTTGCCTTAAAAGAAAAGTTAAAAATAACATTTCTAATATGAGGTCAAGTAAAAAAAAAAGGTCAGCACGGTGGTGTTTTTTTTTTTTTTTACTAATTGTTGGTGTTGCGTTTCTTAACGTTTCTGTAAAACGGCATGCATCGAAACAAATTCCTTTTTTCTTTATTTTAAATCTAAAAAATATCAATAAAAATAATTATTTAAATCTTTGAACCTTTTTAAGTACATTTATTTATGTTTTATGACACGAAGAAAATCTATTTTAAAAAAATGCACTTCGTTTCTTTACATTATAATATATTTCAGTTATTTTATAGACTTAACTGATAATTTCCTTAGTGACCCCAGAAGAAATCGAAGGTGTCTTTAGATTCCTTGAAAGCTTTTACCTTTATTTAAACTTATTTGAATGTTCTAACTGTTAATATATCGATTTCTATAACACACTAACACACGCACACAAACATTGACTTTTATATAGAGATATATTTTTATAGAATAGATACTTTAATGGCAAGATTTTTCAGAAATATAAAATTAAAACATTGAATAACTTCCTTTAGGATGACTCAGTGGCTTGAGAAGCGTGGTCTCTCAAGATGATTTGAGTTGGTTGGGAGAAGCATATCCAAATGGAACCTTTATCTAAAGAGAGGTGTTGGGTATGATTGACTATTATTTTGCTTTTGTTTTTCTCCTGAAGAACCCTTGATAGACGAATGTTCAAATTTGTAAATTAACATTATGATTTCGTCTTCTATGGAAGAAACAGCTGTAGGGAAATACAGGATGTGTTTGTAGTAAATTTGGGATTTTTTAAGAATAACATTAAAACATAGAAATTACTAGCAGATACTTTGGCATTGTCTGGAAATGAATGAGGATCCCAAAGTAAAACTTGTTTTTTTCTGTTATGAATGTAAGATCCAGATGTTGATAACACAATATTATTGTAAAACCTTTTATTATAAAATGAATACTTCCATTGGATTCCTGGTAAAAATTTTACTTAAGAAAAGCTGTGCTTAATTTTAGTATAGAGCTTTGTTTTCAATTGCATTCCCAGAAAGAGAGAGAGAGAGACGTTATATTATGAAGGAACTCGAGAGAGAATAGTAGTTAGACAAACTAGGAATGATTAACAGCTGAGGAGTTAGAAGGTTACCCCAGTGAATAAACGGAAGTTGTGAATCAGAAGTCATTTACTGACAAAGGTATTGTGGTCTCTTCCTTTGACATATCTTAAAGCGAGCAGGTGCAGAAACCTGTGCTCACTTCAAAACCCTGATCGGGGTGGGGACCAGCAAAATATGTGATAGCCTAAGGTCGGCCAATGCTGGTCCTTAGCTCTCTCTTTCTCTCTCTCTCTTATTCGAGTGAATACTTTTATATATGTCCCTCTCTCAGAATTCTGTAACTGTATTAAAACATGTTTCTAATGCAAAAAAATCCTCCATTTAAAGAGTCCCGCGTGTTCTGTTAAGGAACCAAAGACGGAGACGAGACGATGTGGGTCACAACTGTAAGGGTGTATAAGGAGTTGTACACACATCAAGAGACGTACCAGTATATGAGAGTGAGAGAGAGAGAGAGAGAGAGAGAGAGAGAACAAACCTAATATCGATAAACTAACAAAGCAGTTTGGTGAATAGAGATACAAAACAAATTTTGGTTTATAATGAACAAATGGGAAATTATATTTTTATTTAATTATAAATTGTTTTCCTCATTAAAATACAAACAAACTTTGTTTTCTTTTTGTTCTTCCCTTCCTTTTGATTTCGTTGGGGATATGAGAGGCTAATTAGTCGAGGATGTTGTCTTTATCAAGTACTGTAACATATAAACCAACCAATCATATTCAAGATTTTTCAATAAAATTTCACTCTCTGTGTGCTTCACTGTTGTTACTTTTCAAATAGACTTTAAGATACTTTTTTCTTCTTTTTTTAATCTTTTTTTTTAGCCTTTGTTGCAGAATCCCAAGTTAAATGGCTGGAGCTTTTGTTGCTAAACAAAGAAAATGTTTTGCTTAGAGATTTCTGCAACAACATTTCCAATACCCAGGATACTTTCATTTAAGTGGAATCATTTTTCTCGTCTGAGACTTCCGCTGGAATAAAGAACTCTCTCTTTCTCTTTCTGACAAAACTGTACTTACTTCTCAGCCTTCATTATATGAGAGCTCTTTCAATAGAAAGCAGCCATTGTCAACAATAGAGTCACTTATATGACATAAATTGTTCTGTTGTTTCATTCGATTGAACAATGTAATTGGATCAATGCCTATTCTTCTCATTCAACAATCGTTGATTATTACATTATCGGCGATTTTGTATGATTGCCTTTTCATAATGATGGTATCTACACACTTGATTGTAACATTCTCTCTAATCAAGAATGATGGTAATGGCTAAAGACCAGTGATTATTTTTAAAGTTGATCACTTCTAAGAGTGAAGCAATAGAAGTCCAGGTCAGTGTTCATAGTATTTAAATATTCGAAATTAGAGGATATATTGAAATTGAAAGTTATGAGGTTTAAAACATGGTAGAGTTCAAATATAAATGTAAATAAAAAGTGGCAATGAGGAAAGATAAAATAAATGACAGTTTATGCCTGACTTGACCACCAAGTTTCAGTCATGAATGTCCAACGTCTTTGCTTTACCGTCGTTCAATTATATGTGTGGACACTTTGATGATTGTCACATTAGTAGGAGGTGTGATCCAGAATGGGCTTCACACTCACCGAACCTTGAATCCCAGACTTTTATTAGTGGGGTTATCGCAAAGATGATATCTCTCAAAACAATCCTCAGACTATTATTGAACTTTAGGGCCACCACAGCCTAAATCAGGGCTGTATCTCGCACAGTCCCAAGTCCTGATACCACTACCACAAAAGTGAAAGAATGTTTAATCTATAATAAATGAAAAAGTTTTTCTTGTAAACAAATCTATAGAGTTATTTCATGCCAATTTGCCAATTCAACCAGTGGCTCCCAGGTCACCATCTCAGATTTTGATAAGCTTTTCATATAATTAACCTTACCAAAAATATGAAAATCCCCAAAGTTTGAATGAAATATGTAGCAATATTTCACGTGGGTGTGTAAAATTAAGGTTAAAATCGGAAATTTGTCACATATGGTTGAAGTTAAGTAAGAAAGTAGAAAATTCTATTCGAAGTTTTAGAATTAGGACTATGTGATAGGATATGATGTCATGGACAGGAAGTCTAAATTAAGACGAGGCGAAGAAAAAAGATCTGCCTTTTTGGCCTGTGAGTTAAGTATGTCAGGATGCTGTTTTTGAATCTCTGTCTTCGCTCGCCCCATATGGGGAGCGGGTGAAGGGAGACTCGAGTGACTACAATCACACTGACCAGTATACGCGTGTCTTATGAATTCCAATACATTTTAAAATCGTTTTCCATCGGCAGCCATTAGGCCTTTATGAATCTTGACTGAATTCGGATGCATTCAAGAATAATACAGAAAATCCTTATTTGCTCACAATCTTGGTACATATGGTTCTTAAGAGTTAAAATTATAAATACCAGTTTACAATGAATCATTACCATTTTAGCAACTAGGTTGGAATGCATATAACACCAACAAAGTTGTTCTGTTTCAAGTGTCAGTAAAAATTAATGTAAAAACTATTTGTTTTTTCACATTTTTCTATTGTGCATATGTTGAGAAATGTTTTAAATTATTTATTGGGAAGTTAATTAATGGGATGTCAACAAAATACCAGTGGACTTTATTAAAGAGATATTTCTTTATTCAATGTGCTTTCAAATAAAAAAAAATGTAATCACCTTTAGTGAGTTTTAATCTTAATTAAGTTTCAGAGGTGTGGTCAATATCATGCTATCCATGAACATGAC
This sequence comes from Sepiola atlantica, assembly GCA_963556195.1. Lineage (NCBI taxonomy): Eukaryota > Metazoa > Mollusca > Cephalopoda > Sepiida > Sepiolidae > Sepiola > Sepiola atlantica. The sequence goes on from OY744515.1 coordinate 63,681,276, forward strand.
CACTGGATGATATTTGTGAAATGACCTCTTATCCCAGTAAATTTGTATCTTTCCCCTCCTTAAAACAAACGAGGCCACAAGTTTTTGTTATTGTTGTTTTGCATGGTGACATTGAACAAATTTGACACAGGACAATTCTGTGTATTTCTGTTCTTTTAATAAAAAAACAATTGTGTTTTTATGAAGGAAAGATTGATTTTGTCTTGCCCAAAATGTTATCTGTTTATTACAGTTATTTTATTTTTATTTGATAACAGATTCTAAAAAATTTTCCTGAAATTTCAGGTGTTCCTTGATGGGCTTCGATCTGAACCGGCATTGGTTAGAGCCATACCCATGGGCACACCCAACACTGTATGCTACAAAGAAGTTAATGATGGAAGCTGACAACAATGAGGTAAGTTGCATTTATGCTTTTTTATTTAATAATTATATTTCAGGAAGCTGATTGAATGCTTAATCAAGAATGTGTTTGTACAGGTGTGAAAAAAATTCAAGTGGAAATAGTTTCACACGTAATAAAATCACTAGAATGTGTGAAAAACTCTAGTTAGGTAGCAATAACAATTTAGTATAAATATGGCTGCAATAGTAATATTGTACTGGTTACAGTATGGCTATAGCAGTAATATCACACTGGTTACAGTATGGCTATAGCAGTAATATCACACTGGTTACAGTATGGCTATAACAGTAATACCACACTGGTTACAGTATGGCTATAGCAGTAATATCACACTGGTTACAGTATGGCTATAACAGTAATATCACACTGGTTACAGTATGGCCGAAACAGTAATATTACATCGGTCATAATATATCTATAACAGTAATATTACATCGGTCATAATATATCTATAACAGTAATATTACATCGGTCATAATATATCTATAACAGTAATATTACATCGGTCGTAATATATCTATAACAGTAATATTACATCGGTCATAATATAGCTATAACAGTAATATTACATCGGTCATAATATAGCTATAACAGTAATATTACATCGGTCATAATATATTTATAACAGTAATATTACATCGGTCATAATATATCTATAACAGTAATATTACATCGGTCATAATATAGCTATAACAGTAATATTACATCGGTCATAATATAGCTATAACAGTAATATTACATCGGTCATAATATATATATATATATATATAACAGTAATATTACATCGGTCATAATATATATATAACAGTAATATTACATCGGTCATAATATATCTATAACAGTAATATTACATCGGTCATAATATATCTATAACAGTAATATTACATCGGTCATAATATAGCTATAACAGTAATATTACATCGGTCATAATATATATATAACAGTAATATTACATCGGTCATAATATATCTATAACAGTAATATTACATTGGTCATAATATATCTATAACAGTAATATTACATCGGTTATAATATATCTATGACAGTAATATTACATCGGTCGTAATATAGCTATAACAGTAATATTACATCGGTCGTAATATAGCTATAACAGTACTATTACATCGGTCATAATATATCTATAACAGTAATATTACATCGGTCATAATATATCTATAACAGTAATATTACATCGGTCATAATATATCTATAAAAGTAATATTACATCGGTCATAATATATCTATAACAGTAATATTACATCGGTCATAATATATCTATAAAAGTAATATTACATCGGTCATAATATATCTATAACAGTAATATTACATCGGTCATAATATATCTATAACAGTAATATTACATCGGTCATAATATATCTATAAAAGTAATATTACATCGGTCATAATATAGCTATAACAGTAACATTACATCGGTCATAATATATATATAACAGTAATATTACATCGGTCATAATATATCTATAACAGTAATATTACATCGGTCATAATATATCTATAACAGTAATATTACATCGGTCGTAATATAGCTATAACAGTACTATTACATCGGTCATAATATATCTATAACAGTAATATTACATCGGTCATAATATATCTATAACAGTAATATTACATCGGTCGTAATATAGCTATAACAGTACTATTACATCGGTCATAATATATCTATAACAGTAATATTATATCGGTCATAATATATCTATAACAGTAATATTACATCGGTTATAATATATCTATGACAGTAATATTACATCGGTCATAATATATCTATAACAGTAATATTACATCGGTTATAATATAGCTATAACAGTAATATTACACTGGTCGCAACATGTTAATAATATCAATGTAACACTGATAAATTGGCAACAACCGTAGTGCTAAAACAATTTTACCACATCACTATAACAGTAGTTAGAACAAGTCTAATATAGTAGTTATTGCAGCATAACAATACCATTATTATTTCTGTAATGGCAATGGGGGTAATTGCATTGTAGTAGAAACAACTAATTTTCAACCAAAAATCTTAAAACAATCACCAACGATGTGTCAATTGTTTTGAGGCTTTTTTGCCTACACGACAGCCTCAAGATTCAATTTCCGAATGGGTTCATAAGGAGAAAGGAATCTTTTACCTTAAAGGTAAGCATTATTGTCAACGGACCAGTGGTAGCACGAATTGTGTCAAGATAAAAAAAATTATTCATCCCCAAAACGTAATATCGTGCATATGATGGGATATACAAGGAATCGTCCCCGATAAACTGTCGGAGATTAATAAGATGGTCAGCACTGATGTGTAGTATCAGCAACTTTGTCATCAGAACTCTGCTCCAGAGAGAAAATCTTTATCGCACAGGTAGGTAATCATCTTCTACCATGATATTTCCTGTTTTTACTTTGCTGGTGTTGTACCCTAAACCTTATTTTCCTAACCTTTACTATTTCAGATTATTATTTGTTTAGGAATTTACAAAACAGTATTTATGGACTCGGAGAACAACGGTTGAAAATACATTGGCAAACAAGACATCGTTAAACTCATTGAAAGAGGGAATTATGTAAAGAGGGAAAGATAAAGCCATGATTAAATATGTCAAAGGACATTATTTTCAATGATAAAAGTGAAAGTAACTATTTTTCTAAGCTGATTTAAAATGACATATATCAGCAATTAACTTTTCATTGAACATTTTAATTTTGTAAATTCATTATTATTATTCATATTATTATTTTTGTTATTATTATTAATAATATTATTATTATTATTATTATTAAGATGAGCTACACTTTGTAACAGCCTGCAAATTTCTAGTGTTTCTTTGTTTTCATTCATTTGAAGTGAATAATGCGAGAGATTATGTGTTGAATGCACAGTTTTACTCTTTGTGTTTTCTTATGTATTTTCATTTTCAGTTCCGATAAACATCTTGTTTGAATGCATTCTTATGTGAATGAAGTCAATACTGTCAGGCATACATCTTGTTTTTGTACAAAGATAAATTAAAATAAGTGTAGATTTGTTGTTGAAGGGCAATACGAGAGTAGATTGCAAGTTTTGGAAATAATAGGGAAATGATTTCAGGATTTATTTCTCTTCTTTTTTCTTCTTTTCATCATTTGCTTTCTTTCTCTTCTCTCTACAAATACGATGTTAAGTGACAAGTTGTAAAAGCAAAATCGTGTTCAGTTGCAACTTTTTCGTTGTTCTTTAGTTTTCTAGTTTCTAACATTTTCTGTGAGGACGTTTTGCACATATCAACAACTTTATCTGTAGTTTTTATTTTACTTCAAAATCTTTTTTTTAATTCAGTAAAAACAGGGACAACACATGATTTGATCTCTCTTACATCTGTATGATGACAAAATTAAAACAAAACCAAACACGTTTTTGTTAAGACAGTTTTATTGCATGAAGTTGAATAAATTACGATAAAAAACAAAATCTAATAAAATGTCAGCTTTATTCCGCCTCAGATCTATTGTAGTCGGATAAAACATATATGAATACTTTTTAAAAATTTTTTTGTTATGAATACTTATTGTTCATATTTAAAAACAAGTACTTTCAAAGGGAAATAACTCAACTCTTAACATTTCAATTACATCAGAGATTTCTGCATATATTTGTAATATCATTTTGAATATATTTCCTGCAACATTAGAATGTTTTTCTAGAATTTGTTGATTTCTTCTTTTGCCTACTTATAATTAAAATGATTTAGTTTGGATTTTATTCAACAGTATTCTTGATTGAAGCTTTTGCAAGATTATGAAGTCAATTTATTGACCGAACTGTGTTTGAAATTTTCAATGAACCGTCAAAATAAACAATGTTTTTTTTTTATAGTAAAACTTGATTTTATTGGAATTTATAAGACATTCATAGATTGTTCAGTGGTTGCTTCTCTTGGCCCTTTTAAGGGCCGTTTGGATTGGCAACAAAATCCTACAGAAGGCTGTCTCAAGCAGCCATTCCTCTTTTTCTAATGTTTCTACTAGGTTTGACGTCTGTTGACTGCATTGTGACAAAGCCCACAGAAGGCTGTCGCAGATATGAGTCATTACTTCCACAACGGATAGAACCAGAATCATTGAAGCCAAGCATGCGCAAGCTGTTACCTAAACAGTTTTCATTTAAGATAAGTTCATGTGAAAGCACATCTTCTCGAACCCCTCATTCTCTACATTTACCCATTTTTATTGTATATCACTCTTTATTACTTGCCCAAGTAAAATGTTAAATTAATATACATTGTTATTCATTGTCTTCAAAAGCAGTCGCTCCCAATCCAGCTTTCAGCACTTATCTTTGAGCATCATTCCTACTTTCTCATGTGCGAGAACTGAACTTTGTGTTGAGGATAAAAATCTCACAATTTTTAATATTATTCATTAACTTCTGTATGCATTATGCAGTAACGTTGTCATTCTTCTGTGTACATTTTATTTATCTCGACAAGATATTTACTTACGTTTTTCATTTTAATTGCATTTTGCTATGTGTGGAATTGTTTATATTAATTTTATTTTCTTCCAAAATGTCTTTCAATAGACAAAGTTTGTCCAGAATTTAACGCAACTATAATTTTATGTAAATACCAAAACTGTAATATATGCATGAAAAGTTTGGCTCGTTCTGTCAATAAAAAATGATTATTAATAAATTGATATGATTTACCTTTTTCATTTCAACACAGTGGTTGCTTTTCAGGGAACCACTTGTATATTTTTTATATATATACTAGCAAGAATACCCGACGTTGTTCGGTATTTAATGAGGAACACTATGTTTCTTTTTCACTATGTTCATAACACCATGTTACTTTCTTTTTTTACTGTCCCGTTTCGCTCCCCCACGTCTCTTCCCCGAATATAGGTGGAAGAAAGTGAAATTTTGAAAAACTCTCTGAATTAGTGCCATACATATGCTTTAAATTTCATTAAAATCAGATATACGTATTTGAAGTTTTAAGGATGTTCTGCCCCATAACTCACTTAGAATCGATTCAGTACAATGAGGGGCACATAGAGATTCGAGACCACTTCAATTTTTTTCCTCAGAAAACTTATACATGTGATTTAAATTTCATCAAAATAGGATATATTTGAAGATTTAAGAAGAGGTCTGTCTCCCTCCATAACTCCCTTTCGGGGCACTTAGAGATTCGGGACCACTTCCATTGTCTTCCCCAGAAAATTTCATATATGAATACACTTTTAGATATTATGTAGATTCTCTAACCTTTCTTTCTATAGGGAACACACAAACACACAGACATTAAGTTTTATATATAGAGATTTACAGAAACAGCCAATCACAGATTTTTTCATATGATTGTTTGTTTTCATTTTTATAGTTGTTTCTAAGTATCTTGTAATGTTTTTCTTTTTGTATCATGTTAATGTTTTTCGTACCTTTTTGTCAAATTGGTATATAGCCAAAAATGGCGTTTAGGAGTACAATGTATAAATGGTGAAGTTAGTTATTTTAAAAACATATGGGGAAGTTTTATTGAAAACTGTTTATGGTAAAGTCGGTTTTCACTTATTTGATTCTTCATATACTTCAACTACTTGATTTGTTCTCACCTCGAAAATGGGAAGTCAAATGAAGTGCGCATGAACGACCTAACCACCTATGTGCAGTATTAACCAATCAAATGCATGTACGCCAAAAGTAAAACAGTCAAGTCTAGAACTTTCTATGGAGAGATGTCTATAAAAACACTATTTTGGAGAGCAAGAGGCAGTTCAATCTAATGTGTCTACATTGCCACACAAATCTATGCCACTCTTGATTCCCATATTGGTGAGACGAAAACTGCCCAAAGAAAAACATGACACCTGTTCTTCCATTCGCTCAGAACTATGAAAGCAACTAGCTTCGTCTTCTCTCGCTACTTGACAGTGGCATCAAATCATCATCAGCAGCATAAATAGAATTGCTAAAATCATATAAGTCTTTCTTACTACCATTACAACTTATTATTGTGTGTACGACAATCATCCAAATTACAAGTGCGATGAACACTAACGTTTTTTTAATCTTACGTTGGCTGAACACTTAGGTTTGAATACCGACTACAATGCACACACTACAAGTTTCAACACTTTCCAATACCTGTCTTCTCAGAAATAAATATTGATTGTCACGTTATTTGATGATCATTGTCCTTATCTTTTCTTTGTTGTTTGTCGTGTTTTGAACGATTTTAACAGGCCTATTACAGTATGAATATATCATATGCTTAATCTCTCTAACTTTCAATAAAGCAATTCCTTCTTTCCTGACCTTTGACTTTCCCCTTTTGAATTGTAGGTGTTATATTTGGAGAGATGGCCTGCAGAGAACAAATCGAAATAGTTTTTTTTCTACTTTTTTTTTTTTTCATGGCTGATCTTATTTTTGTCCCCAGCTCTTAATTTCTATACGGTTTGACTTTATTGCTATTCTTAATTTTATCTGTATATTTTTTAATTATTTTCTTTTATTATTATTATTCTTTCACTTCTAAATCTTTGTTTTTTTTTCTTTTGCCATCTGTTTGTTTTTTGTAATTTCTATGCACTTATTTTTCATTTTTTATACTCTTTTATTTGTCTTTTATATATTTCTTTATATCTTTATTTCTTGTTTTTTATGTATAACTTTTCATTCTGTGTTTTCTTCAGTTGAGGGGGGGGGGTGAAATCGAAAAATTACTTCCTCTGTTGAGGAGTTCTAGTAAATGTGATTAAAAAGAAAGAAAAATTGTAATACTAATCAGTCTAGATTTGAAAAGGCCAAAGCCAGCCGAAATAAATTTATTACCTGAGGTGTTGAGTTTTTTTTATCCTTAATACATAAAAAATACATATGTGTATTTGTTCAAATAGTCAATTTTTAAGCAATATCTTAAATTCTTTTAGAAATGGAAAATATTGCATCAATACTAAATAATAAATTCACAACAAATAAAGCAGATGCCATGACCAGAAATTGAAACCGAAACCTTGAGATCTTCAGTCTGATGTTATATGAACTGAACTATTTAGACTTTCTTATAAATAGATCTTAACAAAATAATTATACCTTTGACATGATATCATTAATTTATGATTTACGGTTGCTATGTCGTAAAACAAACCAAACCAAACCATGTTTCAAAACATGAATTCAAACATAAGCAAAAATTAAAAACAAAGTAAATAAATGAATGTATAAACATTATCAATACCGTTGGAAATTATTTTAATAGTCTAAAACAATTTTTTTTGCTTTAACTACGTATTAGCGTTGAAAACTATATAATATATAGTAGAATTTGGGCCCGTGTATATATATATATATATATATATATATATATATACTAGACAAACTGTCTAGGCCCGGATGGTCTAGTCTATATAATAAAAGAGAATGTGTGTGTGTGACTGTCCATTTATCGAAAGATAGACTAGAGAGTGTTCCTAAAATATACAAACTTACACATGAGTAGAATTTTCCTAGGAACATGACAGGATTAGTCCTGACACTCTACTGGCCATTTTAAAGAAATGATGGGCCTTTTTCCAACATTTGGCAGGAGAAATATAAATATAATTATGAGTGTTATTTAAAAAGACTACATAACAAATATTCCAATATCTCAGTTGGGAGAGACTCCGACCTACTACTTCAAGGGTGCTGATTCGATCCTGCCTTGGGTTGCTTTGTTTTTGAATAAAAACAAAGAATATTCGTTTTTTTACGTTTTTTTTAAAAATATAATAAAATGTAAGTGAAAAACACCTTAGATTTGGGTATATTTAGTACCTAACACCTCTTTGTCTGTCTGTCTGTCTGTCTGTACCTCTCTCTCTCCCTCTCGCCTTATATCTCCCCCTCTCTCTCGCCCTCTCTCTTTATATATCTAGATGTATATATATAATGAAAAAGAACGTCTGTCTGTCTGTGTATCTGTATGCCCCTTAATATGAAGACAAACTGAGAATTGTATATTAAACATAAGTGTTTTACATGTAAAATTTTCCTATAAGCATGAAAGAAATAGTCCTGTGTCTATAGCTGCCTACTTTAGGGAGCTAAAGGTCCTTTTCGCACATTTTGTACATTGAAATTCATCTATCTATAAGCATTATTTTAAGAGTATTAACATGTATAGTTAGTGGTTAAGATATCATGCTGATAATATCCAGATTTCTATTCAAAGTAAACTCCGTAATATACTGTTGCATATGATACTATCCCATATTTGAACCCGGGAAACGCCGGATAATCCTACTGGTATGTTTATATTTATTGAAATACATATATATATATATATTGTAGATATATATGTATACCCATTCAAATATATACTAGAGGTACCCGTGACCGGTTGGGTCACAACCACTACCACTATTTATTGTACTTTGATCATATTCAAAAATTCTTAAACTGTGACATATTTGTAAGATATTCTCTTTATATAAAAAATAAGTCTCTTTACTTCTATATTATTATTATTATTATTATTATCTGTACTCACTAGGAGTTCTCACACAGGTCATCAGTGATTGCTCACCGACAACCGGTGGTATTCCCTGAAGTCTGAATGACAAGTCTCCCCAGATTTCCAGTATTCTCCACCTCTTTTCGATAGCAACCACAAATAACCTTGCAGCATCGCAACAGCCGTTTACCATTGATTTCTCGCTGGTAAGGACTACTGGTCTTCTCTTTGATTTGGGTGGCAATAAGCCTCTCCAAGGTCCCAGCACTCTCTGCACTTCCAGTGGAGATCTGGTTTGTGCTGTCCCTCCTCGGTATTCTCATCCTCCTTGATCCTATGCAAATATTTTGTGTGATGTCAGCCTAGGCTGGTACCATTTTTATTTTTATTTTTAAAAATTTATTTATCTTTTTTTAAATTAAAATTAAAAAAAAAAAATTTAATTTAATTTTTTTTGGGGGGGGAGCGGGGGAGCTTATGGTGTTTCTTGCTATTTCTGTTCATTGGTTCATTTTTGTCTCATGTCAGCTGAGGCCGGTGTAATTTATTGGGGGGGGGGGGAGATCATAAAATGATGTTTCTTGCATTTTCTGTTCCTTTGTTTGTGATGTGTTCTTTCTGTGGTTTTGTCTTCTTCCTGTTGTAGATTCCATGTGACCCTTCGTAGCTTATGCTGGTTGGTTTCTGAATTCGATTATTATTATTATTATTATTATTATTATTATTATTATTATTATTATTATTATCATTATTATTATTATTATTTTAGTGTAGATAATTTGTAAACAAAGAAAATACATAAGCATTATAATTTCTCTTATTGGCAAGCAGGTTCCAAAGGCATAAGTTTAAGATACCTGACACTGGTGATCTGATCACAGTTTGAAATGATCAGGCGTTTGGGTATCGAATCTCAACATGAACACTTTTGCTAGTCACACTAAAGAGTCGTGATATGGCGAAACAGCTGTCTGTGGATGACTCTCTCTCATATAAATATATATGTATTACTGCTTCATATATATACACTAAGATAATATATTAAGTATACATTTTTGTTTCGATATTTACTTCAACAGTTCTCAATACACGAGTAAAGCTTAGTAGTACTATAAAAATAGACTTATCGCAAGTAAGCTACACAGAAACATTTCTGTTTCATTCCACAAAAGAATTAGTCAGACCAACTGTGTAAATTAACAATCTACCATCCCTTTTATTTATTTCTGTGCAGCTTATTTGCTATAAATATATTTTTATACTTCCATATCGAATAAACAGGGTCATGAACAGATTTAAAATCGCTATCCCAACCATCATTAATGGACCAGAGGTGATCTCGGCAGCATTTTATTGAGCCAAAATGTTTGCCAAGAACTTTATCGCAAATTGCACCCTTTGCGATCAGGGCCACTTAGCTCCAGAATTCCCCCATGACTGTAAATAATCTAAGCGACATCTGTATATCTGTCCAGGATGTTGCCAAACTTATCAAGAACCTACTGCCAGCAAGGCAACTGGTCCCGACAACATTCTAGTCATAATGCTTAAAAAACTGAAATCGGAAATAGCTCCTATCTTTACAAAGCTATTCAATGGTTGCTTAAAGGAGACATGCTTTCCATCACCTTGAAAGACTTAGGTCTGCCCAGTATTTAAAAATATTAGAGATTGGTCTTATGCTTCATGGTACAGACCGACCAGTATCCTATATGTCATGAGTAAGTTGTTTGAATCTGTAATAAATAAAGAAGTTGTAAACCACCTCAGAATGTGACAGACAATATCGATTTCATCTTCCAAAATCAACAGCTGATATGCTGCCTGTAATATCATCATGGAAGGGGCTAGGCTGAGCTCTTGTAAGACATTCACAGCAAGAACTCGTGTTATTACCACAAGAAAGTATCTCCTTTCTTCCATGTGCCTAGCATCAGGCAGAATTTTCATGGACAGAGGTTTTTTACAAGGGTTTTTCATCTTTGGAAAGCATTTCTATGAGACTGCTTCTCTGCTGATTACAACTTAGTTGTCTTTAAATCCAATGTCAATACTGCTCCATAAGCAATCAAATGCAGTTAATACCATTGATCAATGTTAGTATTCCTATCTCACCTAGCAATCATTGCTGTCTCATTAACCCTTATCCTTAAGTGACTCTTGGCCTTGATGAGCGGTGATCCGAATAATAAAAAGACACGCCTGCTTATATTAAATATTTTGAACTAAAATATAACCGTGCATTAACTTAGTATTTTATTAAAACACATTCTTTGTATTAGTTATATTGATTAAACGAGATTTTGTCTCATCCAATATGAATCATCTAATTTAAAATGGCATTAGATTATACTTTGACATACATGAAATATTAAGACATATATACGTAGATATTTATTTACTTCTCTTACTCCTTCCACCCACTCTATATTTCAATTGTGATTTTTTTTTAATTTGCAAATAAATATTTCTTACCCCCACATATTTAAATTTTGTGATGCTCAAATTTCTATATATATTTCTTCACCCGACATATTCCCAAAATTATAGGTCTTCTCGTCTTTTGCTACTTTTTTGCATTTTCTTGTCACTCTTGAAAAAGCCCTTGTGAGAATTAGACGAAACATTGAGACACCACTTTGAGTTTTTTGTTGTCCCTCTTTTTATTTTTTTTCACATCAGATTTATTTTATCTTAATAATTTGTCTAAAAATATTAAGTAAATAATTTTAAGATGGCCATGTAACATCATTTTAATCAAGAATGTTCAGTGTGTTTTTTAATTTTAGTTTTCTTTTCTGAGGAAAAGAGCCAAATTAGAAAATTTGAAGAAACAAGGAATTGAATTTGACTCGGTCGATTTCTTTAATAAAAGCAGCATGTTTGATGAACTCGTTACATAGTGAATTAACAAGGATCTTCATGTAATTGCATCCAAGAATAGCTTCTATTCTTCATTTATTCTGGCTGAAGAATTCGGAATACGAGTTTCTCACCAACGACAAAAATATGTTTGTTTTTTTCGTTTTTTTTATTCGGTAACTTTTCTGTCACAAGAAACCAATAAAGCAGAAAGTTAACATTTGGGCAAAACGAAACGAAAAACGAATTCTAAATGTAAATAACAACAAAATAAAGAAAATAAAAATAAAGAAAATAAAAATGAAGAAAATAAAAATGAAGAAAATAAAAATGAAGAAAATAAAAATGAAGAAAATAAAAATGAAGAAAATAAAAATGAAGAAAATAAAAATGAAGAAAATAAAAATAAAGAAAATAAAAATGAAGAAAAACAGACATTTTTTTTGTTCGCTCTTTCTTTAATTTTGAGAGGGGATGAAGCATTCCTGGCTTTTTCAATGGATAAAATTTGTCTTATCACAGAAAATCAAATTCAGTATCTCCCCCAAGCACCAAACAAGGGTGATTATGGTCAATTCCTGATGCCCGCGGGGAAGCGCACAGAAGTCTGAGGTCATTTTTATAACAGTTTTAAACGTCCAAAAGTTTCTAGGGGCAGTCCTCATTAAACTAATCGTCCTCATGGGGAAGTGATTAAATGCCTTTTCTTTTTATTTTATTTCGATCTCCTTAATCAACGAACTGATCTTTACAGATCAATTATTGTTCTAACTGATCAGGCACAGATTGATCAATAAAACCGGAGAACTAAAAAAGAAAGTGTTTTAAATTACATCATGTTATCTTCTATTTGCGTTTTATATTTCTGTTTTGGGTTTTCTTCAAAAGCTTTACATTGAATTCTAATTAAATGATTAAAAGATGAATTTTTAAAATAATTTTTTTGAAATATACACAAACAAATAGGAATTCATCTTCATTTTGACATTTTAATTTCACTTCCGACTTACAAATAATTTTTTCATTTATTTTTTTCTTTCCTACTTTTCTCACTCACCCTATTTCTCTCTCTCTCTCTTTCTCTCTCTTTCTCTCTCTCTCTCTCGCTCTCTTCCTTATTTGTTTATCATTTATAGTTTTGCTTGTAAAATCAAATCCTTTAATGACATGCTCACTAAGATTCCCTAGAAAGTAATTTATCAATGCAATCTCCTGCCACCAATCCCAGCAAAAAGGCAGAAGAAATCTAATACAAAACAGAAACAAACTGTTGAATATTGAATTTCTGAAGAAGTTTGTTTTTTTTTTGGGGGGGGGGGGGGCTGCATTGATTATAAAATGTTTGCTTGGATTGGCTGTCAGTTGTGAAGATGTAAAGCATCGTGTGCTTTGGCAAAGATTAGGATAGAATGATTGAAGGAGAAACTTTGCAAAAATATTAAATGAGAAATCGTCATATGAAAGATGGAAATAACTCTGACTAAAAGCAAAGTAGAATTACTGCTGCCAGCAGTGATTCTACTTTGAATGATAGAATTCTAAATCATTTGGGTTGGATGCACTGATATCACATGCAGGTGAAGATACTAACATGCAGGCTTAAACAGAAATAGCTGAGGGAGACCAGTTGGCATAGGAATAGGATTTTCCAGTTAGGACGAAATAAAGTCATGCTGATACAAAAAAAAATTGAGAGAGAGAGGACTTATTGTGCATATAATGGATGAAATATTTTATTGTCAGGCACTACATTTTATTACTAAATTAATAAATTTTATTTTATTCTTGCACTGTTTATTACATTGAGCTCTTATACCCGGATTTCCTCCTGGAATTATTTCATTATAACACAATAAATATATATAATATATATATATATATATATATATTAATTAACTAAGTTAAAATATATTGATAAAACGAACATAGAACAAACATTTTTTCAAAAGTGCTCAATACAAAGTATATATATAAACAAATATTTATTATATATATATATATATATATATAAACAAATATTTATTATATGTATATATATATATATAAACAAATATTATTATATATATATATATAAACAAATATTTATTATATGTATATATAAATATATATATATATATATATAAAAACAAATATTATTATTATTATATATATATATATATAAACAAATATTATTATATATATATATATATGTATAAACAAATATTATTATATATATATATATATATATATATATAAACAAATATTATTATTATATATATATATATAAACAAATATTATTATTATATATATACATATATATAAACAAATATTATATAAATATATATATATATATTAACAAATATTTATTATATATATATATAAACAAATATTATATATATATATATATATAAACAAATATTTATTATATATATATATAAACAAATATTATATATATATATATATATATATAAACAAATATTTATTATATATATATATATATATATAAACAAATATTTATTATATATATATATATATAAACAAATATTTATTATATATATATATAAACAAATATATATATATATATATATAAACAAATATTATTATTATATATATATATATAAACAAATATTATTATTATATATATATATATAAACAAATATTTATATATATATATATAAACAAATATTATTATTATATATATATATATAAACAAATATTATTATTATATATATATATAAACAAATATTATTATTATATATATATATATATAAACAAATATTATTATATATATATATATATATATATATATATAAACAAATATTATTATTATATATATATATATATAAACAAATATTATTATTATATATATATATAAACAAATATTATATATATATAAACAAATATTATATATATATAAATAAACAAATATTATATATATATATATATAAATAAACAAATATTATATATATATATATAAACAAATATTATATATATATATATAAACAAATATTATATATATATATATAAACAAATATTATATATATATATATATAAACAAATATTATATATATATATATATATAAACAAATATATATATATATATATAAACAAATATTATATATATATATATATAAACAAATATTATATATATATATATATAAACAAATATTATATATATATATATATATAAACAAATATTATATATATATATAAACAAATATTTATTATATATATATATATATATATATAAACAAATATTTATTATATATATATATATATATATATAAACAAATATTTATTATATATATATATATATATATAAACAAATATTTATTATATATATATATATAAACAAATATTTATTATATATATATATATATATAAACAAATATTTATTATATATATATATATATATATAAAATATTTAATATATATATATATATATATATAAAGTATTTAATATATATATATATATATATATAAAATATTTATTATATATATATATATATATATAAAATATTTATTATATATATATATATATATATATATATATATATATATAAACAAATATTTATTATTATATATATATATATATATATATATAGGGAACAAAGATTACTATAAACAAATTAGCACCAACATTGACAACAACACAATTTCAAAAATCACAGAATTTTGCACAACATACAATAACATTCTTACAAAGAAAGAGATTTCCTAACCAACTTCATGACAAAAACAAACTACTTCTACGGACTACCCAAAATACACAAATCAAATGAGATTAAAAATGCCATCAACACACAAAAATCAGAATACATTTGTATCCCAAATCCAAGTGACCTTACATTCAAACCCATAGTAGCAGGACCAACATGCCTAACAAGCAGACTTAGCAACCTAATTGACATTTTACTACAACCTTTCACCGGACAAGTAAGAAGCTACATAAGAGACAACATGCACTTTCTAAGCTCCTTACCACAAACAATAAACCCAGGAACTGAACTAGTGACATTTGACGTTAGCAGCCTGTATAGCAACATACCCCATGACCTAGGTAAAGAAGCAATCTCATACTGGATTAACAAACATCCAAAAATTTTACACCCAAGGTTTACTAAACAATTTATTATCGACAGTATAAACATTATCCTCAACAATAACTCCTTCGAATTTAACAACGAGAACTTCATCCAGACCTTAGGTACGGCAATGGGAACCAAAATGGCACCGACATATGCTACCTTGACACTAGCCTACCTAGAAGAAATATTATACACAAAGATAGAATCAATTTATGGAACAAATACTAAATCCCTATTTATAAAATCTTGGAAAAGATATCTGGATGACTGTTTCATTCTTTGGGATCCCACATGGGGAGACATCAACGAATTACACAACACACTCCAAAATCTACATCCCAAAATCAAATTCACACTAGAACACAATCACACAGAGCAACCCTTCCTAGATATACTAGTTAAAATTAAGAACAATCATATTATCACAGACATCTACCACAAACCCACGGACACCCAACAATACCTCCACTTTAAAAGCCATCACCCCAAAAGCTGCCTAAAATCTATACCCTATTCTCTAGCACGCAGAATATGCACTATAGTCAGTGACAAAGACCTCCGGATTGTCCGACTGGAGGAACTATGCAAGACATTAGCAAAAAGAGGATACCCCGCACAAATAATACACAAAGGTATAGAATTAGCAGAGCAAATACCATTAGAACAACTACGAATTCCCCAAAAAACGGAACAAAGAACACATATTAGCATATGTATCTACACATAACAAAAACAACCCAGAATTATTCACAGAGATAACAAGAAACCTAACCTTACTCAATCAAAATAGCAAACTAAGCAACATACTTAAAACAATGAAGATAATCAAAAGCAAACGCCAACCGAAAAACCTCAAACAAATTCTAACCTCATCAAAATTCAACCAACACGTATCACAAGGGGTCACAAAATGCAACAAAGAAAGATGTGGAGTTTGCGACATAATAATAGAGGGTAACACATACACATTCAAAAATCCAACACAAACCTTCAAAATAAAGAAGTATCTAAACTGCACCTCCAAAAATGTTATATATGTACTTGAATGCATAACATGTAAAAGATACTATATAGGCGCCACAAAAACATTCAATAATAGAGTGGCCCTCCATAAGTGCAATATTAAAATTCAAGAAAATAGAAAATTGCCTGTCTCCAAACATGTACACTCATGCAGCAGTGGAAAATTCCAGATAATGCCCATTTTCCAAACTCAGGACTATTCATACCTCCTAACACAAGAAAAAATCTTCATATCCAAATTCAACCCACCATTAAATAAATAATAAGACAAATCACACCACAGACATATAAAAACAAGTACGAACACATGTATAAACAGGAACCCATCTGCACTCGGACACGTGTGCATTTGCACACCCTCACACATGGAACGAATACATACCCCATGTGAGTGTATGCATACATACATACAGAAAATAATATGAATGTGTGTATCTACCTATCTATTTATTTATTATATATATATATATATATATAAACAAATATTTATTTATTATATATATATATATATATATAAACAAATATTAATTTATTATCTCTTATATCCCGTAAGTGGAGGATACCTAAATGATTTCAGTAGTGCTCAGGAGGCCTCTTCGATTTTCAAAGTACTCGGTGTTGTCCGGGAAAAAAGTGCTCAATGTCCTAGATAGAGCTACTGTAGTGATAGGTTTGGATAATATCTTAACAGCATCTACGCTGAAAAGGATGGGGGAATCGATAAGAGTTATTTCAGTAGTGCTCAGGAGGCCTCTTTTATTTTCAAATACTCGGCGTTGTCCGGGAGAAAAGTGCTCAATATGTATGTATTTAGCATTCGCACCGGGGCGGCGATATGTACGTATTTAGCTTCCACACCGGGGCGGCGATAGGTACATATTCAGAATTCAGGGGTGGCGATAGCTACGTATATTGCATGTACACATGGGCAGCAATAAGTATGTACATGGCATGCGCTCTGCGGCTGCGATCAGTACAGATATAGCATGTGCACCGGGGCGGCGATAGGTACGTATATAGCACGTGCACCAGAACGGCGAAAGGTATGTATTTCGCACTGGGGTGGTGATAGGTACGTATTTAGCATTCGCACCGGGCGGCTATAGGTACGTATTTAGCATTCGCACCGGGGCGGCTATAGGTACGTATTTAGCATTCGCATCAGGGCGGCTATAGGTACGTATTTAGCATTCTCACCGGGCCGGCGATAGGTACGTATTTAGCATTCGCACCAAAGCGGCGATAGGTACGTATTTAGCATTCGCACCAAAGCGGCAATATGTACATATTAATTATTCCCACTAGGGCAGCGATAGGTACTTATGTAGCATGCACACCGGGGCGCAATAGGTACGTATTTAGCATTCACACCGGGGGGGGGGGGCGATAGGTACTATTTAGCATTCGCACCGGGGCGGCGATAGGTACTTAAATAGTATCTGAACTGGGGCGGCGATAGGTACGTATATAGTATGTGCACTGGGGCGGCGATAGGTATGTATATAGTATGCGCACCGGGGTGATGATAGATACGTATATAGTATGAACACCAGGGAAGAGATAAGTACCTATATAGAAGGCGCAGATAGATACCTTACTTTTTATAGAAATATGTCATACTATTGCCCTGGGCAACGTAGGAGAAATGGTGGGGAAGAAACAGCTTTGGCAAAATTAGAAAGTAGCGGTGAAATGCGGCAACCAGGGAAGAGAAAGGTAGAAAGATAAAGAGAGGGTTATAGAGAAAGCGGGGGAGAAATAGAAGTTTGTATATAAAGATGTTACACACACGATTTTTCTTCAATTATATGTTTTTATGACCCCGAGCAACGCCGGGTAGCCCCGCTAGTATATATATATATAAACAAATATTTATTATATATATATGTATATAAACAAATATTTATTTATTATATATATATAAACAAATATTTATTTATTATATATATATAATATATATATATATATATATATAAATAAATATTTGATTTTGTTTATTATCTATGTACGTATACGTTTCGTCGTTTTAATCAGGACTCGCTAGCATAAAGATATAACTTTTCACTACTGGCCGCGCGATTCAAAACCCAGGACTTTGAGTATTTTACAACTCAAATCCCGACACCTAGAACCACGCAACCATGTGTGTGTGCATGTGTATCTTATATATGAAGTTATCTTGTCAAATTTTCAAAGTCTGACCCAAATAGCAATGTATCTAACGTATAGATATTTGATTATGCTTATCCTATTTATCTTAATCTTCCTGCTACCATGTTCTTGGCAAGAAAATAATGTATTTCGCTTAGGTTTCTTGGAAAAAACGACTATTCTGTCAAGAAAGATTATTACAGTGGGGAAAAAATTGAAATAATCATTTAAAAAGCGACATCAGGATTTTTTTCTAAGAATATGTCACATAATGTAAGGGACATGACTCATAATTTTTCACTTTAATTGCTTCGTTTTTCTGTCTCCATAATCTTCACCCTATGATTTACTATAACAGCAAAATCTCCGATTAAACGTTTTTTTCCCTTCTTGTTGACTATTATGTCATACGGTCTCCTTGCTTGTATGTGTTTATTTGTTTGTACCTTCATGTCCCAGTGGATTTTGTGATTTTGTGTTCTGATACTGTCCCCGGTTAGTGTCTGTACCATTTGTCAGCATGTTCAAAATGCAGTTGTTTGCATAGTTCCCAGTGTACTGCCTTCCCCACATAGTCATGCCTGTTCTTGTATTCTTTTGGGTTAGTTTGCTGCATTCACTTATGTGATTTACCATGTCGTCTCCAGCTTTCCTTTTTTAATCTCTAGCAATGCACACTTTTCCATTCCGAATTCCATTTAAATGTCCTGACTGAAGATTCTGGTCGTATTTATCAGCTTTTCAAGTTCATTTTTACTTTTTGAAAATAGCTTCAGGTCGTCCATGTACATGAGATGGTTTATTCTTTGTTCTCTGCCTGCGAACTTGTAACCGGCATCACATTTCCTGAGTATGTAGTTGAGTGTCATCATGGCTATGATAAACAGTAGTGGTGATAGGGCGTCTCTTTGGAAAATGCCTCTCTGTATTTTTATCTTCGTCAAGTGTTGTCCTCCAGCTGTAAGTTTTAATCTCCATGTTTCCATTGCTTTCTTGATGAGATTAATAATCCTGTCGGGTATCTTGTACATTTTTTGCTTGAGGGATTCTGTCGTACGCTTTCTTGTAGTCAATCCATGCCATAGATATGATCTTTTTCTTGCTTTTAATTTCTTTCAGGATCTTTTGATCTATGTATAAAAGATCATGCGTCCCTCTTTTCCGTTTCTGGCATCCTTTTTGTTCCTCGAGAAGTAGCCCACGACTGTTCAGGGAATGGTAAATTTGCTTTCTCAGTTGTGCCATTAGGATTTTCCACATTGTCGGTAAACAGGTTATTGGTCTGTAATTGCTTTGGGGTCATTCCCTTCTTAGCATCTTTTTGTATGAGCGTTGTCCTTCCTTTGTTTATCCACTCTGGTACACCTGTTTTATGGATGAATCCTCTCAATTTCTGTGCTAGGCTTTCTTCTTCTTCTTCTTCTTCTTCTTCTTCTTCTTCTTCTTCTTCTTCTTCTTATTATTATTATTATTATTATTATCATTATTATTATTATTATTATTATTATCATTATTATTATTATTATTAGCTTTTCTACAAGCACTAAGGGTAGTACTAGTCGTAATTCAGTTACTGTGTGATGCGGGTGACATAACTATGCCAGTGAAGTTCTTCACATTGTGTTTTGCTTTTGGGAAGATTCTCACATAGGTTATATATTAGATAACGAATGGCAAGTTTAATATCATATACCTTAGGGGCAACATAAAAGCATTTACACATTTGATTAGAACATTTCTATATGTTGATGCATGTACTCTTGTAGTACTCTCACAAAATGACATGAATTCTTTTTTCGAAAACATGCAATGGTTTGGGTTGAAGCATTAGTTTGAGAAAGACAGTTGTTACATCATAAGCTGCACTAGAAAATCTATTTTTTCTTTCATTTTACAAGATAATTTTCTCTTCCTCCCATGTATTTCCCTTTTCTTTGTTTTCCGAGCCCCTTTTATATTCTACAATATATATATATATATATATATATATATATATATATATATATATATAATAGGTGTCCATGGAAACGTGTTTCGCCGGTACTGTGGTCCATCAGTGTGGCTGCCTATGACTGGGCTGGAACCTGCGATCACTGGGGCACCGTGGATAACTATTTTATCAAAAAATAAATATAAGTAAATAAATACAACAAAAAATATATATGTATATATTGATTTATACACACATATATATATATATATATACATGTACACGTCCCTTAAAGTGGGTCGATAGGGCATATACAGGAGAAAAAAATCATGCGTATGTAAAAGGGATGCAATTCTGTACGCTCAGAATGATCAAAATATACCATTAGTTAATTATAACTAAAAACAATAACAGCAAATATATATATATATATATATATATATGTGTGTGTGTACAGGTGAATCTCTGAAACTAATGAATGGATTATTATGAATTTTGGAATGTATGCTCTTGGCTACACGGTGAGTAACATAGTCACATTATTATATTGTAAATTTTAACATTTAGAGGGTGCATATATATATAAAGTTATGTATCTGTATATGTTTATACATATATATATATATATAGAGAGAGAGAGAGAGAGAGAATATATATATATATATATATAATTTAGTCGGCTGGATTTTCACTGTAAGAGACAACTGCATCTGACAAATTGCTATTTGACTTTGCCTAGCCGTTTTTTTTGTTTTTATCATTCCGTCATTATGACATAGTCGACAAACTTAGTAAAATTGAACACAACATTTCCTTCACCTCCGAATTAGAAAATAATCACATCCTCAACTTCCTTGAAATCACTCTGCAGAACACCCCAAATGGCCTAAACTTCTCAGTCTTTAGAAAACCTACGAATAAAAATGATTTTATACATTTTTAATCCAACCACAACAACAGAATAAAATCCGTAATGATCATAGGCTCGTTCCTCAGAGCTCTTAGAATTTGCAGCTCCGCTTACCTCCGCTATGAAAAAACGTATATCCAGAATACTTACCAAGCATTAACATATCCTCAATTTTTTATCCAAAACACTAAACGCAAAGCCTTTAATATCCACAACAAAAACAGACTAACACTACAAAAATTTCCCCTCATAACATCACCAGCACAAATAACACCGACATGACCGAGAAAAATAAATCTTACATATAATAATCCCATATCTATTGTCTTACAAAGACAATTCAAATCTGACATAAAATTGTAATATCAACCTCTAAAATAATTAAGGAGTCCTTAAATACAAAACTCCGTCCCCAGCTACCTCCTAAGGAACCTCTTCCTTAGCTGACATTTACAAAATAAAATATGCCACATGTCCGATGTTTTATATTGGTGAAACGGCCAGAAATATAAAATCCCGCATTTACAAACACAAACAGGAGCTCAAACACAAAAATCCCACTAACACAGTAATCATACAAAGAAACACTTTTACCCACAATTTTGACTTTACAAACTGCACCCTCCTCAAGACCGAATACTCTCTCCGACGTGGTAAGTTCATCGAAAGCGCTATAATACTTCTCTCATCACCATCTAGCATACACCTCAGACTCGCATCTTATTCCTTAAGCAAATAATTGGCAAACACCGCACTGAAACAATGCAATATATTGCGCCACTGCAATCCCTGTTAAAGTAACTTTTCTTTTTTTACTATACTTTATCCATATTTTTTCTATTTCCTTTTCTTTTTTTTCTTCTCTTTTTCTTTCTCCCTCCTTTTCTCATTTTAACGTCTCTCTGCACACGTTTTATTATACTTTCTTTTTTCAAATAGTTAAACACGTGCCAATGACGTCTCTTTGTGCGTTCTTCTTTTTACAATGTTTTTATCGTTATTGAATAAATTTAAAATCTTCACTTTTTCTGAAGACGTTCGTTGATCCAAACGAAACCAGTAAAATCTCTCGTTTTCTGATGATTTTTTCCTGTATTAAAATTTGTTTTTTCCATTTGGTTCCCCCCCCCATATATATATATATATATATATATATATATGCTGTACATACACAGTTGAGTGCAGAATTATTTATAAGGTACAGTCAGTTTTGATTAAACTGACTAAATTTACTTTTTGAATAATAAAAACAGATATGATTTTATATATAAAGAATATAACAATTACTAGCAGGAGGAATCATAACAGCTGTTCTAAATGTCCACACAACAAAATAATTTCTAATGCTTTTAGCTAATAAAAACAATACATAAATACATACATCGTAGTTACTTACTCTCTTATGCAAATACTGAGTCGTATATTTTTTCCATATAGTTTCACAAATATTTTTCTTCATACTAGCTATAAAGTGGTAGAAGTTAGTAAAGATGGAAACTGACATACCCAGGTACTGTACCAACACCGCTCAAGAAGCGAGTATAAACTAGTCCTCTTATAAAGAATGATATTCCTGTGTTCAGAATTAATCCATCACCTTTAAACTGATATTAAATAGTAGTTAGTACACACCTGCCATCATTTAAAGTGATTCTGATTAATTCTAAATATACTTAAGCTGTTTTAGTAGGATCTTCTTGGCAGTTTCTTCGCCGATCTTAAAGCAAATAGAACTGAAATTATGGACTTAGAAAGTTTTCATTTTTCCCGGTTCAGTCCTCAATGGAGAGCTTTACAATAATCACGATTTGCTCCAATTTTGAGAAATGTTACAATTTTAATCGGATGAAAGCCAATTTTCAGTTGCATCTGCTTTTGGGAACCAACAGATAAATATACAACAATCTGCATAAGTTAGAGATCTTATAAATCTCACATTCCAGGATCTAATAGCCTAAAAGTAATTAACGGACACACAGACACACACATCTCTCTTGCATAGATATGTATGTGCATGCATGTATAAGCTTGCATGTGAATGTATGTATATACTTGTGTGTATATGTAAGTGCATATATGTAACATCACTCAATAAGTCTCGGGCCTGACATATATATGAAGATATTAATTAAAAAAAAACATAAGTTTTATAAAGTACTAACCTTAAATTAGGACGTATTAAAATTTACGCCCAATCGGATTATTAGTTTACAAATTACAAAGCTACTGCAATATTTCAAAACAATGAAAAATTTGAATTTCGTGTGTTTATAAAGCATTCCGATGGGAAAAATATATGTTATTTGGATATTGCTATGTCGGAAATAATGTTTAAAAGGTGGTATGCGGTCGTACAGACACAAATGATGCTGAATCCTCAGGTTGCACAAATTCGGCATATATTTCTCTATCTTTATGAAGTTAGGTATGATTATATAATT
Source organism: Sepiola atlantica (assembly GCA_963556195.1). NCBI lineage: Eukaryota > Metazoa > Mollusca > Cephalopoda > Sepiida > Sepiolidae > Sepiola > Sepiola atlantica. The sequence goes on from OY744515.1 coordinate 63,705,564, forward strand.
ATATATTTATATGTACAGTATTCACTCCTAAATTAATTAACTGATTATTTTCAATATAGCTACTAGGAATAAATAGTCCAAATGTGGGCCATATTTAGTTTAATTTAGTTTAATTTAGTTTTATAAAAAGGGGGTGGAAGCCCTTTGTGAAAATTCAGATAGCTCCGATTTTTGTGAAATTTTACCCATAGGTATTCGACATCAATTAATAAATATTCATAAAATTTCAGTTTCTTTGAAGTATTTTAAAGGGTTTTTGTGAGCGCATCATATAGGTACAACCACCCATTTGAAAATTCAAATATTTCAGATTTGTATTGAATTAGATCCATAGTCATTAGACACCAATTAAGCAAGATTCCCTTAATTTCAGTTTCTTTCAAAGACCTCTTAAGCTTCAGCTTCAAATTTTAGACACTGTCTAGAATTAAAATCATGTAATGGATTTTGATCAAAATTATAATAAGGATTCTAGACATAAAGCTTAGTATCATTATATCTTGCTTTTAATCTTCTAAAGGTGACATAAAAGTGTTGCAAAACTGTTCTGCTTAGGGTTTTAATGCGGGTTTTGCCAGATGTTTGTTTAAGGAAAACATCTGGCAAAAACCGCACTGAAACAATGCAATATATCACGCCACTGTTTAAATAACTGCGATCCTGGTTAAAGTAACTTTTCATTTTCGCTACATTTTATCCATATTTCCATTTCTTTTTCTTTATTTTCTTTCTCTCTCCTTTTCCCATTTTAACGTCTGTCACACGCTTTTCATTATTCTTTCTGTTTTCAAATAGTTAAACACGTGCCAATAACATGCTGTTGTGCGTTTTTCTTTTTTCTATGTATTTACCATTATCGAATAAATTTAAAATCTTCACTTTTTCTGAAGACGTTTGTTGATCCAAACCAAACCGGTAAAATCTCGTTTTTTGATGATTCGTTCCTGTATTTAAATTTGTTTGTTTCCATTTGTCTTTTTCACACCTTCTGTCTTCCACAGTATTTCATTTTATGATATATCGTGAATTTTATCCTCATAAGGAGTAAATATAAAATTAAAATTATTGTCATGACTGTGAGAAAATCTATTTTGGTGAATCCCAACATCCTTAAAAAAAAAGATCAAGCTTGGAGATATTTTAAACTCATTGGTTACCCATACGCTTTCCAACAATCATCATGTTGACACACCAAAGGCAAAAACAATAAAATATATTCACAATTTAAAAAATGACGACGCCTGATCGAATCCAGTCTGATTCTACGATGCAATAACAACATTCCACAAAGGCCGGGTTTTACAACATCTCTGACATCATAGTCAACATTATACTTTGTGAATATAATTTTAAAACATACGATAATGGATAATCTCTATCCCACACAATTTTATCCTCCCTCTCTGTGTTTATTTCCCTCCTTTTCTTTTATTTCTTTCTTCTTTTGTCGTTCTGTTTCTGTTCCTTTTTCGTTCCTTTTGCTTTCTTTTTATTTCTACCACATGGTTTCATGTTTATTTTATTTTTTAAATTTTGATTATATTTTTCACTTTTCTCTCCCATCACGTGTTCCTAATTTATTATGTCCACCATTTTAATTTAATTTATTTTTCGACACGCTTTCATTTATTTTTATTCTGCCACCCACCTTGCCTTTTACCTCCTTCCTCCTCACTAACTACTTTTCCCACTCCTCCTTCTCCTCCTCTCACACACCTACTACACAAAGCATCTATTGCCTCCCCCTCCTACCCCGTTTCTTCCCACTGGGGGTTTCCTTCCTACGTCGTATGTTGAATTTTGTTAAATGAAGCTAATTTACCAAACGAATATGGTCGAACCCATTGATTGAAATATCTTTGTCCAGCTTTAATGATGTGTTTGTGTCGTTATTCCTACTAGCATGTTAACTTATCCACATTTCCATAAACTAATTTTACACACACACATATATATATATATATATATATATATATATGGGAAATGAAAAAGGAAAAACCAACAGATATTTTTTTTATACATTCATCAACGTTTCGTCTTTATTGTAAGACTTCCTCAGGATGATAATTTTAAGAAAAATATCATGCAAGTACATCGAAATATTGGGTTGACATGTTGGATTGATAAGGAAAAGTAGTAGCCGTGGCTACTAGGAGCGCTGGACGAGGGTCCAGGCTGCAAGAACCCAATATTTCGATGTACTTGCATGAAATTTTTCTTAAAATTATCATCCTGAGAAAGTCTTACAATAAAGACGAAACGTTGATGAATATATTAAAAAAATATCTCTTGGTTTTTCCTTTTTCATTTCCCATTACGTCGGATTACTCTCATCTTTTCTTTCTCATATATATATATATATATATATATATATATGTATATATATATATATGTGTAAATTAAAAATGTCTGAGAAGAAACCTTTTTTTTTTTAAATAATCCCTGTTGATAATTTCTGTGCTTAGAAACGTTTTGCTTTGTAATGATTGCTGCTCCGTGGAATTAGCTTGGCATATGAATCATTTTTGAATTAAATGGGAAAGTTTTTTTAAGAATCGTCAAAAGGGAATTATTTCCTTTACCTGAGTATCAATCACCTTGAATTTGAAGAGAAGAAAAACAGACTTTGATATATTGCTTATTCATTATGCCATTAACATAGATATGAATAAAACCAGTAAAGTAAATCTCTCACCATATCTCCACCCTCTCTCTCTCCCTTTCTTGCTTTCTCTCTGCCCTTCACCAACGTAAGCTTGACTTCTATAAATCTGAATGTCCTGCTTGCATACACACTCACACAAGTGCATATAAATTTAAAATGTATCAATATTTATGTTAAATATATATTTATTTTTATTTTTATATATATATATTTATACATGTATATAAAAATAAAAATATCTATGTATATAGAAATATATTTATAAATATATGTATATCGAAATATATTTATAAATATATGTATATACATATATTCAAAATATGCGTGTACATAGAAAAATATATATAAATATATATATATATATATATATATATATATATATATATATATTCACAAATACATATATGAGAGGTATGTATATACATAGATTGCATAGAGATATATGTACAAATGTTCCACATGTGTAGATCAGAGATTATGTGTGTGAAGGAGAGAGGGTAAAATATGGATTTAGATTGATTGAAGAAGCCATATTTATAAATATGAAGCCAAACATGTCTTTTTAATTTATATGAAAGATGTTTGATGCATGTAGTATATGGCATTTCTCTCTCTCTCTCTCTCTCTCTCTCTCTCTCTATATATATATATATATATATATATATATATATATATATATATCACAAATAGATATTAAGATTAAGTGATTGGGGTATAGAAATAGATTTCTGGTCATGATGTTAAATATTGAAGATTAACAGCTAAAGAGGGGCAACGAGAAAGACATGAGGGCAATCACAAATCAAAGTTGAAGTTGACTGGATAAGAAAATAATAAAAATGCTGAAAAGAAAAGTAATTTTTATTTCTTTTTCTACAAAGCTCTATGATGATAATGATTATATCATAAGTTTCTTTAAAATTGTAATCATCATTTTATTATATTTTAAAATTTTAATTTTATTATTTCTAACTGGAAGAAAGGATCCCATCAATTATGCTTACTTAGAAACTTGGTATTTGTGAGATTATGAATACCTCGTGCACTGGACATCTCAGGTGGTTCAGTCATGGACAGTGGTGGCACCTCTTGCATCAACTCTAGCATGCATCTGCATGTCCCGAGCACTAGAAAGACCTGGCTCAAGTGGGTAGTAAGCGATAAGAGTGCAAGCAACCCAGTGGTATGCAGAGGTCTGGTGATTCCTGGGGCAACTCCTTGATTGTATGCCCCAAACACTCAAGTATAAGTCCTAGTACTGAGAAATATTATGAGAAATGGAGATAGTTTAAACATGATTGGATGTCCTCACCTCTCCAATTTGAATGCTCGTGGCCACTGCCCCGTCAGCCATCTACTCTGTACACTACTGATGCAACTTGACTGATGTAAACCTTTTGGATCAGACTGCATGGAGAGCAGGTGTGAGACGTTGGCCACCCTGGAGTCTGGAACATTCGCAGCATCTAAATACCATGAGCGAATAAAGAAGATTTTACTTATCTCTTTCTTTCACTATTTTTCATTACTTTTTTTTCTCTTGCTGTTGTATCTTTTTCATAGTCGACCTTTTTAGATTGTTTTTATGTATTTTTTTCTTTTTCATTCACTTCAATGACTATTTTATATTTACTAAATGTTTATTTTAATTTATATTCTCTTCCTTTGGTTTTCTCTTCTACTTCCGTCTCCCCCCACCCCTTTGTTCTTTCTCCTGTCTCCCCCTTTTATTCCATTTTTTCTATTTTCTACTCTAGTTTTTATGCTTTTTTATTCCGTTTTTTTTTAATATTATACTTTTTTATTAGAATGTTGCACTTTTAAAGTGTTTCTTTCATTTTCTCCTTCTTTATCATTTTCACTCATCATGTTTCCTTTTTTATTTCTCATTTTCTTATCCCTATTTCTATTAGATTTTGTTATTTTATCTTCAATCCTTTTCTTCTTCTTCGTCTTTGAACTTTTTTCATTTTCATAATCATCATTATTACAAGAAAACACTTCTCTTTGTCTCTGTCTCTCTCTCTCATTATTATTCTCTTCCATTCTCAACCAATTTCTGTAATGATAGACTATAACAAATTCTTTGCCATCTAAAAATTTTCTGCTCACATTAATTAAACTTTTTTCAAATGTGCTTTACTTATGCTAATTGAAATAATATCTACCCACCTTTTTTTGTAACAAGCCGACACACAGAGCAAAAAAAATATTTATAAAAACGGGATGATTTTCTGGATATATAAAATGCTTTGTTGAAGAAATTTGCCAACAATAACCAATTTTCCTGTAATTCTTGGTGCAGTTTTTTCTCATTGATCTTTTTTTTGTCATGCTTAAATCACAGATCAGTGTATTTTTTATCCTAATTTAAAGGTTTAGCAACGTTTTATTTACTCATCTTCTTAAAGAAATCAGTTTTATCAAAATTTAATAAATAAACAGTAAGCATGATAAATCGGCTGTTTTGCAAAAACATGCGAATTATTTAGAAAATTTCTTTATAAAAAAGACTCAATGTTAAGAGTTTGACTGCAAAACGTGATAAACTCCATTTTCAAAATGGCTAAGCCATCACTAAAAAAGGTGTTGCATTTAACTACTACACCCAATTCATGTTTTACATAATACGATATCGGCACAATTTGTTTTTGTTTTAAATTAAAATAAACTTTTAGCCGAAGTTTACATTTGATGTTTTTCGTAATTTTATTATTTAATTTCTCAGTTTAAAGAAATTGAATTTATCGCGTTTTGCATTTGAATTCTTCATTTGTTATTTTCTAAATTCAGATTCAGTGTTTAAGCCATTTATGCAATTTACCATTAATTTCATTAAAATTTCCAAGCCTCAACTTTCTGTGATTTCTATAAACAATTATAAATTGCATTAGTGAATTATACAATTAATGTATTTTAAGGAGAAATATAAATATCTTATATATCTATGAATGTTTTGTGTGATTTAAACAAAGCAAATTACTAAAACATTTAAAGGCATTTTGAATTAAAATCTACTAGACTAAATAATTATAAAGTAATAGTTGTATCCTAAATATAATTCCTAATATCGAATCAATTTAATCTGGACCTACAGCTTTAGAAAATTTTGAAAACACACTGGACGGATATAAAAGTGCATATAGATACTAACTTGGCTTATCATTCAGTTATTGTTTGTGCAAAAATGTTTGCCTTGATAATGATTTGAATCGTGGTTCAAAACACAGGATGCCCCCCCCCCCCAAAAAAAATTGCCACCCATGATATCGTTAATAAAATGTGCAATATTTTCTACAATCCAACCATATTGTATACGATATAATCACATTGACACACGGGTTCTTGTTAGATAATCGAAATTAACTGACGTTGATCCTGGCCAATACCTAATGGGTGACCATTTGGGAATATAAAATGCTGTATATTGAAGGACGGCGATATCTCCTGCAAAAAAAAAATGCAAAAACTTGTTAAAATTATACCACCTGAGTGGGATACACATTCGATTGGGGAGCATTTGTGAATTTAATATTCCCTGAGAAATGTCCTCCTTTGGAGGAAGTCGGCTTAACCCACCCACAATGTGTACTGCACCAGGATGAATCCAACCATATTTGGTGCAAATAATTTTCTGTCTATGCTGGACTTGTTCACCAAGTTTCATTCATGACAAGTCTATCTTATAAATACAAACCTAAAACTACTTAAATGGATATTTATAGAAAATTAATAAAAATATTTCACTATTCCGGAACTGCACTTCAATCAATCTTGATATTATCCGAGAGAAAACGGATTGTTTTATGACGAGCCAACATGAATTTTATTAGAGATTTGTAAATAACTTTCACTTCTATTTATTCAACACAGAGTTACACACAATTCCCATCATGCACTTTAAATGTGTTTCTTTTTATAAATTGTTTAATTCCCTTGTTATCACTTTAGCCATAATTATTTGAAAAATACAAAAAGAAATTCCATGAGAAATAAAAACGCAACTATTTTCAGAGGAAACTGTAAATATCGTTGATTATTTCTAAAAAAAATCACATTTTTAAAAATGTTATTCAAATCTTCAGTACAAATAAGCACATCTTTGTTTTGCACTTTACATTTGGCATTTGTTTATTTTTAGCCCTTTTTAAATTAAAAAAAAGAAATTTTTTGTGTGTTTTAATCTGTGCAGAAGTGGATGATGAATTCGAGACAGCAATCAACTGATGCTTTTCATTAGTCATGGTTTATTTTCGGTGCTGGCATTTATTTTCTGCTATGAGTCTTTAAATGAAGAAAAATCCAAAAGCCATTGTCCGTAGTAAAAGAAAGAAGGAAACGACATCAAATTGGTTATCCACCTGGAATTAAGATGTTTCAATTGGTTATATACTCTTCTTTCGTTAAATTTCCAATATTTAAAATAAGTGAGGCTGTAAACGCAAACAAGGCACGAAATAAAGCAGAAAAGTCTGCTTGAAAATGATTTTTTTATGTGTGCAAATTCTTCTTCTTTTTCAGATCTTTGATAATCGTTCACTTATTTATAATTCACAGCTTAGTAGTTTGACTTTGACTCGACATACTCTTACCAACTAGTCTCTCTCTACTCTATCGTTATTTCTGTGGAAGTTGCTTGATTGAGCCCCAGTCTTTAGTTACTTTTGTAAGACATTCACAGTAAGAACTCTTCTACCACCACACCGAAAAAATGTATTTTCTTTTTTCCCTCCATGTGCTTAGCATCAGGCAGAATTTCCGCTTACAAGTCTTCACATATGTGGAACACATTACTGTGGAACTACTTCCATGTTGATTACAACTTGGTTGTCTTTAAATCCACTGTCAAGAAATTATTGTCATGGACCACTCTAGAAGCAATCAAATTCAGTTCATACCATTGATTAATGCTAGTAATCCCATAGTGTTCATCATCTTTCGGTTGACAACCATTCCCATCTCATAAACTCTTTTAGTGGCTCTTGGCCTTGATAAGTTGTGTACTCTAGGGGTGTTAATTTTTCCTGTTAAAGTTATCACAGATGAATTGATGTGTCAACTTTCAAACCTCCTCCTCTCCCCATTTTCTTGTAACTCTCAACAACAAACACCTATTTGAATATCTGATAAAGTCTGATTTATTACAATGGAAGTCCTCTTATTTATTAATTGCCTTTTCTCGTCATCATATTCGGTTTGATCGTCTGTTTTACGTGCTGGCACTTGTTGGTCAGCTTTTAAAAATTGAGTTCCACTAACATATCTCTGGCCAGGTTTTTATTTATCTCTCCTCTCAAATGAATCGTTATCACTTCCTCATGTTATCCTTGGATTTCCCCTGCGACCTCAACTTTTCTACATTTTCTAACCCAAGAACTCTCATCGAATCTTTCAATGTGACCAAACCAACGAAGTCTCCTGTTCTGCACACATCTCCCTATGCTGTTCAGGTTTAACCTTCCTCTGAGGTAATCAGAGCTAAGCCTGTCTTTAAGACTCACATTACCACACCCATTGTATCATTCTTATATCATTTCTATCCATGCAACACATATCCTCAACCCTCACTGGCTAAGTTTCACTTCTATATATTAACATGCTGCGCTTTCTTATGAACTTATAATTTTAAAAAAAATATGAAAAACTCGTTATTTTATGAAAAATGAGAAGAAACCAATTTAATAATAACGCATAGCGATTTAACATTAAAACCAAAAGTAATGAAAGGGATGCAATTTATTTGCAACATTGCGGCGATGGGACAGGGGCTGGAGCTTGGTGGACAGTGAGGAACCTATTAGATTACAGACTCTTTTTTTGGATCTTGTAGTGTCTAAGAGGGAGAGACTAGCGGTTGATGCACCAGCCCAGATGTGACAACAATACTCTATGCATGGGCGGATGGTGGCTTTTTAGAGATATAGGATAATGGCAGGTGTGAGAAATTTTCTAGCATGGTAGAGGGAGCCCACTTTCCTTGCAGCAGACTTGGCAGTATCTTTTATATATTTGTTCCAATTCATGTTACCTGTGAATGTTAGGTCGAGGAGTTTGAAATTACTTATGAACGAATAAAGTTGTTAATAATCAGTTTTAAGTGACAATCTTCTGATGGTTGAAGGTTCAATCCTCACTACAGGCGATTATTCACTAAGAATAAAATAAAAATTACTTAAGAATTCTACCCAGTTATGACTAATGGAACGAGAAATCTTTTCTCCGTGGATTAAATAGAGAGTTATGTTCGAAATTCCATACATATTCCCGAGTTCGACATAAAGATTCCTGAGTTTAACAAGATGCACCTGAAGAAGGTTGGAGGTTACATCTGCTGAAACGTTTTGAGAATCACATCCAAATAATCTAAATAATACAAATTATCAATCCTCATCTAAAAAATTCTAAAACATAATATATTCTTGTGTTAGTTAAAGTCTTTGGAATTTCATCGTTTATATTATCCAATAAATTTATTTTTATTTCCATGAACAAAACTATTTTATTGAGATCAACAGTGGGCATTAAAAGTTTGTATATTACTTGCTGAAGTGGTGGTTATTGAGGGTTTATTATGCATCCTATGCCAGCATATGTAACTCATCATTGACTAGCTTCTGTAGCTAAGTGGGCATGTATCGAGATACTTCTCCAAAATTAGGAAGAATTTGCTTCTGCATGAATTTGGCATTTAGCCGTTTCTGTTACAGCATATTAACAAAGCCTGGTGGGATCCTAAGGTACTGCTAGGGCATCCTTGGTTGTTAGTAATGATGCTTTAGACCCCCCCCCCAAATCCTATCTGACCCTAGGGGGGCATCATTAGCTGAAGATATTGTTTGACTAATTGGTGCTGTTTTTGCAGGCATAGTTTGTATGGATTTATCGATTAAGCATACAGATACAATTAGGAACCTTTTTTACCTCGGAAAAATTTGACTTCCACTCCTCCTGCTGATCCTCTCCATGGAGTCTTTGAGTTGTTTACCATTCTTTGATTTATTCCGTTTTGCCAATTTAGTTGATTATTTATTTGCTGGATGCTCTTCAGTAACATAAAAAAAAGACTACAACAATGCTGAAAAACTGACAGTTGTTTTCATGGAACCAAACCATAACTCCTGTCTCTTTCAAAACGAAAAAAGAAATCTCAAAGAAACCTTTGCTTCTAACAAGAAAAAATGGAAATGATCAATTTTTATTCCTCACCAGAACAGCTACTTTATTCTGTACAACTTAAAGAAAACGAAGAGAATTCTTTTTATATATATTGGAATTATATTCGGATGCTCTATTTTTCTTTCCTTATTATTTTTTTTCTTTTACTTGTTTTATTCTAGAGGTTTAACCTCTTGTTGCTCCATTTATCACTGGAATCGGTAAGCAGCCATCGGCATATCTGCAAGCAAATACATTTCTCATATTTTCTGAATTCAACCTCTACTCTGTTTACTTTCTTATGTTCCATTCTTCTTCTCTGGGGATTTTCTCAAGAATATGACCTCTAGCATCTTGAGTTGATTTCACTTTTTACTGAAAAGATCTGGAAATTTCCACCACTGGAAAGATATCAGTTGAAATTCATATTTCTTACATGCATGTTTACCTTGGCTTTTTGGCTGGGAGTGGAGTGTGGTATCTGTTCTGGTGACCCACTTGGTCTTCTCTGTCCTCAGTCGGTGAGCGAGTGGTTCTTCTGGACTGAGCCGATTTTTATTTTTGTTCCAGTTCAGAGTGCCCCTTTTTAAGGAGCTGGATTTCCCCACATTGAGAAATAACCTTGTGTCTAGTTCTTCCCTTGTGGGGAGGCAAGTAAATATGAACTAGTAGAACTGCAGTTTATGTGTGCATGCATGAGTGTGTATGTGTGAACCGAAAACCAGTGTGTATAGTGGCCGATTGAAAAGCGTTAATAAAATCAGCATATCTTTTCATGATTAATTCCAAGAATAACTAATAATTATACGCATAAAACTGGGTGATCCCTTAAAAGAGAATAAATAGGATCATCATCATTATGCCTACCCCTCATCGGCAAAAATGACAGTCGTTTTTTGGTTCTGGTGGTTCACCTCGGTGGTTGATGAGCCTAATCCTAGCCTTGCATATCGTTCCACAATGAGAACAGCTTGTTCCAATTGGTCCAGTTTGTAGGAATTAGGTAAATGTAAAAGGCTTTTAGAAGAAACACAAACCATACTTTGATAAATATTAAAAATGGCCCAGAATTTATATTCTGACAACTCATAATCAAAATATATTGTTTTTATTTAAGTCAAATATATAGGAAATATCATTGAAGAAGGATATGAAAATTCACTTGCTCTTAGCAATGGCTAAACTAATAGGGTGTTTTCAGTTTTGTAAATTGCTAACGTGTGTTGGTATATAGTTAACCACAAAAGGATAGATATAACAAAATAATATAAACGAAACACATGTTTACTGTATGAAAATTGGGTATCTGCTTTTAAAAAGATAATGTATTCAGAATTCAAAGAACTATGGCTTGTTTTTATATCACTCTCCTCCCCTTAAAGCAACTATTAGACATTTAAAAAATTTTAATCTCTATAGTAATAAAATTGCATGATAACTTCTCGTTTCACTGTTTTTCCTTTAATCATTGACTTTTTTTTACAAGTGTGTAATGATAATATAATTGTTAAAATAATTTATAAACATCGGCTACGTTTTGTTGAAACTTCAAGGAATTTCGAACTGAACGTTTCCTTTAATTCATTGGAATGGATTCATCTCGTTCTGCATTCCATGACTTTTAGTTATCCTGTATTAGTTAATTCAGTTTTAAGTTGCTTCACCTGGGATCGAACTCACAACCTTTAAGTTACAATCAAAATACCATCTAGAAATCAAACAACAAACACTTATATCATAGTATACAAACGCTTATATCCATGCATCAATTTTGTTATGCATTTAATTTTATGAAATGAGAGAAATCTATCCCATGGATTTTTATAAAGGGTTCATTTTAAAATTCACAGAAGGTTTTACTGAATATGACAGAAACCATCGGAAAAAGACTGAGAGTACAAACGCTATAATTATGTAAAAAATGCAATAATTAAGATGAAGAAAACAGTCTGAAATATGTAAATGGGGTCAACCGAGAAATACTTAACCATTTGCAGTTTCTGTATTTGTAGCTTTATATTATGCCTTAGCTAAACCTAAAAAAATTAATGTGACTTGTCTTTACCTGAAAAAAGAACATGAAGAAATATATATATATATATATATATATATATATACAGGGTGGGCAAAAATAAGGGTCCTATTTTTAAAAATTCATAACTTTTTTATTTATTGATTTTTTTAAATTTTTTTTTTAGAATAAGTAAAGGACCCCTTCCGAAGCAAGCATGAGCCGTATTAGCCCTAAGGAACGTACCCTCATTTAGAAAACATTATTTTTGCTTAAAAAACTCAAAACAGTGTAAAAAACAATACTTTAGTTTTTGTAAGTTTTAAGAAGTGTTTTTCGGCTAAAATTTGTTTTGTTTATTTCAAAAAATCACGGAAGGGTCAGTCTACACACACATAAAGTTTGGTGAGTTTAACTTTTATTTTGTGGAAGTTATTCAAATTCAAGTTATTCAAATTTAAAGATAGGACCCTTATTTTGGCCCTTATTTTGTATATATATATATATATTTAGAATTCACTTGGAAAAGAATTTTCTCAAGGCACTTCCAAAATTCAATTCAGTTTAAACTTCTAAAGAAAATAGCTCAATATTCTTCTTACGGTAAAACAGAGGTTAATACACATATGCTTTATAAAATTAGCTTTTAATCTAATTCCAAAAGAAAAAGTTTGTATCAAATCAGTTTACAACTGTTTGGAATTTATTTTAGTTCGTACCCAGCATTTAGACAAGATCACAAAATATCATTTCTTCATTTCTTGTGACAATCGAAAAAGACAGTTTATGAATGAAAATAACATCTCTTCAGAAAAGCATTCAAACAACATGTACACAAATGAAATTTAGGTGTTTGTTTGTTTTTTCGGAAGAGAAGTCTTTTTTGATCGTGGCAAGAAATGAAAAAAAAACCGATATTTTTAATTGTAGACTGATTTGCTATGAACGTTTTTTATTAATCAGATTAAAAGCTATATTCAAACACACACACACACATAAATACATATGTGTGTGTATGTAGCTTGCGAGTCGAGTCTACTCTACTATTTAATACGGAGATCAAGGGGGATATATTGAATTTCCCAAGTGTATTAATGAAAGTGATGCAATAGGGCCGAGAGAGATTGAACCCGGCATGCGAAGTCCACAGTCTGCAACTGTAACCACTATACCATGCTATTTAATATATATATATATATATATATATATATATATATATATATGTGTGTGTGTGTGTTTGTAAGAGACAACGAGAGGGGGAAAGAAAGAGGATGGATGTTAAGAAGTTTCTAAAAAATGTGATGTTTGAAAGCAAACTGTGGAACCTGTTATTTACTGACAGACAAGTACTTGTGAGTCAGCAGAAAGAGATCAAGAAGGATTATTCTGATTTGGACATGTCAGTCGGTAAAACATAAGAATACGATTGATACCTACGATGCCCAGCAAAAGGATTATACGAGTGGCTGAGTGCTTATGTACATGTGTGTGCATATCATCCTCTGTGGTTGAGTGCCTATGTATGTGTGTTCATTGTGAGTGTGACTGTAGACATGCATACAATGCAATGACTTGTCAGTATGTATGCAATGTGTACATACAATTCAGGTTCTTTTATCTGAATCAATACTTGTACATATATACGTGCAGATGAGTACAATGATTATTTTATAAACAGGTAAAAATATATACAGCACTGAAACAAAAAATAGATATGAAATATATTATTTTATCATATAAGTATATATATATACATGAAACAGTAATATATATATATATATATATATATATATATATATATATACAGTAGTATATTTTGTGTTCTCTTTGATAAAAGTATTTTTTGTTTTGTTTGAATATTTTGGTCTATATTTGTCAGTAGTTTGGACATTTAGAAATATATGCTCAGTATGTGTGTGTATGTATATATATATATATATATATATATAGTATACAGCTAGTTGGGATTGATTGTTTAAGTAAATAAAGTAGCATGCAGAATAGCTCACTACCTACATAGAAATATATGTCATTATTTTAGCATCTATCAAATCTCTCTTCTCAACATCGTCTCTGCCTTGTTTATTTAAAGACGCATTTGATTTTGATGAGTTGTCATACTTAGAGTGCCAAACGTTCACAATTCCTTTTTATGAGTTTTTCTGAACTTGTTTTTCTTCTATGTAAGTTACTCCAACGAATTCACTTTAAAGGTTTATATAACTTTGTCTAGACAAAGATTTCTTTTTCTTCTTTATTTTATGATAAAACATGTTCATAGCTAATAATTGCGTTGGCTTTGTCTCGAAGCTTAATGGATTACTCTTCCCTAAACAATGAAGACTAGTTTTTGCAAGAGACTTTCACTTCTTTAAATATAATAATATTTAATCTAAGATGACTGTATATCTTCATGTGTATTTCAGTTCTTTTAACAATGTTTATACCATTATGACATTATTTTAACAATGTTCAATCCACTTATAACATTATTTTAACAATGTTCATACCATTATAACATTATTTAAACAATGTTCATACCCTTATAACATTATTTAAACAATGTTCATACCCTTATAACATTATTTCAACAATGTTCATACCATTATAACATTATTTAAACAATGTTCATACCATTATAACATTATTTTAACAATGTTCATACCATTATGACATTATTTTAACAATGTTCATACCATTATGACATTATTTTAACAATGTTCATACCATTATGACATTATTTTAACAATGTTCATAGCATTATAACATTATTTTAACAATGTTCATACCATTATGACATTATTTTAACAATGTTCATACCATTATAACATTATTTTAACAATGTTCATACCCTTTTAACATTATTTAAACAATGTTCATACCATTATAACATTATTTTAACAATGTTCATACCATTATAACATTATTTTAACAATGTTCATACCATTATAACATTATTTTAACAATGTTCATACCATTATGACATTATTTTAACAATGTTCATACCATTATGACATTATTTTAACAATGTTCATACCATTATGACATTATTTTAACAATGTTCATAGCATTATAACATTATTTTAACAAAGTTCATACCATTATGACATTATTTTAACAATGTTCATACCATTATAACATTATTTTAACAATGTTCATACCCTTTTTACATTATTTAAACAATGTTCATACCATTATAACATTATTTTAACAATGTTCATACCCTTTTAACATTATTTAAACAATGTTCATACCATTATAACATTATTTTAACAATGTTCATACCATTATAACATTATTTTAACAATGTTCATACCATTATGACATTATTTTAACAATGTTCATACCATTATAACATTATTTTAACAATGTTCATACCATTATGACATTATTTTAACAATGTTCATACCATTATAACATTATTTTAACAATGTTCATACCATTATGACATTATTTTAACAATGTTCATACCATTATAACATTATTTTAACAATTTTTATACCATTATAACATTATTTTAACAATGTTCATACCATTATGACATTATTTTAACAATGTTCATACCATTATAACATTATTTTAACAATGTTCATACCCTTTTAACATTATTTAAACAATGTTCATACCATTATAACATTATTTTAACAATGTTCATACCATTATAACATTATTTTAACAATGTTCATACCATTATGACATTATTTTAACAATGTTCATACCATTATGACATTATTTTAACAATGTTTATACCATTATAACATTATTTTAACAATGTTCATACCATTATAGTATTATTTTAACAATGTTCATACCATTATAGCATTATTTTAACAATGTTCATACCATTATAGCATTATTTTTACAAAGTTCATACTTTACTTTGTGCTGGACATAACTTTAAACTACACTCAGTGGGAGCTTTGGGAAGTATTTTATCACTCATTTGTTGCCGTTGCTCTAAGGTCCACTCTGACTCAGCGGGTCAGGATCCCATTGATTGTTAAAAGCAAATCAATAATTTACGGGCTATTTCTTTGCAACCAAGTGAGACAGTCATCTGAAGGTGCTACAGCGTCGCGCCGATCGAGAGCAATGGTGACTCAGATGGTTGAGACATGTGCTGAGGGCTGTAATGACACTATCACAAAACTCGCTTTTAAATTTGAAGTCGCCAGTTAGCGATTGAGAGGAAAGCCGATCTTACTAACATTTAGCTTATAAATAAGGAAAGTTACAGCATATAAGAAACACTTTTAAAATAAGTAATTAATGGATATTGCTACAAATACAAAGTATTGACAATAAACAGATTATTTGTATACATATTTCTTATATATATAACTTAGTAAATTACCTGTCCTGATATAGCATTAGTTTAAAATGTTAATGTTTTTTCTTTTTTTTGGGGGTGGGGGGCGGTATGGTACGGTCTTGGTGGCACCCCGTAAATGGTAAAGTTTATTAAAGAGAATAAATAATGTGGCCACGTTACTCACCCTGTTACCTAGAATTCATACCAAACACATACGTATTATTGACGCTCACGTGCATGCAACAATCAGTTTAAATATGTATTACTTAATATAACTCAAAATTTGATATAGAGCAATTCTTTTTCTATTAAATTTTTTGTATCTAACTTATTTAAGTTTGGAGGGGTGAGAGTGTGAGTTTTGGTGGACGCACCCTATAAATGGTAAAGTTTACAAAAAAAAATAATGTACCCATTTTATTCACCATGTTGCCAAGAATATATATTCCAAAATTCATAATGATCAATTCATTAGTGTAGGAGTTTATCCTGTCCAACGAAATATATATAAACATATACACATACCTAACCTTATATATATGCACTCCCTAAATGTTAAAATTCATAAAAAAAATAATGTGTCCATATTACTCACCGTGTTGCCTAGAATATATATTCCAAAATTCATAATGATCCATTCATTAGTTTAGAAGATTACACAAACACATATTTTCTTATATATATATATATATATATATATATATATATATATATATATTAGTAGAATACCAGTTCTAGAACGGGTATAAGCAATAAATGCAGCATTAGTTTTAAATTATAATGTTTTTTTCTTTCTTTCTGGAGTATGGTACAATTTCGGTGGCATCCCCGTAAATGCTAAATTTTGCAAGAAAAATAAAATAATGTGCCTACATTACTCACCATGTTACCTAGAATACATATTCGATAATTCATAATGATATATTCAATAGTTTAGGATTTTACCAAACACATAGAAGAGAAAATGAGACTACAGAAATTCGATCCGCTGATTCTTCAGAAAAACATTGACGCAATTTAGGGATTGAAAATCCCCCAGATATTATACACACAGAGTAAGCGACTGTGAAATAAATTAGACAATAGACACTATTACAATTCAGTAGATTTTTGTAGCTGTATCCTATTTTCCTTCTTTTTCCACTTATAAATTGAATTAATGTTTTATTTTACCTATATATGTTACAGACACTTTTAAATCTTATGTTTCATTATTCATGCTCCACTTAACAATATGCCGCCATTCTAGTCTTCTTATGAATCTTAATTGTTATTTCAGAATAATGTTAGACAACATGCTAATTTCTTCTGATGACTTAAATATAGCACAGTAGATGATTTCTTCACAGCTTAATAATAAGAAATGGCAAAGCGTTTTTCAATAGGATTTTAGGAGACCCTAGCGCATTCTTGTAAGATTTATTCACTTGTAAGGCAAAACCAATCACATTTTCTTGCCTATTGACATGACACTAATACGAGTAGACGATTTCAATCATTTATTCATTCATCATCATTTTAGGATAGTTTTCCTTGCTATACTTAGACGTGGCTTAAAGTTTTGGACAGTTGAGATTATAAGACAGCTACACTTCTGCATGTCAGCCTGTCTGTTAGAATGAAGACGTTTTATTGAAACCTTTTTGGAAAAAATAATGTAATTATAACAGTCAGATAAATTACAATATTCTCTCCGTATAGGTATTTTCGTTCTCTCTTTTTTTATTTATATATATATATATATATATATATATATATATATATATAACTCCGATTCTGGTTGAAGTAACTATTCAGTTTTACCACTTTTCATACATGTTCCTTTTTCTTATCCTTTTTTCTTCTTTTTTTTCCTTTTCTTTTCCTCCCCCTTTTCCCATCCCATTTTAACGTCTCTGTCGCACGCGCTGCTACATTCTTTCTTTCTTTCTTTTTTCAAATAGTTAAACACGTGCCAAAAACATCCTGCTGTGCGTTCTTCTTTTTCCTATGTCTTGCCGTTATTCAATAAGTTTCAATATTAAATTTTTGCTTTTCCTAAAGACGCTCGTTGAACCGAACGAAACCAGTAAAATCTCTTGCCTTTTGATGATTTATTCCCGTATTTAATTTGTTTTTCCTTCTGTCTTTTTCACACATCCTATCTTTACATCATTTCATTTTATGATATATTGTGCATTTTATCCTTATATATAGTTTTTGGTTTTCCTTTTTCATTTTACCATCACGTCGGATTACCTTCATCCTTCTCTTCCCATATATATATATATATATATATATTAATGATAGAGTTTATGTATCTGTGTCTGTCTGTCTGTCTGTCTGAAGCCAAAACTATACTATTTAAGACTATTGTACTTATGAAATAGTATAGTATATACTATTTCAGACTAATGTACTATCTTTAAATGCTCAATTCAGGGGCATAGTGTAGTGTAGTATGTGTTCTGTTGTCATGATACCATCCTCTCAGGCATTTCCTCCTCCTTTCTTGAGAGGTGTGGAGGTAGTGTAGTATCTGTTCTGTTGTCATGATACCATCCTCCCAGGCATTTCCTCTTCCTTTTTTGAGAGGTGTGGAGGTAGTGTAGTATCTGTTCTGTTGCCATGATACCATCCTCCCAGACATTACCTCCTTCTTTTTTGAGAGGTGTGGAGTTAGTGTAGTATCTTTGATGTTGAAATGATACCATCCTCCCAGGCATGCCCTCCTCCTTTTTTGGGAGGTGCAGAGGTTGTGTAGTATCTGTTCTGTTGTTTCACATTATCATTCTTTTTTCATTACGTTGTTAAGACAAGGTGTTTTGTTGTAAATTGAAGTTAAGCAAGGTCTATCTCGACCATTAGTAAATGGGTGACGATTTTGGAAAAATAAACTGCTGACTCATCCTTCCGCTCCTTCTGGAAGTGACGTCATTGTGAGATGATTTTTTCACATTATCATACTTTATTTTCATTACGTTGTTAAGACAAGTTGTTTTGTTGTAAATTGAAGTTAAGTATCTCGGCCATTACTAAATGGGTAACCATTTTGGAAGAATAACTAAACTGGTTCTTTGATATGACGTAGGCGCCTTCAATAGTATATTTAAACATGAGTTCTTTGATATGACCGAGACGCCTCCTCAATTTTTTTCTTTTCTTAACTATTTAATGGGGGGGGAGTCAAATTTTTTTATTTCTTTATTTTAAACTAAAAATATTCTTATGTATGGGAAGGGTAAAATAAATAACAAGTTGGGGGGAGGGTAAAATTTTTCTTTTTTTTTCTTATTTTAACTAAAAATATTACTATGTATGGTGGAGGGTAAAATAAAAATTTTTTTCTTTTTAATTAAAAAATATTATGTATGAGGGCGGATGAAAAATTTTTTTTTGGGGGGGGGTCAAAAAGACTTCTTTTTCTTTCTTAACTAAAAATATTTCTATGGGTGGGGAGGGTAAAAAAACATTTTTTGGGGGGCAAAACAATTTTTTTTGTTTTTTCTTTTTTAACTGAAAATATTTCTATTGATGGGGGAGGGTAAAAAAAATTTGGAGTGGGGTCGAAATTTTTATTTTCTTTATTTTTAACTAAAAATATTCTTGGACGGAAACAAAGAAAATCAATGTCTAACAACCCAAGAAATATGACTGGGGCTCCATCGGTTTACAGGTGAGCGTTCATTTCTGACGCGACAGTATAGCAAAAATAGGCGACCGGAGGGAGCATATATTTGCTAGTATATATAGCTATTTATATATAATATATAATAGATATATATAATATATATATAATATAAAAAGTCAGTATTCAAAGAAAGTTAACATATAAATATTCCAAGAAAGTTAACATATAAATATTCCAAGAAAGTTAACATATAAATATTCCAAGAAAGTTAACATATAAATATTCCAAGAAAGTTAACATATAAATATTCCAAGAAAGTTAACATATAAATATTCCAAGAAAGTTAACACATAAATATTTTTAAAAGTTAACATAAATATTTTTAAAAGTTAACATATAAATATTTTTAAAAGTTAACATATAAATATTTTTAAAAGTTAACATATAAATATTTTTAAAAGTTAACATATAAATATTAGTAAGAAAAAGACAAAGACATCAAAGTATCTATTTAGGAATATAAGTGTTGATTTTTACGACATTGTAAATGAGAAAGTAATTTTGATGAAAGCATTGAATTAGTGATATTTTACCACCTATAAATAGCTAAAATAGTAATATATGTGATAAAACAAAAGCGAAGTAGAAGTCGTTGGGGATAACTTATCAAAGATATAAGTGGAAATAAAAACGATACTAATAATAATAATATTAATAATAATATTAATTATGATAAATCACAAATAAGAAAATCAGGTAATTTCCTACTGTTTGGCCGCATATTAATTCAAGTGAAATGTGTTTTGCAATACTCACAAGTGAACAAACTTTAGTAGCCATTTGCAGTTTTGAGGTTTGGTAACAAACGCAGCCACTTACGGTGTACATCTTGAATTTTTTCCTACTAAAGGAAGATAGAGGGTCGATGGCTATATTTTCTGGCAAATAACACAGTGATAATTTTCGAAAAAGACTGGCTATTCAGAATCAAATATCGATTTGGTAGGTGCATTCCTATGAAGGTCTAACTTGTAAAATACAACCAACTTATTTATATACTAGCAAAAACTATCCGTCCTCCAGGCAGCAATTAATCGAGCTGTAGCCTTCTTTACAAAAAAAAACAAAGACATTTTTTTTATTTCACATTTTGGTAATTTGGAGAGTTTGTTGTTTCTTATTTCATTTTTACCAAAGGTCTGAAGAAGCTGGTTCTCGAAAGAGATCGCAGCTGAAACATGTATGCACATATGTAACCAATAATGTTGTATAAATAAAAAAAAATATACTAAAAACAGCTCTACTTGTTATTGAGAACTTTTTATAAACACTGAAGTTTAATTGGATTAACATCTAGGAAACAATAATGATACATGTAATATATATATATTTATATATATATATATATATATATATATATATATATATATATAAATATAGTAATCCACAGACAGCTGTTTCGTCGTTTACGAGTAATCAGTGTGGCTAGGTGTAGCAAGTTTATCCACACCGAGATTTTAAACACGAACGGTCAGTCATATATGAATGTGACCAAATAGTCAAATGACCGAACTCCATGCACTAAAACACATCGCCACAGACAGTAGAAATTCAGGCGTTCCATATGCAGTCTGTCTGTTTACATATGTATTTTTTATTACAGCTGTCGGAAGACCCAAAAAACATATTCTTTACAGAAGATTAATTCTTTACGCTAATGGGAAACCATTATTTCCTCTACCAGAGAGCTCGACCTACAGATAGGAGCATTTGTATGTATATAAAATATAATCATCCACAGACAGCTGTGTTGCCGTCTAGGACCTATCAGTGTAGCTAGACATAGCAAATGTATCCACTCCGACATTCGAAACCCGAACAGTCAGTAGCATATGAATGCGATGAAACAGTTCAAGTACATAACTCCTGCAACAGTAGAAGAAATCCAGGCATTATATGTGCAGTCTCTCTCTTTACATATATAGTTTTTATTAAGCTTGTCGGAAAATCTGAGAAATCTATTCTTATATATAAATATAAATTTTTACAGATTTTATTTTATTTGTTTGCCTCTGTAATGTTTGCTTTGTGTTTGTTCCTTGAATTAATGCTAGCGCCAGTTCAAATGCAAACAAGTTGAATTAGGATGATTAGATAAATTGGGTTCTGTGGGATACCGAGGCAGGGAATGTTATCATTTTATGCCTGTAGTCTGTACGATATATCCATAAGATTATGGAATCACAACACATGGAGAGGTATAGAAGTAGAATGATATGTATGAGCGTGTATATAAATAAATTTATAGGATGAATATCAGTAAATGTATTCCTTAATTCATAATTCCTGTATTTTGTAAGACTGGTGTGGATATTTTGTAAGAACGTGGGGAAGTTGAGTGGATTTATGCCCTTAAGCAGGAGGGGAGAATAAAAGTGTGTGCGGGTGTATAGTATATGTGGTGATATGTATGTAGATATGTATATGTATGTATGTATAGAGATGAGGTAACTTAGATATAGATGCATTTTTAAATTAAAAGAGGTGGATATTGGCTAGTATATATATTATATTGTATGAATGGGTATGTATAAAATTGCAGGATTTAGTAACGTAATTCTAGGCTAACATACTTATTTGATTGTCTTTTTGTATATTATATATGTGAATAAATGTTGTTTGTATCTGCATTTAGGTTTAAGTACTTGGTTTACGAATATGGGTGTGTTTAGATATGAAAAAAAATATATGTATCTGTATATATATATGTATAGCTGTGTGTTATGTTTGTATGAGTGTGTGTGTATATGGATATATGTGTGTGTGTGTGTATATATAGTTATGTATACGTGTGTATACAGGTTTGTATGTATGTGTGCATAGGAATAAAGTGTATATATAGATCAGCTTGGAAAGAACTTATCTGCTGACGGTTAAAATATTTGTCCTTGGTAAGTGTTAAATTGGTACTTTTACCAGCCCACGCACGCATATGATTATATTTAGGCAACTTTGAAAATGCTATCTTCGAGTAAGGTAATAAGATGTATCAAAGGATTTGAAAGCAGTCAAACATACTCAATAAACTTAAGTGATTAAAAGTAAGAGAAAGAGAGTGGCACGAATATGTAATTGAATATGAATACTGCCTCTTTAAGTATACACCCATCCCTTCCAAACCGATATAATACATGATAAAGAAGTTTGTTGTTTCTTATTTAATTTTATCCAAAGGTCTGAAGATTAGTTCTCAAAAGAGATCGCAGCTGAAACATGGATGTACATATGTAACTAATAATGTTTGTATAAATAAAAATGTATACTATATATGTATATAAGTATACATATTACATATAAATATATATATATATATACATACATATATATATAAATATACATATTACATATAAATATGTATGTATATATATATATATATATATATATATATATATATATATATATATATATACATATTTATATATATATATAGATAAATGAAGGAAGAGAGATAAAAATGTGAGAACGACAAATCTATTTCATCTTCGGTGTACTCGTACATTTACTTTCCATTACTTTATATTATTTCTTAAAATTTTTCAAATTTTGAACTTTGGTTTTTTCCCTGCCAAGATTTTAATCTTTGAAAAGCCTGACTTAAGGAAAGAAAAAATAAACATGGTTTTATCGAGTACACCTTGTATTGGACAACTGAAGGTGAAATAGATTTGTCGTTCTCACATTTTTATTTATCTTCCTTCATTTATCTACATAACTGTTCTCTCATGTATATTGAGCTTTAATCATTACACTATCAGTTCAATTCTCTAAAAACATACTTTTAATCTCATTATATATATATATATATATATATATATATATATATATATATATATATATATATACACACTTTTATATGTTCCACCCAATTATATAATGATTGTGTATTTGAGAAGACTCTATTATTAAAAATGTCTTTTTTCTCATTAAAAGATGAAAAAAAAAACAAGTGAATAAAAACAAATGCACTAATTGTATGAGTTTAAATCATAAGAAACAGCGTCCAAGTTGATTTCTCTGTTTCTATTAGTAAGATAAGCACTTGAGATATTTTCTGTCACTGACTGCCATCATTTTCAAGTAAACTAAGTTAATAATTAAATCAGGAAACAAAAGATAAGGAGATGAGACGAAAAGAAACCAGTTCTTTGAAAGAAGAGAGAAGATATTTTCAGAAGAACACGATATCAATATTTAGGAAATGTTCAACAATGGATAGACGAAGTCAATTATTACTTTGGCAATTTATTTATATATTTTTAATTAAATTTTTTAACATTTTTGTATTCACCCTAAACAAGGCATTTTATCACTAAAACGTAAGGGTTTTCTGTGATAAGGAGCCATATTTATGGGGGGGGGTCCTAAGTGCAGCAAGATGTTTGGTCACATTACATTAACATTTTTGCATCATGGTACAGTTGGTGAAACAGGGAACAGGGAAGGAATTCCAAAGGCAAGCTGTTGGAGGAAAGAAAGCTTTCTGGCATCTGGAGAACTCTACTGTGAAGGTGTGTGACCTTGCTGCCAGTCGGGTTGGTCAAAGGTATTTACGTTTAGGAGTTAAAAGGTACAAGTGCAGAATACATGTTAAAATAACTGTTTTCGATAGTAACTTAGACGTTTTGCTCTTCTGAATTGTCATAAAATATTTGTTTCTTTTTTTTATTTGATTCTAAATATCTTAAAATTCTTTAAATTAGATCTTCTCTTCATGTTATATCGTTTCACATCACAATTCCTTATTCTTTGTTGAATATGAACAATTTTTCATGTTATTTCTTCTTGCTTCAATTTTGGTTTGTCTCATGACATATCAACATTTTGTTTATGCAGGGCGTCTGCCCATCTCATTATCAGCCTTCCTCTGTGCTGCTTCCCGGTGAAAGCTTACATTTTATATATCAGTATATATTAAGCTCATATGATGTGTATGTATGTATATATGAAGATTATATCGTCTTTTGTATATAGATGAAACTTACATGCTGTCTCTGTATGTATGATATTGCAAAATGATGATCACCTATGTATAAAACGTTTGCAATTGGATATAAAAGGATTAAAAGAGATCATGGAAAATCCGGATTGATGTTGAGTTTGTTTTTTTAATCCATGGGGATAATTGGTATGAGGAGTTATAATGTTTGTATATGTTAAAAAATTCAGTTATGATATTGTTTTAGATTATCTGTAAATGAAACATAACAAATCTCCTTTGCTCAATACTAGTTGTGATCCTCTGTGTTGCCTGCGAATGAATAGAGCTGAAACACTACTTATTATAAACGATTCATTAATTACTTTACCCATAACTGGAGAGAAGATTTCATACATTTTCCAATTGCGTTACCATGTCAGTGAATACAAAAGGTTCAACCGGATTTGAACGTTTTAGTAGATTACACAGTTCACCTTAGTATCCATTGAACCACTTTGATATTCACTATTTAAATTCAGTTTCTATTATGGAATAAGAAAGTCTATCATGCTTTATCTTATTTTAAATTAGTCTTTTATTTTATTTTTTATAACTTTTTAGTTTGTAAGATGAGAACAGTAGTCTGAATAATCCAGATTAATTTATTTATTAATCCTGATCTAAAAAATTCCGAAACATAATATTTTAGTTGTATCTGAATTAAGATATTACTAAAATATCCATATTGAATCTTTGCTCTAATACTATCCATTCAAATATTGCATTTATTTTTTTAAATGTTAACATACTGATAGTTTATATAATAAATAAATAAATTGATCGACCATAGTTGAAGGCGACCTGAAGGCTACCTTTTCATTGGCTGTTAGATCGAGACGTAGGGGAGGGCACGATTTATTTCCCAAGATTGCTCCACTTACCCTTGATCATCACCTCATAATACTGAGTGTTTAGCAAAGGTTCAATCCTTGACCAATGATTGAACTTGGGTCCCCAGCCCATTAGCAAACACTCTAGCCATTATGCCAAATGGGCCAGTAACTTTAATCACTATTATATATCTATCACTTTTGTTATTCCATAGCTTATTGAAAATAAATGAAAAAAAGCAAATAAGAAATTAGTTAAAAACAGTGGTTCCGTTGTTTGTTATATAAAAAATCCTCTTTTGAAACTTTTCGGTGCACAAAAAAACATTTTATTTAAAAACATTTGATTGACAAAAAAAAAGAAACATCTAATAACAGTGGTTTTGCTATGGTCTGTTCGTTCTTTATTTTTATATATGCATTTTACTTTGATTTTCTTCGTCTGAATTTGTCGTCTGCCAGTCTTCAATTTATCGTTTGGCAGTTTTTGTTTTGTCAACTCTCGGGCACTTCTGAGACTTGCTTGAACGTTGACGCGAAGTCACAGAAACGCGGTGCTTTCTCTATAAGAATACCAGTATTTCAAGGTGTAGTATTTGAAAACACTTTGGGGATATTTTTAAGTAGGATGGCCCCCTAGTGTAAATGTTGTATTGTGGTTACTGAGATGATTCGAGCCAAGAGTATGATAGTCAAATTTGTCACATTAGACTAAGGATGACCAACGCTTCCCATTTTCCTGCATCATGTTATTAATGGCCTTGTGCCTAATTTTTCATATTTTATTTTATTTCATGATATGGAGAATAAATAATTGAATGTGTAGCATCTGTTCTGTCCTCAGTCAGTAAAAACAAATCCTTTTAGACTGAGGCTTTTTTGTGGAGAACTGGATTTTCTTCACATTAAAAAAACTGACTTGTTTAACTCCGCCCTGGTAGGACAACAACTAAATAGTGACTCATGCAGATAATCATATTAAAATATTTGTTTAACGTAATTTTAAATAGTAATATAAAAAAAAATAACAGATTTTCATTTGAATATGTATTCATAAAGGCAAAAGACCAATATTTTCTGATCGATTTTCTTAGCAAACTCTTATCATTTGAATAAATTATTTAATAACAAAGTTGAATTTATATAAAAACTATCCAAAGTGTATAGGTATATTTACTTTTGGCCAAATTAGACTATTTCCAAATTCTTTTTGAAATGATTTATTGTAATTTAGTTGTGTTTAATAATTTATTAGAGGTACAGAGTGCAAAGTTTGACACAAGGTAGTTTAAAGTGTAGTTTCATGCGTCTTGCATTAATCTGGGAATGATCCCAAAATGATCAGCTCCCTGAGCACTCTCTACTTATTTGGAGCCGCTGTTATTAGTGATTGATCTTAACTTTTTGACTTTTGGACAAATATAGAGTTGCTGCATTGCAGGAGAAGCTATATAGCCGATTTCATGACAAATAACAAAGTTCCACTAATAAAGGTACACAAATATAGCAGAGAGTCATGTAGTTTAATCTTCTTAACTTGTTACACCAGGTTTCATTCATGCTATGTTACAGTTTTAGTTAGTTTCTCTTCCAAAAGGAAATAAATACAGGGTCTGCCATAAATAACTATATATGACTGTACAAAGTTATCTGGTTATGCTACAACAGCGGCGTTTGCCATTATTACAACAGCAGGATAGCGCAAAGGGGCTGTTTCAACAGGATGGGGCATCAGCCAATTTTACTGCGCTTGTGCGAGATGGATTGGCAAGCGTGGACCGCTGAATGGCGGCCTCGTTTACCTTTGCCGACTTTTCTTTGTGGGGCATTCTCAAAGACAAACTCTACTCAGCAAAGCCGCGTAGCATCGTTGAACTTAAGGAAAAAATCTGAGTTCCTATTGCTCAAGTGCCGTTTGAGATCTATTCCAAAGTATACTGCTCCGTCCCTGATAGATTAGTAAAGTGCGTTGAGCTCCATGGAGAGCTTGAATAAACATCATGTTTTGTGTTCCAGAAAACTTCAGTGTATCCTTTGTTAGTTTCTATGTTGCATTTGCATATTTCCTCCATGTTACATTTATTCTGTTGAAGTAAAATTATGTAGTTACTTATGGCGGATCCTGTATATGTTGTGGCTATCTAATAGGAAATAAATTCGACTATTTTATTTCGCTTAACTTAAAGCAAATCTAATGCTAAGACATATAATTTATATCATGTAGCTTCAAGGCCCTCTTTAATGTTATTGCAAAGCCTCCCCTCAAGTTATAAAACAAATTAGACTGGATGTTATTTATTGTAATACTAGACATAGCATTAAAGTTGTTCATTTACACTATTAAGGGTGTGTAATAGAAGGAATAAAGAAGAGGAAAACGGGAAGAAAATGGAGGTTGTTGAAAAAAGGAAAGAAAAAGAGAAAATACGGTAAATGAGGTTAAGAAGAATGAAAACAAGGGCGATTGAGGGTTAATGGAAAATGCAGTACAAATGATAAATCATTTGTTCAAACTATGTACAAGTTAATATATTGATTTCTTTCTCTCTCACTTTCTAACTCGTTCTCCTCCTCTTCCCCAGTATTTACCATAAACGTTGCCTACAACTATTTTAGAGATTTGGCCAATGAATATTTTTATGTCAACATTTCAAATGGCACTGTGTTTTATCTTCCCCATTGGACGAGCAATATTTAAAACAGTCCAGATCAGATTTGAATGGAAATGCTTTAAGCATTTATGTGAAAGAAAAGAAGAGAAGTTAAGAAAGAGAGTGTGTTGTAGAATAAGATGGCAATGTTAGGTAAGGGGCATTAAGTGTTAGGAAAAATTAGTAGAGGATATAGGAAGAAAGAGGGAGTTGCAAAGGCTGTAAGTGGGAGAGTTTATGAGGAGTGGGGGTGGTATGGGGAGGAGGAGTGTTGGTAATGAGTTAATATTTCTGATCAATGCCCAATTTGATATGCATAAATGACCACTTTTAGTTGAATTAGGTTTCCCTCACCAAAATAGATCAAAATCTACAATAATTTTTTTTTGTTTTGAAGTTCATTGTCTTTAGATTTTGTTATAGATGAGAGGAGACACATAATAAAGTACATTTTGAATTGTTTATTTGTCATGGAAAAAAACTGGACCTTTGATAATTTACCAAATCTTAATGATATTTTAATAAAGTTAAAAAGAATTTCTAGTCTGGCAAGAAAGATATTAGCTTTAAAAAAAAAAATTCTTTACCATAGCAATGTGTATGAGGTCGTTTAGTTCAATGAAATTTTTTATCAAATATTAATAATCTTTGTTTCCTATTCTTTGCAAATATTTTAAGGGACATATATATGAGAATCTTGCATATAAATCTATGAATTTTTAATCAATGTATTCTCACATAGAAAATAAGAATAGATAGTAGAAGGCTTTTATATTTTATAAATTTTAAGTCCTTATTTACTTGCCTCCTCACGAGGGCAATTAGACACAAAGTCGTGTTTTAATGCAGAGGATATCCAACTGCCCCTAAAGGGGCACTCTGGATGGAATAAAAATAAAAATTGACCCAGTCAAGATGGATTTCTTCTCTGACAGAACAGAACAGATACTACACTTTGATACCAGTCAAATGGTAAAGAAATAAACAGATGCAAGTGTTATAAAAGATTATTTGAAAATCATTTTTTGTGCCTTTTAGTTTTGTTTTGTTATGAATGCGATATACATAATGATAGATTGTTTTACATGCCAAGTATCAAAACAATTCTTAAAAAACAATAAAATGTTATGGTGTATGAAAAGTTTTTCTTTTTTTATTGTAAATAGAATGTATGTGTTTTTGAAACTTACAGAGCTTATATGATTTTTATGTATGAAACTCATGATGTTTCTGTATGTGTTTATATGATGTTTGTATATATGAAACTTATATGATGTGTCTCTCTGAACTTTGTCTCTCTCTCCCTATATATATATATATATATGAAGTTTATGTCTGTGCATATCAAGCTTATGTGCTGTGTACATACACATATAAGATTACATGTGGTTTTGTAAATACATGAAACTTATATAATATTTATGTACATATAGTATTGCAAAGTGATGTGTCGTATATATTAAGTTTATATAATGTGCACCTATGAAACTTTTCTCTCTCTCTCTCTCTATATATATATATATATAGTATACAAATATATAGTATGAAAAATATATCTATGGAAATTAAAATTCACAGAGGCGTTCATATTTCATCCCCACAAGGAATAATCAGACTGAGTGCACAGATTGATTTTATTGATTGTTTTTATATATCTAAGTAGTGTTTACTCTAGCTTACTAACCAATCAGATTCGTTGCTATTGCTTTCTCACTGGTTAATGTTTTCATTGGCCAATGGCCGATCTTCTCTTAAACAAAAGCCCGACCGACCTTTAATTAACACCTTTTCTTTTGTTTCGTTTGAGTTTCGCATATCTCGTTTGTGAGTGTGCCATTGGGCAATTAAAACATTAACCTGTCACATAAACTAAAATGATGATCAGTGGTTATAGTTTTGGAAATCCCCTAGAAAAAGGAAAGTTTCTATGCTCAGTTTGTGGAAAGGGAGTCGGGTGAAATTCAATGTTTGTGGTACTTGCAAGCATTTTTTGTTGTACTCAAGAAGTGCAGTAGAATTACTGGTAGATTGAGAGATGATAACCAGTTTGTGTGTGCAAGAAGTGTAAGACAATGGAGACGAATAAGAACTCAGATGTGGGGAAAATATATGTGGATGACAAAGATATTGAGGTTGTTCAGAAATGTTGTTACCTTGATGATACCATTTGGGCATAGAGTGGAGCAGGACCTAGTGTGATAACAAGAATTAGGAGTGGGTGGAGTAAGTCCAGGGAACTTTTCCTATTAATAACCAGCAGAGCATTATCACTGTCGACCAACGGAAGAGTCATTCAGGCATGTGTATGCAGTGTAATGATGCATAGAAATGGAACCTGGCCGATGAGGCTTGAGGACATGCGTAACATGGAGAGAAATGATACGATGGGTGTGTAATGTGAGTCTTAAAGACAGGCTTAGATCTGATGAGCTCAGAGGTAGATTGAATCTGGACAGTATAGGGAGATGTGTATATAACAAGAGGCTTCGATGGTATGGCCACATTAAAAGAATGGATGAGAGTTCTTGGGTTAGTAGATGTAGAACAATTAAGGTAGCAGGGTCAGTTGGCAAGGGAAGGCCAAGGAAAACATGAGTGAGAGTGATAAGGATGATTATGAGAGAAAGAGGGATAAATAAAGACCTGGTCAGAGATAGGTTAGTTTGGAATTCAATTTCTAAAAGCCGTCCAACACATGCCAGCATGTAAAACGGACGTTAAACTGAATATGAGTATAATGAGGGTGGGGCAAAAAGATCTGACACATTTGTAGGGTTTAATGAAAGCAAAATAGAATAAATTATGAAAATAATATTAAGTTAGCAACTAAATTCCCACGTTTTTTTCATTTAAATTTAAAAGGTTTAATAAAAATAACAGCTAATTAATCAATAATGTATTCTCCTTTGTTTACAACTCCTTCTGAACGTTCAACAAGATTTAAAAGCAAAATGGAGGAGGTGTCGAAAATGTTCGTTTTAATTTTTTAATGATCTGAAAATAAACAGAAATGAACTTGAATTAACTCGAAAATAAAAAAAGATTACAAAATGATTCACAAATAGAATTCTGGTAAAAATAGATTCAAAAATTTGCAAACATAATAGATTTTATAAAATAATTTCATAAAAATTAAAAAGAAAAAAAACAGTGTGAACTTAGTTGCCCAGCCAATATTTTTATTTCACAAATGTACATATAATGGCATTTTGTTTTATGTGATTTGAATAATGAAAACACTATTTTTATTTCCTAAATGTACATGTGGTATCATTTTGTTTTATTTAATTTTCTCTAGTGATATCTCTAATCAAAAGTATACACTCATCAAACTCGATCTAATCGAACATTCGTCGAGAAATTGTTGCTATTTCACATGATATGATCCGTCGAGTTATGAACAGCTTTGAAGAACGTCTTCGACAGTGTGCAGTCACTAACAGCAAACATTTGACTGAAATAAAACTTAATGACATATGTACATTTGGAAACTAAAAATACTTTTCTCATTATTCATTCATTTGCTTTTGTTAAACCCTACAAATGTGTCAGATCATGTTGCCCTACCGTGTATTTTAGAGGAGGTGGTGTTTGTTCACATATTGTAGATAGGCAAGACCATGTAATCGGCATCTACTAAATGACAACACTTTCTGAAGATCTATGTATTCATTTCCTAAACAAAGAAGATCACAAGATTTTTGTAGACTTTTAATTTGTATAATATTTAATTCTATGAATGTGCCACTTGGCAATGCCAAATAGTTTAGCTCGTGATAACTAGTCAGAAAAAATTTAAGATTGGTGTATGGAAATAATCATTGGGATTAATGTTTGTAAAATGTGTAAATATTTTATGTAATATGCTGCTTTTTTTGGTTACACTCATGTTAGCATGGGTAATATCATTAAATAAACGATTAATTTAGTCCACGGGGTGGGAATAAACAAAGAAACTCACAAAGTGAAAAATGAAACTCACACAGAATACAAGCCTGTGCCTCTGAAAGAGGGATCACATAACGTGGGTGTTGCCTTATCCTGCTTGATTAACGAGCCATACAGTTAGAGAAAACTGAAGAACCTTCACAAATGTGTGAGTCTTATTTTTTCCTTTTTAGTTGTCTTTGTTTATTCCCTGCCCCGTGGACTAAATACATTGTTTATATAATGATTTCCAATGCAAACATGAGCATCAAGAAAAAAGCTTTGTAATACAAAATATACTGCCAGAAATAAATTTCAGTGTTAAATATGCAATACTGTATGTTAATGTTGCGAGTAGCAAATTAAAAAAAGATTCAAAATGAAAGGGACCAAAATTAAGTAATTTTATGACATTTTGTGTTCAAAAGATTTTGAATAAATTTGTGTTTTAATATAAAAATAAGATTGTGCTTTAAAAACTAATTTTGTAAAATTTAATAACAAATAATATATTGCAAATAAAATTAAAACAATGGTCATAAAATGTTTACATTGTATAGGAGAAGCTATATCAACATTAATTGAAATTTATTAATAAACTCAGTTTAAAAGTCAAGTAAAAGAGTGGAATCTGTGAGGAAAAGAAGAGTCAGCATTTGTTCATTAAATCAAAGTCAAGGATTTGGAGTTCACACTTGCAGGAGTCACCTTTGCACGCGTTTGCCTGCATGAACAATTTAGTAGAAACTGCTGATTGAACAATGACAATGTTGTCATGGAAACATCTGTCAAGGATTTTTGTGGGAGATTTAGGATGATTGCCGAACTGCCTTTGGATTGTCGTTTAAGTAGCCGGTGCAAAACAGGTGCTTGGCTCTTAGAGCACCTCTTTCTGATTGATTGAAGTCTAATTTTGGTAACCAATCGAAGTTGAGTATTTTGTTATGAATTAACCAATCAGTAATTATGGAAATTGTTTTGCTGCTGTTGTTTCTGTTGCTGTTATTGCTGTAACAGGGTTCGACAACATAAAAAGTAGCCTTTATATTCTGTAACTGTAAGATATGAGATGTACGCAAATATGAGTTTATTTAAACAAGAAATACATTTTTCTTATTTTGCGGGTATCAATTTCACATAAGTAGAAGGAATAGGATATTTAACTTATCTATTTCTCTCCTTTCCTCTTTGCTCTCTCTCTCTCTCTCTCTCTCTCTTTATTTCACCAGCATCTTTATCTTACCGTTGTCTTTTATCATTTAACTCTCACTCTCTTTCTCTTTGCACCTTCTCTCTCCTTTTCACCCTTGTTTTCTCTTTTTTCTTTGTTCCATCTCTCTCCCCATCTCTTTCTTTTTCTTCCTCCCTCTCTTCTTTCATGGATAAAAATGATAGATTAGTGTTTTTCCTCTAGTTATGAGCTTTCAAACGACAATCTCCACCTTCTTTAAATAGTTTGGGAATCAAAAAAAAACGTAAGATTTAATTCTTTTCTTTATCTTTTTTCACTCATTTGCTTAGTGAAGGCATATAAACCCTGTGTATCGCTTTATTGCAGGTCAATATTTTTTTAATTTTGAAATTGCTATGAAACGCAGAGAAGTGAAATTTGGTACAATGGAAGAGCATAACAAAGTGCCTTATTTCCCTGATTTTTGTGGAATTTGAACAAATATTTTGAAAGTTATGCTAATTTTTCTATTTTCTGGTAATTTTAAGTGTGTATCACTTTATTGCAAGTGTCTAAAAATGTATATTTTCGGTAATAAAACAATATTCTAACTTCATATTTCTATTTATATGAAATAAAGAACATATCCAGTAACAATATTAACCAAAAACAAGAACGAATTTCACATTATTTTGTTTAAGGAAATATTTATTTATCAACATAACTCCCATGCTTCAAAATCACTTTGAATAGCCTCTTGTCAACTGATGATGTCAATCGGCGGATTTGAGATGATGTGATGCTATAGGAAACTTCCAAAATCTTCCTCCAAAGTTCATCCTTCGACGAAAATTGAACACCTCCTTCATAAACTTTCATCTTTATTATTGACCAGAGCTGCTCAATTGGATTTATATCTGGAGAACAAGGTGGCCATGTCATCAAATTTTCTCCACTAATGACTAATGACTTAAGGTAGGATGCCGTAGCCTTGGCTGAGTGGGATGGCGCATTGTCGTGCATAAAAATCAATTTGCGATGACGCGCCAATGGAAGGTCATCAAGCCATGGTGACAAATGCTCATTTAAAAATAAAATATAAGACTGGCTTGTCAGTTTGACACCTTCTGGCACTCGAAATGGTCCAATTAGTTCATCGCAGATTATTCCAGCCCAAAACATGACACCTCCACCTCCCTGTTGACGACGGAATCGATGAGGGGTAGGGAATCCAAGAGGACTCCAAACTTTGGCCCACCCATCTGGTCCATCAAGGGTTGCTCTGGCCTCATCGGTGAAAAGAACATTTTCAAAGCTGGTTTTCATGTATTTCTGAGCCCAAGCCGAACGTTTTTCCTTATGAGTTTGGTTTAAAACCGGTCTTGCTATGGGCTTAATGCTTCTTGCAATTTCGTTTAAGACATTGCAGCGTGTCTTTCTGGACAAGGAAGATATTCCAGCCTTGTCAAATATAGCAGCACTGTTGCTGCCCGGCTGCTTGATAAGTTGACGGCGAATCTTTCTAACATCACGAGCAGAAACTGACTTTCTTGTGTTTTTGTCCTTCCTTGGTTTGATGTTTGGATTTTCAACGAATGAAGACAATGTTCTTCGATCTCTTCCAAGCTCCTTGGCTAGATCTACGAGAGATAAACCTTCTGCAAGGCCTGCAACAACACGCACCTTTTCACTAGCTGTCAATCGACCCTTTCTAGGCATTTTGGGAGACCTGCAATAAAGTGATACACACTTTAAATTAACAGAAAATAGAAAAATTAGCATAATTTTCAAAATATTTGTTCAAATTCCACAAAAATCAGGGAAATAAGGCACCTTGTTATGCTCTTCCAGTGTACCAAATTTCACTTCTCTGCGTTTCATAGCAATTTCAAAATTTAAAAAATATTGACCTGCAATAAAGCGATACACAGGGTTTATGAACAACTAGCTGTTTCTATCCGGCGTTGCCCGGGAGTCTTTTTATTTTTCATTCAGTTTGCTTTTGTTTTTGTTTTTTTAACTATGCCGTTTTCCTTTTACCTAGTTATTTTAAAAAAAGAATTTTGAAACTTAAATTTAATCATTACGGTATCGTTTAATCATTAAATTAATAATTGACCCAAATTGTTTAAAACTATAA
Source organism: Sepiola atlantica (assembly GCA_963556195.1). Taxonomy (NCBI): domain Eukaryota; kingdom Metazoa; phylum Mollusca; class Cephalopoda; order Sepiida; family Sepiolidae; genus Sepiola; species Sepiola atlantica. The sequence goes on from OY744515.1 coordinate 63,741,074, forward strand.
CTAATTTTATTAATGTATTGTTGTTTTCATCTCCATTTATAAAATAATTAGATGTAAATAGCTTCGAAAACGTTCAATCTTTAAACATATGAGGAATTGATAAGAATTTGAAAGTCAGAAATTACTTTCTATTATACAGTTTAATATGTAAACCGAATTTGAAAGCATTTCAACTTTAAATGTTTCCAAATTCCTTTCAAATTTGGAGGGATCACAAAGTAATTTATTCCTTTATCTTTTAACTATTAACAAAATATTAAAACGGCTGACTTATTTACGAATAAACTGAATTGTATACTTGTAATTTAATTTCATAACTAAATAATTTTTTAAATAGTATTTAATAATAACGTGTAAGTCACGTGGAGGCGAGAAACACACACACACACAGACAGACACACGAGAAGTGGTAACACAACTTTATCATATATATATTTTTTTAAACTTTTGTTCACCCCAAACAACACATATTGCCACTGAAGATTAAGATGCAACTGTGATAGGGGCCGGATTTATAAGGAAAGCAACCTTGGTGCAGAGTTGGGCAACAAGATGTTTGTTTATATTACATTTAAATTTCTGCATGTTGGTATGGTCGAGGAAACATGAAGTAGAAAGGGAATTCCAAAGGCAAGTGCTGTGAGCAAAGTAGCTATCAGAGTAGAAACTCTTCCGGCATCTAGGGATCTATACAGTGAAGGGGTGGGATTTTGCTGCTAGTGAAGTGGGTTACTTTGTTGAGGAGGTATAAGGGCTGCAAGTTCATCGGAACAAATTCCATGGAATATAGAGATTAGATGTTCTAACCCATATTCCATATAATATTTATACTTGAATTGACTGTTATTCTGATTTGCAACTTGGGATGCAGTTTGATTTGTTGATGCAATTCCAACTATCTCTTCATCTAAACCAAACTATGTAATCTCCATCTTACTGTGTGGAGAGACATTCTTTGATAAATGAATCTAAAAATCAGGTTGACATTATTTTACAACTTCATCTGAATCAAATCACACAAGACTAACTTTTTATGCATAAATATTCATGAATATTTATGCATAGGAAATGAGAAAGTCAGATGATTTAATCGGAAATATTGTAGCTGAATTTCTGCATTTTGAATCGTCTTCCTTTTGAACAAAGTTTCAGACTGATTTTGATTTTACTGCCTATCTTCACTTCATTAAGTCTTTAGTGACTCAGCCAGAGATTGATCTCACAATCGTGAAGTAGTTAAATCACTTTGGCAAATAAAGTAGGGAAATTCGAGGAGATGAATCTTGGAGTCTTAAAATGATGTTCTACTAGTGGGACCCATGGAAATTCTACAGTTGTGTCCTTCAACTGTTATATATTGCTGCCGTGCTTAAAAATATTTTAATTCTATGGACGTCCGGCGTTAATGTAGACCCCACGATATTTTTGTACCACCTTTGTTCAAACTGAAACATACTTATCTAAGTACTCTGGTTAATGTCGTTTCAGAATATATCTTTCTTTTGATATTGCCTTTCCATCGACAAATACACTCTAATAGTGACCATCTATATATTCATCTTGGAATGATTCTATAATTGATCTAACTGAAATTAAACTGTTGAAATATTGCAGTCATGTATCAAATAGAAAACGCGTCTCTTGCAGTATTTCACTGAGACTTATGTTCTAATTTTGCATAATAGTTAGTGTTCACTAATGGGCTGGGAGACTGGGGTTCAATCCTTGGTCGAGTCATATCGAAGACTCAAATAATGATAGTTGATGCCTCCTAGTTCGAAAAATCAGCATTATAAGGTGAAGATCAAGGATAAGTGGAGCAATCCATGGAAAGGAATGGCACACTGTCAGTGTAGTAGAGTCAATGAAAAGGGAGCCTTTGGGTTGCCCTAGACTATGATTGATCTATTTTTTATGATCTGCTATATAATTTAAGATTATATTTTTGTTCATGATAAATAATAAAATATACAAGTATCAATTTTTGTATTTTATCGAGAACGGGACTTGAAAAGTTCTTTTTACTAAAGAAAATAACGAGTCGATTATTAATATTTTAGAACCTTTCTTGTCAGTTTGTATTCAGACTCTATTTTATTGATTTCAGTTGGGATGAGACAAAGAACAATACGGAGACATTATTTGAATCTATGAGAATAAAGGCAAGGTAGTAAAGCCTGTCTGGAGATATGCAAATAGCCATCAATGGAAGGGCCTTGCAAGTAACATGAGCTTGTACAGCTGACAAAGATTGATGACTCCTGGGAACATTTACACTAGACTGTCTCTCTCTCTCCCTCTCTCTCTCTCCCTCTCTCTCTCTCTCTCCCTCTCTCTCTCTCTTTATCTCTCTCTCTCTCTTTATCTCTCTCTTTCTCTTTCTCGTTCTCTCTCTCTCCCTCTCTCTCTCTCTACGACAGTGTAGACCATCGCTATACCATGTAGGACTAGCAAATAAGAATTGGTAACTAAGAAACAATACTTACTATGAAAAAAAAAAACTGAGCCATTTCTTTGTTTTTACATTCATTGATGTGAAGATGTTGGATATTTTTGTTGTTTTATTAGAAAGATGCCATTTTCATTCAAAAATATATTTTCATGTTTTTGCTTAACTTTTGAAAGGAATATTTTCTGCATTGCTAATATCCCCAAAATACAAAAGTAAAATATCGGCAATTTTTGCCTTCTTTCGTAATGCATGTGCCATTTTTGATTTACAAATTTTCGTTTGAGATGTTTCTTTATATATTTCTCTCTTTTTTCTCTCTTCTTCTTTTCGTTCTCTTTTGTTTTCTCTTTTCTTTTTCTCCCTTCTCTTCTCTTTTTCTCCCTGTTGTTATCTCTTCCATTTTCTTCCTCTTTTTCATTATCTTTTTTCTTTGTTTTCTTTCTCTTTACGTTCTTTATTCTTTTCCTTTTCTTTTCCTTATTTCTTTTTTTCTCTTTTTCATCTTTTCATCCTCTTTTTCTCTTCTCTTTTTTCTTTCTTTTATCTCTTTTGTTTTCTTCTTTTTCAATGTCTTTCATTTTTCTTTCTTTTATTTTTCTTCTATTCTTTTTCGTTTCCCTATTTCTTTATTTTTCTCTCTTTTTCATCTTTTCATCCTCTTTTGTTTTCTCTTCACCTCTTCCTCCTTTTCTCTTTTTTCTTCCTCTCTTCCTCTTTTTTCTCTGTTTTTATCTCTTCCGTTTTCTTCCTTTTCGTTCTCTTTCTCTTCTTTTCTTTTCCTTTTTTCTTTATTTCTTTTTTAGTATATATATTAAATCTCCTCATACTTTTCTTGACCAAAGTAAATGCAAAAACAGAATATTTATCTTTTACTCATCTCTAAGCATCATTGCCATTTAACATGGCCGCCTACAAAACCAACACACCATAGCCAAACCCACCGATCATAAGCTAACAACGGAATCCTTTCTCGTTGCTAACTTGCAATTTCACTTCCATGATTATTTCTGCTTCAGACATTCTTTCTCTATATACAATGAAAATTAGTGTGACTGGTCATCCTTGATGCAACAAATTCTCCTTTCAAAGCAACTCAATAAACCTTCTGGATCAGTTGAATGCACCTATAAGCCTCAAAGTACAAAATGTATAAATTATACAACTAACTGTAACAATATATCTAATATAACAATGCGGTCTATCACAATATTGAGCAGAAACCCAAAAACCATAATTCTCGAATAATCAACAAAATCGAACCTAAATGTCATTTTAGTGTTGGGTTAGAGAATAGTTAACAGTCGAGAACTCGTAAACCAAAAAAATAAACATATAATTTATATTAAACGCATTAGAATGAAATTCTCTACCGAACTTGCCTAGTTTTAACGTGTGGAAACAATTTGTAAGATTTTTGAAACGGTAAAAGTACGGAATAGTTAACAATCTAGATCTCGTAAAATAAACCAAAAATATGACAGAACCCACGTATGGAAACGATTTGTAAGATTTTTTTAATTGCTAAAATCTCTTAGAAATCGTTTCCGCATGTTAAAACATGGTGGGTTCGGTAGAGAATTTTATTCTAATGCGTTTTATATAAATTATGTATTGTTGTTTGTTTGGATTTACAAGTTCTTTTGAAGGTTGAAGGTTTAATCCTCAGTACAGGCGATACTAAGAATATATTAAGAATTACTTAAGACTTCTACCCAATCATGGATGACCATCTACTGCCCCTTCACTCCCCTGGATAAAATAAAGGGTTCAGTTTTAAATTCCATACAGGTTCCTGAGTTTGACATAAAGATTCCCTAAGTTTGACAAGATCCGCTTAAATAAGGTCGGAGGTTACATGGGCCAATATGTGGTGAAAATAAGAACCAAGATGAGAACAGTAGTCCAAATAATACAGATTAGTAATCCTCATCTCAAAACTTCTGAAACATAAGTGTAAGAAACGATTAATTAAGTAATTAAATATGTGAGAAGAATGCAATCAATTTCAAAATATTAATACAATTCAATGAATTATTGAAGTTTAATAAAAATGCTATACTTATTAAATGAAAGATATTTAAAAAGGAATAAGTTTCTAGTTCCAACTTCGGACCTTGATTGCAAGTATCCTATCATTTTCCAAGGCAGATATCTGAATTTTCCACTGAAAATGTAATTTTTATTATTTTCAGCCAGTCGAACTGTCAATAACTTGAAAGTTTGCCAAGCTAAACAAAATATTTGTTATGAAAAAAGAAAACAAAAAACACCTAAAATCTTCCTTTGTTAATTGATTTATTTCAGATACATTAGTTCTATTCATTTTGCTTAATAGGTCTATTTTGTCAGCAATAAAACTGGTTTAATACCTTAAAAAGCAAAATAAAGAGGAGAAAAATGCCACAAAATTAAGTACAACTATATTTTCTGATCACAATGTTTATATCTATGATGAGATAAAATCATTGTTTTCTTATGATTAGATAAAGTCACATTTTTGTTTATTTTTTCTCTATTCTTCAGAGAACTGGAATCAAATTGGGTTAAAAAACATTTCTTTATCAATTCGCTTATCTTGCATTAAAATAATCATAATCATATTAAACCGAAAATGTCCTGGAAACAAACAAACTTGTTTAATTGGAAATCTTTGAAAAATCGGATGAGCAAATTTTAATGAAACATTCAGGACTTACTTTTTGATTAGTGTTATTTACTCACTAGGGGTTTTCATACACATCATCACCAGTGATTGCTCACTGACAATAATCATTGGTGTTCCCTGGAGTTTGAATGACATCAAATCTCCCCAGATTTCCAGCACTCTTCACTTATTTTGATAATCATTACAAATCATTTTGCGTTATCACAACAGCCATTTACGATCGCCTTTTCTTATCATATATTTGAGGGGGTATTATTCCCTGCTCTAAACATGAACAGAAAAGGCCTCGAAAAGATGCTTGATATATTATACAAAATTTATAAAAATTGGGCACAAAAAAGTGACATTAACTTAAATCAAACCATGTATTTGTTATTCCTTAGTTTCTTCAAAGACTTAATGCTGCCATCTGTGTTTGTTTAGTCTTGTAGCATTCCCAAGAATGTGATTTTTTTGTTGAGGCATTGTGAACAAATTTATAAGTTTTCGAATATTACTTCTTTTTATCTTCAATATAGTCATTTTTCAATGGAACTAATCAATTATTTGCCCACAAGGAAATTGAAGCAATTAGAAATAAAAGTAAACTTTGAAGAAATGTAACCTCAACGTTGTTATTAGAATTTCGGTAAGATCACTTGAGTCAACAGTGTGTATCAAAAGTCTTGTTTTGACCATTCTCCAATCTTTGGTTCCTTCTTGTAAGACATTCACTTGTCTCTTTACCACAACGAAAAAAACTTTCCATTCTCCCTCCATGTGCCTGGCATCAGGCAAAATTGCCATGAACAGAGTTTCTTATCAAGGGCTTCCCACCTGTGGAACACACTACCACAGGACTGCTTCTCTGATGATTACAACTTGGTCATCTTCAAATATAATGTCAAGAGATTCTTGTCATAAACCGCCCCATAATCAAACGTAGTTCATACGTGATCAATATTAGCACTCCCATAGTGTTCCTCATCTTTTGGCTGGCAATCATTTCCATCTCATTAACTCTTATCCTCAAGTAGCTCTTGGCCTTGATATGTGGTG
>OY744515.1:63752228-63907228 GCA_963556195.1 Sepiola atlantica
TTTTAGAGGGAATCATCAGTGCTCGTAAAAAATAGAGTAACCCCCGAAAATTGAAAAAAATAATATATTTGACTATAGTTTAAGTCAAAATCTATATCGATGGGAAACGATAAAAGTAATTATGCTGGATGGTTAAAGCACTTGGTACGAAGATACTATGATTATGAAACGAAATGAATGCGGAATGCAATACATTTTTTTTCCTGTCTGGAAGGGTACCTCTTTTTCATGAGCACTGATGATACCCTCTTAAAGAAAAATAAATGGTTTATATGTTTCGAACATTACATATATCTTAGTGGTAGGCCAAAACTATTGTATGCAAATAAAATATTTTTATAACAGCTCTAGTCCTACACTTTGTGCTACAAAAAATTTATATTTAAAATTTATATATATATATATAACTGTTATTAAAACTATTAGGAAGAGGGTGAGCGTGTGTGATGTCAGCCCAAAAGGGTCGCTTATGAAAAGTTGTGGTTTTAAAAAAATGGTAGCAGTAAGAGAAAAAAAATAACTGGAAGGTGGGGGGGGGGCAAAAAATTGGTAGCGGTCGGAGTTATTTAAGCCATGAGGGAGGAGGATGAAGCATGCGTCGTGTTTATTGAGGTTATATAGTTGGTATTGAAGCAGGAGAACGGGAGGGTTAAATATAAAAGTCGCATAAGGGGATGGTGTTGGGGGCTAGAGGACGAAAACAAGATATAACGAGGAAAAGGTAATGTATTAATATTTAATATATATATACACACACATGTATGTATATATATATATATATATATATATATATATATACACGACGATATATAAAGACGAAACGTTGATGAATACATAAATAATATTTTTGGTTTTCCTTTTTTCATTTTCCATTACGTTGGAATATTAGTTCCATTTTATATATATATATATATATATATATATATATATATATATATATATATATATATATATCCAAGCAAGCGTTGTTGAACGTCACAGAACTTTCTCTTTTGTAAATCTTCTTCGTGAGGTTCTCAAACCGTCGAGCTATCCTTTTGGTTTCAGGTGGCAGTCCGTAGAGTATATTCCCGATTGTTCTTAATTCGGCCATTTTTTTTTCGAGCGCTTTCGACTTTAGTCGTCTTTAGGAGTAGTTGATTATTTTTAATAGGTAGACTTGAATTAATGTTTTATAGGTATAGTTAAGGGCAAATGAAAAAAAAGAGAGGGTGTGTGGTTGAGTTGATTTTATTCTATCTGTTTATGCATTTGGTTTTATTGTTTATTTATTTATTTTATTAATTCTTATTATTACTATTATTTATTTATTTATTATTATTTATTCTTATTACTATTATTTATTTATTTATTTATTTATTTTTATTACTTTATTTTCATTTAATTATGGAATACGTTTAATATGTTAGTACCTGTGTTGAAAGCTATTTTGTTAATATTAGGCTGTTTAGTTTTAATGAATATTGCTTCTAGTATTTTAAGTCTGCTTATCTAGTTATTTTTGTGTATTATTTTGGTGTTAGATGTTAATATTTTCCGTATATCAGCCGACTGTAGCCTTTTGTTATGTGTAGTAATGTGACGTTTGATGGCGCTGGTATCAGATAAATGGTAAGTTAGACGTCGAGAGAGAGTTGTTGTAGTATGGCCAATATAGGTGCTATGTACTTGTTCTGTTTGGGTTGTAGGGAGACATTCCTTAAAAGGGCATGAGGACATATATATATAACGCTAGTTTGGCTGAGGGTTATATTGACGGTGTTATTTTTTAATAATTAGGTTATTTGTTTAAAAATTTGTATAGTAAATTATTAGTTTGATCTTTTGTTTGTTGGTCATTAGGTTTAGTGTATTGTTTTATTATGTGAAGTATTGCTTTTCTTCGAGTTTGAGAAACTCAGGAAGAAGATTTACAAACGAGAAAGTTCCGTGACGTTCAACAACGCTTGTCTGGATAATGACTTGCTGCCTAAGTACACACACACACACACACACACACACACACACACACACACATATATATATATATATATATATATATATATATATATATATATATATTTATGTATATCTGTGTGTGTGTGTGTGTGTCTGTGTCTTAATAATAAATAATTGTAAAAGTTTTTTTCCATCTATCCTAACTATATTTACATCAAAACCGATTTGGGTTATTTAATTCTAAATAAACGAGAATATTTTGAAATAGCGTAAATATAGTCATCTCCAACCTCCCTCAAACAAATTTTGATACTGCTCATTTGCATGTTTCTTTCTTTTGAAGTTTCTAATAAATTAATATTATTTATACATTTCTAATTTGTATTGTCAAATTTTATTCTATATACACAATTGCTTTATCGATAGTACTATTATAATTATTAATAAAATTATATATAGAAATGTTATTAAAAAATAGCGCTTTAAAAACTGTTTTGCAATTTCATTTTCAAGGGAGATTATTTATTTCCGGCATTAGTAAAACGTCAAATGTTGCTGACATGTAGAGAACAGATACTACACTTTGATCCTATCCAAAAGGCCAAGGAACACTAAAAAAGTAATGTTTTTATGACTAGTCATTTTTAAATGAACGTAAAAAATAAGAAAAAGAAACTCAATTCAATCGGAATATCTTTCAATGGAGGTGGGTAGTGTAGTATCGGTTCTGTTTTCATAAGACCGTCGTCCCAGGAATTACCTCCCCCAACATTTTTTCCTGAAAAATTATAAATATACATAGTTTGAAATAAAAACGTTTTTCACTTAAAATGCAAACCAATAAAATTGAATTTTCTGTTTTAATTGTAAGTTTTTATTTTTACATATAAATTCCCGTATCAATATTCTCCCTCCCCCCAATAAATAAATAATAATAATAAAAAGTCATGCTGGCCTTTCTTTTCTTATTTTCGCTCAATCTACGCAAGTGAAATAGGAAAAGGACTGAACATACTCTTTTTATTTGAGGTTAATTACTATTTCAGTCACGTCAATTATTTTGAGTCAAATAAATTTGGGCTTTCTAACTTAAACCATGTTTTAGTAAAAAAACAACAACTTAATGTTTGTTTTTGTTATGCCAAGTTTCACCATACACATGAAATGCTGAAATAAAAGGTAATTCGGAAAAATATAGTCGCACACTTAACCATTCAGAAAGAGGCTAGCTAAGGAAGATCGATAACTCAAGTTTATAAACATGTCTTTCTTAACTACAAAATTATGAAAAGAAGTTATCGTTCTTCCTTAGCTAGCATATTTCTTTTTTTTTTCATAAAGAAGGGGACTGTATTTTTCGCCCAATTTTTAATTTCAATTCACATGGACAATGAAACTTGCCATTGTTTTTAATCTTATCAAAATGAATAAATCCGAAAGTTTTTTCCACATATTCTCACTATATTAACATTAAAATTATTTAATTATGTGTAGTATATTTTCATTCGTCACGATACATTCCTCCCAGGCATTACCTCCTCTTTTAAAGCGGAGACAGTATAGTATCCGTTCGTTCCTCACGATACCATTCTCCCAGGATTATATTTTTATTTGTGTGTGTGTATGGAGAGGGGGTAGTGTACTATTTTGTTGTCATGATATCATTCTCCCAGGCATTAACTCTTACTTTTGTCGGTGTAGGGGGGTCGTTCGTCATCATATTATCTTCTTAGTCATTACCTCCTCCTTTGGGGCAGTGTATGTAGTTAGTTCATCATAATATCAGCCTGATATCATCCTCTCAGCCAAGCAAAAATATATATATATATATATATATATATATATATATATATATAAAAGACGAAATACTAAGCTCTCCACATGAGTCGATTTGATTACATTGTGTATGTAATCAATTTGACTCATTTGAAAAACAGACATGAAGCGATAAAAAGAGGTGATAAAAAAGAAACAAACAAGAGAGCGAAAATAGTTTTAACTAAGGTTTATTCGGATAAAAAATAAGTCCGGGCGAAAAATAAACATACGGATAGGAAAATGAGGTTCATTATATCAGATGTTATCTCCATAGACAACCAGAGGGAGGTAAATAGAATTATGGATGGAAATGCAGACATATTTGAAATTATTGAAGTATGGTACAGAATAAAAGTTTTATTTTTATTTTTTATCTGTTATCCAGATTAATGTTATTTTCTACGATTATAAATTTAGCTAAACTAGATGTAATACGGTAGAAACTCACCTTTGTTTGGTGATGTGGTTAGACTGGCAATTATAGTTGATTCAGCTAGTTGACGAAGATTTTTATTGTGTATTAGTTTTATTAGTATGGTCTTAGTAAAATTGAAATTGTAGTTGAAATCTGACACGTGGGAAAGAAGTACGTTTTGGTAATCATTTATTTTCATGACTCTTTTATTGTAAGGAGAGCGCATATCAAGGTGGAAAGAATGATTAAAAGAAAGAAATAAAGAAAGAGAGAGGTAAAGAGAAAATTTAGGTTGTCTGACATTCGTTGATATTTGGTGTAGACATGACGGGAAGAGACAACTGAACAAAAAGGCATGCATATTAAAATTTCAAGTATGATCACATAATTAAGAAACAATCTGTTTAAAAAAATTATTTTGTAGCTATTGTCTAACTTAATTTTGTTTCCTCAGATTATAATGTTTGTGAATATAGGTGTGATTTAGTAGAAGCCGATTCGTTGTTTGATAATGTGGTGAGTTTAGAAAATGATAGATCATTCAATAAGTCAGAAAATAATTATTTTAGAGATAATTAGTTTTAATAAATGTTGAGTAAAATTTAATGTGTGGTTAAAATCTAACATGTGGTAGAAAGAGCGTTTTAATTATTTATTTTAATGACTCATTCATGCTTATAAATTCTTTTTACTAAGATACGTTGTGTTTCACCGATTTAGTATTTGTCAGATTTATTGGAATCAAGTAAATGCCAACATTTCATTTTCTCATATATGTTTTCAAATTTTAATTATTTAAATTTGAATTAATTCTGAAGAAGTATTTCGAATAATAAAGACGTGAATTTATTTTATTGTATAGTATTGGTATAACTACTTTTTTTCATTTATCATCTCCATTTTGTAAAATTTTATCCCAACTGTTTTTTTTTCACTATATACACGTATATATTAAACATAGAGGGAGGACAATATTCTAATTAAAATAAAATGATTAAAAATAGCAAATTGTCTTTAGATTTAGTTCTTTTTAGCATCATCTTGAATGATTGTTTCATCCTTATAAATTAAAAATAAACCCCAAATAATGTTTCTTAATTTTTTAGATGAGGATTTATAATGTGTATTATAAGGATTATTCGAACTATTGTTCTCATCTTAGATGTTATTCTCACAACATTTCGGACGATCTAAATTCCGACCTTCTTCAGGTGCGTTTTGTCGAACTCACGAATCTGGTGCCACAGATAAAGTGCTAAGTAATAATCATTTCTAAGTGACAGTCTTCTGGAGGTTGTAGGTTCAATCCTTAATACAAGCGATACTAAAGAATGTAATAAAATTTACTTAAGTTTTCTATGCGTCATGACTGACGGAACAAGATCAATCTACCCCATGGATTTAATAAAAGGGTTAAGTTCGAAATTCCGTAAACATTCTTAAGTTTTAAAATATTCACCCGAATAAAGTTGGAGGCCATATCGATCGAAATGTGAGAAAAACACCCAAGATGAGAACAGTAGTCCGAATAATCCAAATAATACAACCCCAACTTCATATAATGCTGCAAAGTTTCTTGAATAATTAGAACTTTTCTTCTTTTTTTTCTTTTTGTAGGAGGTTAGTGTTAAAGCACCAATAGCTGATGCCAATCTTGTTTGTTTCTGGGTTTTTTTTATACTAATGTATGACTGCTTATCAAGGCTCAGAGGCTACTTGAGGATAAAGGTTAATGAGATTGTCAGTTGGACAGTGAACAACACCATAAGAGGATTGGAAATGATGGGTGCAATGGTGAGAATTTGATTAAGAGGACGGCTCAACAAGAATTTATTAACATTGTATTTGAAAACAACCATGTTGTAGTAAGCTGAGAAGTAGTCCCTATGGTATTGTGTTGAACGAATGAGAAGTTCTTGGAAAGAAACTTTGTTCATGGAAGTTTCGTTTAATTTTATGTACGCAGAGGAAGAAAAGAAAATTATTTACAGTGGTTGTAGCTAGATGGATTTTGCTCTGAATATTTTACAGGGAGGAACCAGAGATTGGAGATCAGTCGAGCACCTACCATAAAAATAACGATCGAGTTGAGGAAGACTAACAACCTCTCTTCTCTGATAAAAGGACTGTAGAGAAAAGAAAAGATGATCCCCCACCAGTCAATTTTCTATTCTTTCAAGGCAGGAAAGAGTGCTCTGAGCGGCACCTTCCTAGATGTGGCAACAGTATTCTATCCTCGGGCGTATCTAACTGTATATAGAAAATAATTCCTGTTTGTCTTGAAAATATTTGGCAGAATGACTGATCGTGCTTGAAAAATACTGATATTTTGGGATGGTTATTACATTCTTTTGAGCCATACACACGTTTTCTACTATGGAAACAAGGAAGACTTTATAAAATAAGTTCACACTTAATTTTATTAAATATAATCGTGTACACATATATCAGAAGCATACGTTGATATGAACAAGTGACTGTATGTACCTATGTAGGTGTGTACGCATACTTAATATCAAGATGCTCATCTTTCTTTTTAAGCACGCGCTTGAATAACATTTTTATCATTTATGTTTCAAAGTCTGTTTTTCACAGAATTGAATCTGCCTAATTGGGTAGAGATCCACCTTTATTTTGGGTAAATATTAATTGTGTTACTTAAGTACCAAGATAAAACAGGATTTGAAATCAGAAATGAATAAATAAAAAAAATATATTCTATTAAATTTGTCTTTCCCACGAAGAGCAGATATTTTTATAAAATCAATAATGTCCAAATATCCAAAGATATCTGTTCAGCTTAATTGCATTTTCACAAACAAGATATGTAAGGCCACTATTCTTAAATGTAATCATCATTTTATGCTATTATTATCCAAGATGTTTCCTTTGTTTGGCTTTTTTTTTTATTGTGCCAATTCTGAGGAGATGATTGTTGCCTACAATCTTTGCAGTAGAGAATCATTCAACTGAAGAATGATTTAATTTCAGTTCTCACCAATGGCAAAGTTATTAATTGCTTTAGAACATTAATGCTCCGCCGACGCTCATTTACTCGTATTCAATTTTGATTTAATTTAACACTTAATGAAATGGGTTTGCATACTTTTTTTTTAAGTTGTTAATAGTCTTAAAAGTGCTGTTAACCCATTACTAGTTGCGGATGCATGAAATAGTTTAAAATTCATGTAGACATGGACGACAGTTTTATAAGTTTTGGGTGTGATAAAAATGAATGAACTGTCTTTTTGCATAGTTTCAACATTAGTTTTACCTCTGTTAGGATCAGAGATATCTTCCTTGAAGGCGTGATCTGGTATTCTTGTCTTCATGTGGTCGTAAATTTAGAAAGAGACTATCTCTTGTTGACATGACCGTGAAACTAGTTTGAAGTTATCTGACCCGCTCTGCTTTTTAAATCCTAATGGACTTTGTTACGGTTATTTTTATGATTGCGTCAACCGACTCTCAAACAATAGTCAACGACTTTTTCGCATTTTCTCCACATAACTTCCGCTTTGAGATTTTTTATTTCTTTAGCTGACGAAACTTCAAGCAGAAAAGGCGTGTTTGGCTGCTGTCCCAAATAGAGGGCAGCATGCACAGTGGGGCCGGGTATAACGAGACGAGCTATCCGTCTATGAATCTGTTTGTCTTTCTCTCTCTCTCTCACACGTAAGCAAGTAGACTGATGTTTTATGTGACTGTCTCTTTTTTTAACTAAAGCTTATTTTATAAACATCGGCGTCCAAGTAGGTTCATCAGCAGATGAAAAGAACCTAGGTTCATGGTAACGACACGGATGTATAATGGTTTATACACTGATCGGCAAGTGAAAATGTAACAGTATTTCTTGAATTCTTAGAATTAATTTTCCCAAGCTGCTTACTTCATGAACTTTCATGTATTTCTTGTCTTTAACCGTTTTTTACTGTCTAATCCCCGACAAACTGTAAATAAACGTTGAATGTTACATGTTAACCAAATGCTTTTTTGTCTTTCTTTCAAATACAAGTGCCCTATTCGTTGATATGAGAATACAAACAGAACAATGGTTGCCCCATACGCATAAATTATTATATTGCCAACACGTGTGCAGCTAAAATGATAAAGTGCATATAAAATATTCATACTTTACACCTCTTTGACATCACAAGTGCTATAACGAAGCATGAATGAGGACAGTTCTAAAGATAACAAAAAGTGAAAGATTACATTTGAAATGTTTTAGTACAATCTACATTTGAAAGTGAAAAATTACTTTTTTTCAGTGTCTGAATTTTATTTTGATAGCTTAGGATGTTACACACTATTTCCGTGTAGAGGTTTCTAGATTCCAGAAAAATTGTCTACTCAGCTTCTTTCTTCGGAGAACTTGCCTTTGGAATTTCCTCCCTGTTCCCTGTTTCCCCGACCATGCAAACATGCATAAATTTGAATCTAATGTGAACAAATATCTGGCTGCCCAACTACCCACCCAGGTTGGCCCCTATAAATTTGGCCCATATCACAGTAGCGCTTTACACTTGTTTGGTGTGAACAAAAGGTTTAAAAAAATCTAAATAGGAGAGGGTTTGGGAAAAAAATTAAAATGATCTCCAAAATGCAATTCTATTTGTGTTATTTACATATTGATGTCCGCAGTTCTCTCTTCATGATTCCTCTGATAGTATTGTAATATTTATGTCTTCATTCCTGTATAATAAACATAAACCTGTTTTTGTCGCATTATCACAACATTTGGAACCACCTCTGCACTGTGTGAGCAACAATCTTTGCCAACTAGTTGATTAATCTTGTCGTATGAGAAATTCTTTTCCCTCGTGTCCGGAATAGCAATCATACAAAATCTTTCTCCATTCTCGCGATTGAATAGTTAAACATTTACAAAAGAAAATAATCTAAGACAAAAATAGTTTCTCAACAATTGTTTTACATCTGTTTTTTATGGCATATCAACCCTTTTGTGTCTTTATACTGAAACATATACTTATGAAGCTATCTAACGAGCTATTAAAGATGCATTGCTATTTTATCCATAGTTAGTGGAAGTTCATCGGTATTAGCGTTCAAGTCACTTGGTTCGCTCATTTCATAGTTCACATCATAACCATTCTGCTATTCATTTAGCTTTATCAACAAAAGTTAATTCTTTACAAAAATAATGTAATATGAGGCACTAATATTATTAAAAATATCTGTAGTTTTATTATTATCAGTGTGACAAAACTTGCAGAAATTATGAAACAACAAAATATTAAAAAATGGTTTGCTATGCTTTGAAAAAAAAAAGAAGACATACATTTTAAATATATAGTATTTTCTTTTAATGAATAATGACCAATTAATACATTTCTGTTGCTTCATTAGCAAATTGTTTTTCTGTTTTTCTTTTTAGCCGTATAAACACTATGCTGTCTCTGGGATGCGTTTGTTTTGTAGAAAACGTGCAACCTTCGGGCAGCTAGCATAAACTCTTATCGACAATCCAGACTTTGAGCCATGGTATATTTTAGACAGAGGTTTATTGTTCATCCACAAAAGTAAAACTGAAAAGGAATAAGAATATTGTTCAGAAACACGTCAATGCAAAATGGAGATACGGCAGAGACGAGGAGTTGACTAAAATCTAATGGAGGCATAAGCTTAATAAAATTACAGAATAGAAAATATTTTGCGTTCAGAAATAATGCTAGAAAGTAGACGAGTTACAAGCGACGAGATATAGGCTCCACATGGGAGAAAGAGTAAACAAAGTTCGTTTAGATTAAAGAAATATAAAAAGAAAATAATACTAGCACTATTTAATTTTATTTTTAGATAGAAAAAAGGCAATAATTCTTACTGGCGATGCTTAAAATGTTGGGATATTTAAAGAAATAAGAAAACTCTCCACAAAGTGTCTTGATGAAAGTAGCTAAATTGATCGGGGACAACGCACCGGAAGAATCTCTGGCTAGTGACGGGCTAGAAGAAATCTAAGAAAAAAAACCGGGCAAAGGGAGATAAATCCTACGGAATGTATTCTGCACTAGACAAAACAGTGTTGTAGCAAACAATACGAAAATACATACAAGTTTGATTATCCACTGCCTAGCTTTGAATGTGATTCAATCACCTGACTCTATCTTTCTCTGTCTTCTGATACAAACGCTGAAGGCAAAAGATGTTCATTGAACAGCCTCCTTATTCACTAGGTTCTTTCTATCCGACAAGATGTGACATTCTCATGTCCTAAGAGCTTGATATTTTTACCCATCATATCGACACTCCTTATGTATCCATACACATGTATACATATTCTCTTACACTTCTTAGCAATGAGACCAAAACCAATATATATGCAACACACTCTCTCTTTCAAATCTTTATGCACATATGTACAGTACAGTATCTTCTCTCTCACAGAACACATCAAATAAATGTTGTTATTGTTAATCATGATTCAGCGTTTCTCTCTTCGGTTTCCAGGGATATGAGCGACTATCAGGTATTTCACAGTGTAATGGTGACTAATTGTTGTAGTCTTAAAGCGCCGAAAAGAAATAAGACAACAAGGAGGTAGTTAACAAAAGTATGTATTTACAGAAAGTACAGAAGTAATGGGTTAACAGAGACTGCTTCTGAATTGGTTATAGTGAGTCTCTCTGTTACCACTATTCATAGTGTCGGGAAGAGTCTATGTAGTGACAGAATAGGGTAGATCACCATGACAATGGAATAAAAAAAGCAATAAATTCAAATGCTTACACTTACAGATGCACTAAGACTAATAGAAAAGGTATGAATCTCCACTTTCTCTCCTGTCAGTAATTGCTAAAAATTAATTACATACTATAATGATCCTATATTCGAATGTAAAATAATAAAAGAATGCTTCAACATTTCTGAAACCACCCAATATCATCATATTTTTTTTTGCTATTTTCTGAAATGCAAGTTTGAAAAATAGATTTTAGACAAAGAAAACTTTACAACATTTTAATATTATTATTATTGCATTCATAAATGGCTAGGTGTCAGACTTACTTATCTTGAAGCTGGATCTGATCTCTATGCAGACTGTTATTCTGACACTCGGCACCATTGCTGGCTGACCAAAGTGCTTTGGAGAAGTACGCTACTGCATAATGGCCACTGATATGGACTATGTTATTGATAAATCGAGTTCAATTGCTTACATTCAATTGCACATTATTACCACAGGGGAAGTTATAAAACATAGTTATTTTTCGTATGAATATGATATCAATTTCTTTATAATTGGTTTTGTTGTGCCATTAAATAACAGACAGGCTGACCATAAAATATAGGAACTAAACCAAAATCTTCCTATTGCTTCAATTTGGAAAAAAAGAACTGAAAAGTATAAGAATGGATCATTTGATTCAACTTTAAATTTCATTTTGCTTAATTAATTGTTAGTTGATAATTTATAACTAGTTTATGTATTTGGATAGGAAACTTTATTATAGTGAATGCATGAATATTTCATGGGGTTAATATTAATATTGTAACTTATACATATAGCTAGAAGAATATCCGTCCTAGGACGAGTAAAATTAATCCCCGGAACAGAACAGTTTTGCACCATTTCATGTCCCTTTACGAAGATTAAAATATACTGATACTAAATCGTTTAGAATACTTGATCACAATCCATTGCATGATTTTAGTTCTAGAAAATGTATAAAAATTGAGGCTTAAGCTTAAGGGGTTTTAAGAAATTGAAATTCAGGGAATCTTGCTTAATTGGTGTCTAATGACTATGGGTCAAGTTTAATGAAAATCTGTCATATTTGAATTTTCAAATGGGAGGTTGTGCACACATATGTTCCTGAAAAATAAATCCTCAAAATAATCCAAAGAAATTGAAATTTGGGAATATTTATTAATTGATGCATAACACCTGTTGTTCAAATTTCATAAAAATCAGTGATATCTGAATTTTCACGAAAGGCTGCCACCCCCTCTTTGCATACAACTTAAACTAAATATAGCCCATATTATCTACCCTCACACCTAGCAGCTGTGTTCCAAAATTCATAATGATCGGTTAATTAATTAGGAATTCATCCTGTACATACAAATATATAAACATATACGCATACCTAACTTTATATGAATAGAGGTATGTAATCTAAGTACATAGGTCGATCATTCTTCTGAATTCAATCCTTTTTGGCATATTGGAGCTATGACTCTTGAAAAATCAGTATTTTTATTAATAAATTTTCAGTTCCGAAGTTTTTCTGATATCAATTCCTTTTTCTAGTGCCAAGGCCTCCAGTTCAAACTTCAAAAATAGCAGTGAAAATTAAGCATTTATTATTCATTCTAGTTTACAGCACGAAGTGACATGTAATAGAAATAGAAAAATCATTAACTTGTGACAATGTCCTTTTTTTAATGGCGCCACTTGCTTTACCAGTAATTTATCCAAATAGCTGAATCAATTAAACATAAGTTTTAAAAAAACATTCTAAATTTGGGAACAATTTTTTTTCAATATCTGATTAAACATTTTGATATTTTATTACAAAAAAGCTTACTTTATAAAATAAAAATCTATACAAAAACCCTAACCCCAAATCTATACAAAAATAAAAGAAAACAAAATTTCAGGCAAGGCCGGGGAGGTAGAGCTAGAGCATTTTGGTGTAATGCTTCCATGTCCATACTTTCAAATAACCTAGTGGTGCAATTGAAAATCATTTTGCTGTTAATAGTAACTTTAAATCGCATTGTATAGATGGTGGTGAAATATTTCTTGATAATTGGTACCTGAGACTTCTTTAAGAATTTTATTTTGATTAGTTTGTAAGATATTTCGGAATTTTTAGATGTTAATTTGGATAATTTGTATTATTTAGACTTCTGTTCTTATCTTGGATGTTATCTCACAATATTTTGGTCGATGTAACTTCTTACCTTCTTCAGATGAGTCTTGTCGAACTTGAGAATCTGTACGGAATTTCCAACTGAACCCTTTATTTAATCTGCAGGGGGTAGATTGTTTTCGTTATGTCAACCATGACCAGATAGAAGTCTTAATATAATTCTTAATAATATTTTTTATTGCTGCCCGTACTTCAACATTCAGAACTTAGAACTGATTATTACTCAGCAATTTATCCGTTGCAGTACGGTGCATGTTTGTAAGATATTCTTCTGCTTGGTTTTCTTAACTCTTCGAAGAAAGAAATGCTTCAGTTTTCTCTGTTTTCTTTATTTATGAACTTTCCAACATTATTTGTAATTTTTTTCTATTTCGTACCGATTATTTTTATTGTTTCCTAAATACTGAACATACTCCAAGTTTTTATTGTTATTTTTTTTTTAAATATGAAAGCTGGATTATAACAAATTACAAAAAAAATCATCGTGAATGAATTAATTGATGTTCATTTAAATTAACTTTTTTCAGGTCTTAACAGCTAAAATATTTTATTCCAAAATACTGAACTGACCATTCTACTGTTGATAAACAGAATAGGAATGAAATTAGTTTGGTCCAGTTGTTTAGTCTTCTATTGTATATCTTTCAGACATTATAGCATTTGATCTTTTATAATCAAATTTGCATATAGAATACATTTGAAATCTATCAAAAATACAAGAAATTATAATAATAATAATAATAATAATAATAATAATAATAATAACAACAACAACATAGATTTCGCCATCCCAGTCGCTCACAGAGTGAAGATCAAGGTGGCAGAAAAACGAAGCAAATACATGGAACTTGCCAGAGAACTGAGAGGAATCTAGAACATGAGGAAAATCACTAGAATATCAATAATTGTAGGAGCACTGGGAATAGTCTCGAAAAACCGGAAAAAAGAATTGTAATCAAAGTGAAGATTAAAACCATATAACGTATTGTAATGATGAAACAGTAAAACTATTAAAGAAAACTCTTCGAATGCAAAAACCAACCTACATCAGCAACAAACGCTTACCAGCCACAGGTAAATAGAAATAAAACAGAAAGAATCACACGAGCCCAAAGGAACTAAAACTGTCAGGAATTTCATAGACTGACACCACCTCCCCTACAGGGAGATAAAAAAATGAAAAACCAATATAGTGGCATTAGCCTCAGCTAATATCACTCAAAATGGGCATACACGGTCAAGGGTAATTGAACGACCGAGAAGTGTGAGCACCAACTAGACCTCCACTAGAAGTGTGCAAGAGTACTGAAACCTTTGGGAGACATTTTGTCAGTCAAATTCCAGAGAAAACAGACGGCTATTGCAATAATGCAAATTTTGCAAATTAATTTGCGAAGGTTATCGAAAGAGGTGGAGAATGCTGGAAATCTAAGGAAACTTGTCACTCAGATGCCATGGAAACACCACTGGTTATTGTCAGTGAGCAATCACTGATAACGCCCTGTGTGAAAACTCCTAGTGAGGAAATAATAATAGTGTTAGTAGTAGTAGTAGTAGTAGTAGTAGTAGTTGTTGCTGTTGCTTCATAAAACCTGAACAAAAGCCTAGGAGAAATTTGAATCAAAGAAAGGATTGACACCATACAAACCACAGTATTAATGAAAACAATCGAAATATTTTTTTAAATCCTTAGAGTGTAGAACTCAACTTACATAGCCAGGTGATACAGACCAACTACATCATCATCATCATCATCATCATCATCATCATCATCATCATCATCATCATCAGGTTTTAATATTTAAGGTGCCACAAGTGTCCCAAACTCCGGGGTGGACAACATTAGGCAACGTCTCATGCCTGCAATACAGAGGGTTGATACCAGTCATGTTGCAAGTAGTCAAGTCATTTCGTACACACTCAAGCCAGGGTTTTCTTTGGTCTTCCATGCACCCTCATACCTGGGGTATCCATGCGTGTTATTGAGTTGATGCAGGAGGTGGCATGCTGTACATGGCCAAACTATCTGAGATGCTGAGCGTGAAAGGCATCCAAAATCCCACTAATACCAAGCTTCTGATAGAAGATGGCAGAGGTGATTCTCTCCTTTAGTTAGCTGCCGTATGCACATCTACCTGAGTATGGCACGATCATTACACTGAAGCCGTTGCATGTCAGAAGCATTTGGAGCCCACGTCTCACTGCCATGCAAGATGATGGAACAAGCATAGGCCGAAACTTTTTTATTTTGTTTCAACCAAGCGTGCCTTTTTGTGGGAAGCTTGATTTCCCCATATTAAAAACCAACCTTGTGTTTGACTCTGCTCTCGTGTGGAGGCAAATAAATAGATACCGATATAGAAGGCATTTAAATATCAAAGATTCTGTGCACAAAATCGTCATGCTAAATATTCTTAGGAAAGTCATTTTTTATGTTCGAGGCTCGTTGTTTGGAATATCGTTTTTAAAATGTTCAGATTCTACATGTGACTTGTTCAGAATATCTGTCTTTGTTAAATATCTGTGTTTGAACCAGCAGCTGTTAAGAGTTAAAGAAAAAAGCTTAAAAAATAAAAAAAAGAATCAATGTATTTGATTTGCTGTCTGTTTTACAAAAGAAAGCATTTGACAGTGGTTTAAATTGTAAAACAATAAAATAAAAATGGAATGAAATTAATTGATTTTGCTTTTATAAAATAAAAAACCAGAAAAGAAATGAACAGAAAGCAAAATTTCATTGGTATTTATACAGATAAATTCTCTAAGGAACTTGAATTTCCCCTTGCTATTAGTCCTCAAAATATTAAACAATAAAACCATGAAATAAAATAATACTTTTATGCTCTTTTCTTTTTTTCCCTGGAAAAATGAATCTTTTTTTTTATTCTCATTCAGTTTCCATGGTAAATATTGATTTGTATTGTTCTGCTCTGTCCTTTTATGTTCGTATTTTTATATCGAAAAGTCCAATGTCACTTGGCAAACTGTTTCAGTTTCCTTGTTCTGGCAATGTCATTGTTGACTTAATGCTTCTTTTTTTTATTGAATCTGCCTATACACTCTTGCAATGCTCATCTGGTCAGTTCTCTAATTACTCAGTGTATTCAATTATTTTTATTGTTAATTATCTATACACAACAGCAATACATCCATGAAAATAGGAGGAATCCAACGTCACTTTTTACTCAAACAACTAAACAAAACATTTATTCTGACTTGACAATACTAGTGAGCTTAGTCTTTATTTCAAAATTTTTTAGATGAGGAATGATAATTTGCATTATTCAGACTACTGTTATCATCTTGAAGATTATTCTCATAACGTTTCGGCCGATGTAACCTCCAACCTTCTTCAGGTGATTCTTGTCGAACTCGGGACGTTTAGTGTTTATCTAAAATCACAATGTTATTAGGTTGATCTATATCTACAATAATTGCAGCCATTTTAAAAATCATACAATTATAAAAAAATTTATTGGGCAAATTTTATAGGTTTTACTTGGGAAATTAATACATCTGGAAGGAAAAATAATAAAGTAAAGTCAGTCGGATTTTCGATTTTTGTCAGCGATACGTTCCTTCCTACAAAATCAATATTACATTCTGAATAACCATTTTATTTTGTTGGACGTTGGTTCATGTTGCTAAGAAAGATTTAAATGTAATACAAGTTAATTCCTTTCAGAAAATAATTTATCCAGTCGGTTTTATTTTCGTATAGTCGTCATCTTTTAAAAGGGAAGGTAACTCTATATTCGTTCATTACATACAAAGTGTGTAACATCCGTCTCTATCTTTTTCTCTTTCTCCCTTCCTCGTTTTTTCACATCCCTCTTCCCCACCTCTCTTTCACCTCTGCTCAGCCGATTCCTCTCTCTTGTTTTAATGTATTGAAAATGATAATAATGTAAGTCATTCACGTCACCAGTTTCCCCCGTCCTCTCCCCAACCCCATCTTTCTCTTCTGCCCAGCCCATCTCTCTCTCTGGACATACATACACACATACAACTCTCCTTGAGGAATTAGTCTTTCCAAATTAGTACATAAGAACATTGAAAATGGCAGAAAAACTGAACCCCCCCACACACACAGACAGACAACTTTTCTTTATATTATAGAAGATATATAAAAAGTGACTGTCATTGCGATAAACAGTCCAACTTTATAAATAGCGGTATGTGTGTGTGTGTATATAAAACAAAGATATAAAAGAAGAGAAAAATAATATTTGGGAAAAAAAAGGGACGTAACTTTGTAGTCGTCCATTACAGATTTCTCTTTCTTTGGAAAAAAATGATAAAATTTAGGGAAAAGAATAGCATAGTTTCAAAAAAAGAAAAGCAAAACAAACTGCAATTAGATTTTCTACCGGGGAACGCCGGGTGAGTATAGCTAGTTTAAAATCAAAAGAAAACAATGTTTTAGACTAAGACGCTAAATACACAAATTCAACCATTTTATGAGCGGATCGGATCAAACATTTTGAATTTTTTTGAGAAGTGTATATTCGATTCCTATTCTAAATTGTGTGCCCTGTGACAGCAATAAAGTAGTACAAGTCAAAAACCGATATAGTTGAAATAGTCAGTTGGAGTGAGATGATAATGATTTAATTATAATTTTTCTAATATTTGTTTTTATGGAAATCGTTCCAGACAAGGCATGAAGCCACTTGATGTAAGGAGCTAAAACAGAAAAAAATACTACTTCACGGTCAAAAACTTTGCCTTTGCTAGAAACATCGCGAGGACTTATAGGACAAAATAAGGGAAACAGGAGTTACAAGGCTAATATTAAGATGATTTTTGTTTAGATGAATGATTTATGAATAATTTATAATATGGCATAACCCGGGGGGGGGGGAGGGGCATGGACAAAAAAAATAGAAGAGTTAAAAAGTGTATGTAACATCTTCCTTTTAAAATTTTTCTTTCTAGCTCTACCTCTCTTTTTTTTCTATCAATCTTTATCACCCTCCCTTTCTCTTGCCCTCCTTCTTTCACTTTCTACCCCCCATATCTCCCGCTCACTCCCCCATCTCTCTTTCACTCCACCGCCCTAATCAAGAAGGATTTCCCCTCCTCCAATAGAGAACCGAACAGATACTACACTTTAATATTAGCCCCAAAATCGCTCTAAATGTCCCCCATTCCCGACTAATTTTGTTCCTGGTCACCCCCAAAAGAATGAATATTACAAAAAGAAACATGGCCGTATTCTGTCCGAGGTGAAAAAGAATATATTATCTTTGTGGATGTGTCTTGTGTAGTGTCTTACTTTTAGCTGAACACACACACATACAGCTGTCCTTTATACAGTATAAGATTAGAAATTAGATGGGTTACCAGTTCTAGTGAATAACATCAGATAAAACCAGAGCTTTAACCATTCCTATTTATTTTTAAGCTGCTCAGAACTGTGGGTGGTTCACCTCCAGTCTCCATTTTTTACAAAAGAGCCACCCAGCTATAACTTTTTTTCGGTCCATCTTTACCTTCACAACCCTATTAAAAATTAAACCTAAGAGAAACTCCTCTTCATCAAAATCAGGCCTTGTTCCTTTTCACTCATATTTCAAAATGGTGAGTTCAGCTACTATTTCTTCTTAGGTGAACTTGCTTTCAACGTCATATCATGGCGATCATATACATGGCGAATCTTTACCAAAATACACTGTGGAAATCTTTTAATCTGCATGTCTATACTAATTATATTTGTTCTTTTGTTTCTATCACTTTTTATTAGAAAAATGGAGATATGTAACAAAGTTATCCTTTCGGATAAATCAAACTTTATTTTTGACTAGCCAATTTTCATTTGTTATTATTGTACCGTGTTATTGGCAATATAACAAAAGCACTTCACTACAATGTATTTTAAAAATTACTTAGTCTGGCCCAGACGACTGCTAATGAATTTAAAAAAAAAATATTTCTAAAATAAAAATAAATATAAGCACTGAGCATAACTCATTTTAAATTGAAGAATATAATAGGAGTTGTCTACCCTAAATTAAAAAATATGCCAAAAACTAAAAATTAAAAACTAAAATGATTTCACTGCATCCTGGACACACACATATATATATATATATATATATATATATATATATATATATATATATATATATATCAATGTCTATGTGTGTGCCCTATAGAAAAAAAGGTTAGAGAATCTATATAAAATCTAAAAGTGTATTCTTATGTAAAATTAACTGTGGAAGATAATGGAAGTATTCTCGAATTTCTAAGTGTATCCTCAAGGGGGCTATGGAGCAGATTTCGTCAAGGGTGGCGTGAGTTTTTAAGTCATAATTTGGAAAGAAAATACTGTAATTTCAATGTATTCTTTCCGCTCAGCATTTTCTTTCAAAATTATTTAATGATTTTAAGCTTCTCTTCGGACTAGGTAGGGAAGGACAAGAAACTTGGAAAGTTTGGATGTAGTACTGCCTTGGAGACATCCTTAATTTTATTTGGGTGGTTTCAGTAGCGTTCTAAATGAGAGAAATAAATGTAAGATTACAGTTTTACATTTGGTAAGTGGTATATAGTAATTCAAAAGTGCTCAACATCCTAGATAGAGCAGGCGTGTTTAAATGAAGCGTTGTATGGGAGAAAGAACGTCTCTGTATTTTGTTAACTCGGTGTTGCCCGGGATCCATAATAGTAACAATACAGTATTATATTTAGTAAGTGGTTTAAGTTTATCCAAACTGCTCAATATCATAGATAGAGCCAGTGTATTTACTCAGCGTTGTCCGGGAGCCATCAATATCCTAGATAGAGCAGGTGTTTTTAAATGCTGCGTTGCCCGGGAGAAAGATGTTCACTGTATTTTGTTATACTATTGTGTATACCAGAAAAAGTACTTTGTGTTGCTTAGGAGTCAGTGTTCAATATCTTAGATAGAGCAGGTATATACAATAATACAGTAGTACATTTTCAATGTAGTACATGCTTGATGGAGAATGGGAAGACAAGAAACTTAGCATTGCCCTAAAATATAGGTTTCATTATACTATTAATGGTGAGTGGGAAGATAAGAACCTCGACGTTACCTGGGAATAAATTAAAACAAATATAGATGTCTATATTTTTTAGGGAACTGGGTGGGGAAGAAACTCGGTGTTGCGCAGGAGCAATAGCTTTAAAATTGAAAGTTCAGGTGAATTACTTATCTTATTATTATTTTCAATACATTTAAACAAGAGAGGAATAGGCTCGGTGGAGGTAAAATAAGAGTGTAGGAGAGGGAAAGGGAAAAAGAGAAAAATAGAGAGACAGATTGAGATAGGTAGAGAGATAAGAGTTTTGATATAAAGATGTTACACACTTTTTAACCTCTTAGATCTTGTTTTTTATGGCCCTTGACAATGTAGGGTAGACTTGCTAATATATATATATATATATATATATATATATATATATATATATATATATATATATAGGCTGTTTTGCAAATCGATAGCATAACTACAAGATTATATTCTATATGTGTAAGTAATTAAAAAACAGTTTCTGTAAACATAGGTCCGGAAATGCCTCATTTTCGAGTTATATGCCATTGAAATAAATACTAATCAAAATTTTTTTATTGCAAACATCTAACATATAAAATGTGCATGATCGTGCAATGTTATTTCTACATATGGGATAGGTAAACATCATTCCTGTGACAATATCATTGGTAAAATAAACCTGGGGCTGGTGTTGCTGCATACACCAACAAACCATGAAAAAATGACAACAAACAAATATAAAAGCCATGGGCTCAAAAGAAATATCTTAACATCATGATCAGCAAAGACTCATTTGATAGCTAACATAGGGGATCTGGTTGGCATCCTGCAAATGTTGATCCTTCTTATTTCAGGTGACAGAATATAACAGACTAAATACAGCTAAATAAATATGATCATCACAAACCAAAAAGCATGAAGAGGTAGAAATGGACCACAAAGGAAATTAGGTTATTAATGAAGTGCTATTACTAAAGCAACCCTCACACAAAAAGGCTTCTTTACTTATTTAGAACATAATCCCAAAGTTATGTCATCGATCTTTTAAACACCGGGCTTTTTGTTGGAAACTGAACTTTTTTGGACATTGATGTAGTTTGTTATTTTTGGGTACTTACGAAAATTCTGTTATGATAAGAATCGATGCTTTGAAAAAATGTTATATTTAATTATATGACTTAAAATAAACATTGTCTTTAAACAGCTGTAAACAACTATAGCGCCTTTGTGTATACTCTTTATTTTAAACATGATTTGAAAATTATTTGAATCGTCAAAAAGTATATATATATATATATATATATATAATGGAGTTAATCTACTGCTATTAGATAAATCTTGTCTGAATCCAAACTCAGTTAACTGATTATATTGTTGGTGACTGTGCAAATATACACACACACACCTATATATGTATATATATATATATGTATATATATGTTTTACCATGAAATGGCAAGTCAACAGCGAAATTTAATCTCATGATTAAATTCATATGTATGCATAGTGAGAGAGAAGGCATATTAGAAGACTTGCACAATGTCCATTTCTAATGCTTACATTTACTCCAAATTTAATTCGATTCTTGATTCTTGTTTAAAATGAGAAAATACTATGAAAACTGCATATTTCCACCAGAAAATACAAAATGAAATTAAATTAAAGGGATAACGACTTTACAAGTAATTTTAATACTTAATAGCTTGGTATGCAATTACTGCTAAGAACTTTTTAAAGGCTTTTACAAGGACTTTAACACGTTTTCATTTTAAATCTAATAAGCCCACTATTTCTTGTAAATGATTTTCAGCTTATCAGGTTTTCTTGGGTTATTCTGATTATCTGATCTTGCAGCGTTTGCAATGTTAATGTTTTCTATAACCACCACAAACATTCACATGCCCATTTACTTCACATACTGAACAATAAGCATGCGTTAAATAGTCTCCTCTTCTTTTATAATTATTCAAGGGAAGTAACTCATTTGACATTAACACGCAATACCGTTTGCATTGGCTTCAGTTTAGTTGATTAACCAGGGCACTCACCCACCAGACTACTTCTACATTATTATGAAGAAATCATTTGTAAGTTACTTTTGCTGTGGACTGTTGTCATCTTCACATATTCAACTTTACTAAAGCAGCTTCTACTGTTGCACTGAAAAACAATTGTAAAACATCATTCTTAATTTGTTTTAATCACATGAAATAATTCTGTATCATTGAAAAAAATAAAATCCACACCCGAATACTTCTACTTCCGTATTGCATGACAGAGATTTTCTTTCTTTTTTAATTATAATAATGCCATCCATTATTAATAGTTCTGTTTATAATCAATATTCCAACTGATCTTAAATTATCTTTGATCTCCTTTCATGTTCTCATAATATTGCTTTTCAATAAATGTTCATGGGGTGCCACTTTGAGGAGGTCATATTTGATACCAAAATTCTTCGACTTCAAAATGATTAATTGATACTAACAGGAATATGTAACAATGACTCTGTTGCTGAAACTTTGCCTTTGTTGCTTTTATCATTCAAACAACACATTTGGGATATATTTTTAATAGTCTGCAAATACGCTTCCTATTATGTTTCGCATTTTTTTAGATGAGAATTGATCGTTTGTATTAGCTTGATTATTCGGACTACTGTTTTATTTTCGATGTTATTCGCACAACGATTCAGCTGATGTAACCTCCAACCTTATTCGGATGCCACTTGTGGAAATCGAGAATTCTTCTGTCGGACTCGGGAATCTATACGAATTTGCCTTTATTTAATCCATGAGGGCAGATTGTTCTCGTTCCGTCAGCCATGACCGGGTAGAATTCTTAAGTAATTTTTATTTATACAATGAATAAAATAAAAATGACTTAAGTATTATTTAAGATTTCTACCTGGTCATAACTGACAGAATGAGAACAATCTGCCCCCGTGGATTAAATAAAGGATTCAGTTCGAAATTCAATATAGATTCCCGAGTTCTACAAGACACACCTGAAGACGGTCAGAAGATATATCGGCCGAAACGTTGTGAGAACAACATCCAAGGTGAGAACAGTAGTTTGAATAATCCAAATACGTTTTCGTCCTTATTTTTAAAAATCTTATTCTGCATGTTTTGCTTGAAAACATGTTTCTCAAAATATTTGCGAATTTTATACCAGAATGCGTCATCATTGAATATAACATAAACAAAGCCACAAAAAGCATTATTCATAGATGCTCATCATTATTAGAAATATACGAAATACTCGCTGTATTTATCTATCGTTGCCCGTTGATAGGTTGACGGCTCAGAGAAAAATAATTCAACATTTATTAAAAGTCACACCATATTTCAAGATACAGAGCACTTCCACTTCTTAATCCTGCTGCCACCTCACAGGATGTGGACAAGAGGTTGGATTATAGGAGATATATAAAAGTTGTGTTTGTTTATCTTGTTAAGCAGACCAAGCCCTGTTTCTTGGCGGTAGAATAAAAAGTATCAATTACCACCATCCATTCTAAACACACTCTTAAAATACATGTGGGATTACATCAAAACACTCGGATACACAATGTTTGAGGTTTTACCTTTTGGTGCAAAAATGTAGAAGAATTCTGCCGATTTCAGCCTTTAAACTGACGAATAGAAAGTTTATTAAAAAAAATAATATATAAAAGTAAAAATAAAAATCATGTTAGCGCTAGGGTGTTTTGATCACGAAAAGGATATGAAATTTAGATCATGAAAAGTTTAAAATAGACGTGTCAAAACGAAAACCCTGTCCATGGTGTTTTTCTTGGTTTGGTTTTATTTTTATTTTTTTCTACAGACGAGTCGCCGACCAATAGCCATTCGAGGATAAGGGTTAATGCAGTTTGACAGGTGAACGGTGAAGCATTAAGCGGATTAGTCATGATGGTTGTAACTGGTCAGAATTGATTATTGAATAATCAATTCTGACCAGTTACAACCATCATTACTAATCCATCATTACTAGGATGTCTCCATAAGAATTTGTTTACATTGGACTTGAAAATGGCAATATTGTAGTCAGCCGGGAAGCAGCCCTGTGATACTGTGTTCCACTGATGAGCTATTCTAGGAAAGAAACTTTGCTCATAAAAGTTCCTATAGTTTTAGGTACACAGAGGAAGAAAGGGACATTATTGACAGTGGTTGCAGCTAGACGAGTAAACAAAAAAGTAACCGCAAAAATAACTTGCAATCTTCAAGGAGTTTTAAATTCTCGTGATTCATTTTATAAATAACTAGCAGGACCTGTGTGCCAGCGTTACCCGGGGGATCACTGTGTGTGGTTGAGATGAGGGGGGGGGGTATTTGTTTGTATGCCTTTTAGGAATATGTATCCAGAAATTTGCAGTCGTGACGTACGCAGTTTTGACGTTCCGGAAAAAAGACGAATCAAGCTCCAATGCTTCAACACAATACGAACCGAACTAAACCGACTTTGCAAACTAAAATTTAGTTTAGGGTTAAGTTTAGGTTAGGTTAGTGTAAAAATAATAAAAAAAGAAGTCCCGTTTGTATTGTGTAGATTGTTTGGTGAAGTTTGTTAATGCTTGTTATAGTCACTTTTACTTAACCAAATACGTGTATTTTCCATCATAGTCGATTATTTTTTGTCATATGGTAGCTAATTTCAGAATTTCAATAACGCCCCCCACCCTAAAAAAATCTAAAAAACGTAAAATTTTTATAATGTAAAATTGGTAAATCTTTACTATCACAACCAGCGTAATTTACTCCCTCAAAAACTTTAAATTCTATTTTTTTTTGCAATTACATGTAAACATCCTGACAAAATATCAGTAGAAAAAGAATAAAAAATTTATTTTTTAATATTTTAGATTTTAGAGTGGGGGATTATTTTCCTATATAAATTTAACGTAAAATAAGTACCCACTTTCTGGCCAGTTAGTGGTAAATCGAGACACATATCCGAATGGTTTCTCAATTATGGGACGGAAATATTAGGGTGGGGCATTTTTTTTTTTACTCATCGAATTTAATTTTTTTCTGTTTTAAATATAAATTATGGGGAAGATATATTTAATTTTTAAAAATGTTACATTTTTTAAGATTTTTATTGGGGGAGGGACATGTTTTAAATACTGAAATCGGCCACCACTCACCCGCAAAAATCGAACATGATTAAAAATACTCGAATTTGGCTAAGTAAAAGTGACCATAACGAACGTTAACGACCTTCACCGAACTATCTACACAATAGGAACCGAATTGTTTATTTTTTACCATAAAACTAAAGTAACTCTAAAGTAACCTTACCCTAAAGTAAGTTTTAGTTTGCAAAGTCGGTTTAGTCGGTTCGTATTGTGTAGAAGCATTGGAACTTGATTCGGCTTTCTCAGGAAATCGGAACTGCTTACGTCACAGAAACTTCAAATTTTTTTTGGGGGGGGGGGCGGTCGATTACATGTAAATAGCTTGAAAAATTATCTGCAAAGAAGGAATTAAAGAAACATATTTTAGACTTTATAGTGAGGGATCACTTTCCTATATAACTTTAACGTAAAATGAGTACCCATTTCCTGGCCAGTTGGCATTGAATCGAGATATAAAAATATCCCCCTCCAATTTATATTTAAAACAGAAAAGAAAACTAAAATGGATAAATAAAGAATGCTACCCCTCATTTCCTGCCCAATAAATAAAACTCCAATTGATTACATATCTCGATATACCGATAACTGGTCAATAAGTGGATGCTATTTTTACGTTAAATGTATATAGGAAAGGGATCCCTCACTCTATGATATAAAATATTTAATTTTTATTCTAATTAAATTTGCGGATAGTTTTTCAGGCTGTTTAAATGTAATCGCCCGAAAAAGAAGAATTTTAAGTTTTTTAGGGGCTAAACTATGCCGGGTAGAAGAGTAAAGAAATACCATAAAATCCTCCCTCCTCATATTTAATACAAAAAAAGTAATTTGAATAAGAAAAAATAATGCCACCACCCCAATTTTTCCGTCCCACAATTGAGAAAACATTAGGTGATAGTTCTCGATATACCGCTAAAATATTTAATTTTTTTTTAAATTCCTTTTTTTGGGATAAATTGTATTTGAATCATGTAAATTAATTACAGTGGATTCCAAATCACGCTTCTTGTAGTATATTTACATATTTTAAACGCATGTTTCTTCAGATTACAAGCGTTGTAATAAATAGATTTTAAGTCGAAATGGTTCCTCATTAAATATTATTGTAAAAGAACAACAACCTGAAACCGTTTGTATCGTCTATACAAAATTTTGAATGCATTATTTTGAACACTTCGAACTCAGACATACAGATACTCCACTTTAACGTTAAATTTAATTTGCCTGATGAAAATAAGATAATGTGTTATTATGTTTATAAATGTGCATGTTAAGTAGTTTTTTGTTCGGATTTTTTTATGGACGAAACTAAATTTAATGCTGAAAATAATTTTAATAAGCCTTGCATAACGTGTAAACATGAATTTAAAATCATCGCTTAGAAAGTGATAAAAGTAAGATCCGATGACTCAGACAGTACATGTAAAATATTTTATATTAGATTTTTGGTTTTTCATAACTAAACAAAACCATGAAAATAATTGTAATAAGCCTCTCAGAACAGAAATTATCATAAACTGAAGATAGAAACTTACGATGACTTTTTAAGCGACGCCATTTTGACTGACGGGATCTAGTGTTTGAGAATATAATTTGGAATACTGGAATGTGAATGATGAAATTAGATTAGTCACACAAAACGTTGTTGTGTATAATACACATAACGTCATTGTATTGGATATTCAATCCGATATGTCAGTATTCCCCGGAATTCTTTTTCTTTACATATAAATTTGAACTGGTAATATTTAATAGAATTTATGAGCATTATTTCCGGGCGGTTTTATTGAATGGAGGAATAGAAGACGCCATGTTGTAATTTCCTTTTTTTTTGTTTAGCGTACAGCAATTATTTTCCATTATTCCTGAAAAGGATTGTAACCAGCCAATCAAAGCGCCGGAAAAATAAGAACATAAACTTAAGGGAGCGATCCGTATTTACTTAGGGAGGTTATAATGGGTAAAAGAGAATATTATGGAATAAAAACATTAACAATGGCAATCGGAGCTAGAAAATGTATCTAATAAAGGAGAAATACCGGTGATAGATGTGGTAATGGTAGTAGATTTTGTGTGTTAGTGCAAGTTACTCCGAGTTCCTCTAAGTATGGCTTTTTGAGAGAGTCGAGTAGGTCGGAATTAATGTAGGAAATTATGAAATCGAATGAAACTGACTGATAATTTTCGGAAACATGCATCAGTTATTGGCATGAAGCCTGACTATATTCGAATTCTATATAGCACATGTGTTTATAGTCATATAGTGACTGAATGTATAGGGAAATATTTTAGTTTACTTTATATATATAGATGAACTATTAAAATATTGTAAGTCACGTGAAACATTGCAGCCAAAATGTAGTTGCCTGAGAGTTTTTACTTTCATTTTCGTTTCACTCATTGAAACCCCTTTTTATAAATAGGACTTTGCAAGAACGAAATTGTTATAAAACTATCGCTTATTGCCCCCCTCCCACACACACGCATTTTCTTTTAATTTATTTTTTGTAAAAAAAATATTCACATACCTTTTAGGATAATTCAATAAAGGAATATAAGTTATTTAAGAGAAATCGGTTTTGCAGTAAAATCAATAAACGTCTTTAAATCGCATAAATAATTTCGATTTTTTAAACTATACCGGCTTTTTCCTTATAAAATTATTTTTATTTTGAATAGGATTTTAAAAGATACAAATTATTATGAAATTCTAACTAAAAGCAGGAAGATGCATTCTGGTGGATTTAATATCGTAATTAAATTATTTTTTTTAATAGGATCTAAAAAGAATGTTTTATTTTATGCTATTGCATTTTTAAGTTCAATATATATTCGATTAATAGTGAATAAATAAAATATTAATTCAATGTGTAAGTTGCATAGCCGTGAGAAAAACACATGTAGTTGTCTTATAATGTTATTAATATAGAGATTATTATTATTATTTGCAAGTGCCCAAATACTTCTTTTCTCTAACTTCAAAAACAAGCTAGCATATAAATATGATAGCAATATATACAATATACACAAGTTTTAAATAAAGAGAATTAAATTTGACGAATAATTTATGAGATTATCTTTATTTGTGCACGGGATTGTGATAGTTAATGAGTCAAAAAGATCAAAAAAGCTAGAAATAAAGTAAGACATTTCAGTGCAGCGCATAAAACTTTGTGTGTTGCATCTTCATCAAAACTGATATCTAAAATCATTGTAACGTGATCCTCTGTGTTCTTTACTGGTCCCCAAAATGTGAAAAGTGTTGCAACAAAAATGCATAATCGAAATAAGAACAGTTTCTTTTATAGCTTACCATTTATTTGCAGTAAAATGTCAACTTTCTTTTGATGCACTCTTGTTTTACACATTCAGTCAACAAGGAGCAAACGACGCAACGTCCACTCACTTCGATTGTATTTTTATTTTGTTCTTTAGTTCTCAAATTCTATGAGCGATGTTTATGACAAAGGGGGAAGAATTGCTGTTTTCTGGGTCGGAATCTATCCCTCTAACACTTATCGTTGGTTGGTTTTTGACCTTGAAGTAGTATTTTTTTAGCTCGTTACATTAAGTAGCTTCATATCTTGTCTGGAGCGATTCCAATGAAAAAAAAAGTCTTGATCTCTTGTTTTTCTTTCCGATTCTTTGTTGATCGGTGACATAATTCTGACAATTGTTTTTAATACATTCCTCAAATCGGCATACCTCAAAATAAAAACAATAAAATGTTAACAATTTCAGTTTAAGTCTCAAACTTGAAATTATCACAACAATCACGGTCGCATTCCAAACAGGACGTCTACCAACACCCCTGACCTACTTCTCGTTACTATCTAGGTTATAATTCGTGTTTACTATTCTTCTTTTTTCGATCACCTTGGGGTAATTTCGTTACATAATGATCTTTCCAAGACACGGTGGGAATGGGGCTCCTGAATTATGTCTTGCTTCATATGCACAATCATATAAACAGTAAAATGTTTATAGTTTCAGTTTTAGTCTCAAACTTGAAATTATATCAACAATCACAGTGGCATTCCCAACGTGGCTGTGATTATCATATCTTGTTACCATCTAAGTTATAATTCTTATTTATTATCCTGATTCATC
This sequence comes from Sepiola atlantica, assembly GCA_963556195.1. Taxonomy (NCBI): domain Eukaryota; kingdom Metazoa; phylum Mollusca; class Cephalopoda; order Sepiida; family Sepiolidae; genus Sepiola; species Sepiola atlantica. The sequence goes on from OY744515.1 coordinate 63,781,578, forward strand.
AGATCACTCCAGAGTAATCGCGTTAAATAATGACATTGCTGTGTGTCTGTATGTTTACAAAGAACTCATGATTTAGCAATTGAGTTGTTTTTCTTTTCTCTTTGTTAAAGCCATTTTTGTATCAAACGTTATGTTCAAAACATAGTTCCTCATAACCTCTCGATCCCAACGTGCCAGTGATGCATAATCTTTGATTGCCAAAGTGGCAATTTTAAACTGCTTCAATGTTTCTTAACACCTGATCAAAATGATTTTTGTGTATCTCTTTTTGAAAACTGTATTTAGAATAACACCATTCACTTGGAACTGAATTACATAGTTGTGTCATTTTCCTTCTAAAACATCGGGTTGTAAGCTTTGAGGCGTGAAGACAAAAAAAATGACTGATTTTGTTAATGTGTGAATCTTCACAAAACTATTGTAGTTTTGTAATGTTCAGTGTTGGATTGCAGCTTTTCCTTTTTCTCATATTCACATTTTCTCTTATTGTGTTTTAATGTCTTTTCATTTCCATCTTCATATTGTTTTCCTATAATTCTCATGGGTTGATTGCAGTGCATTTGGCAAAAAGTGTTTATTCGTACATACTGTGAAAATAAACAAAACCAGTTTGCTGCAAAGAAGGTAGACTCCCTCTATCGGGTTAGGAAACCTTTCACATTTGCCTTTAAAAACAATAAGAAACCTTTCCAACCATTCATTGTTATGGCCAATAGTACTCGTCCTATGAATCCAACTCTTAAACTACTCAAACTGACATTCTCAGGTAACAGGAAGTTAAATAAGTACATAGAAGATTCTGCCAAGTTTGCCGCTAATACGGTAGGCTCCCTCTACCATGCATGGAGTATTGTTGCCAAATCTGGGCTGGTGCACCAACCACTAGCATCCCCCTCTTGAACAGGGTGCAAAAAGGAATTTATAACTTAATAAGTCCTGCACAGTCTGCCAAGCTCCAGCCCTTTGCCATCGTCAGAATATTACTTCCATGTGCTTGTTTGACAAGTACTTCCATGGAATGTGCTCCGATGAACTTCCTGCACTTATAGACCTCCCCGCCGCCAAAGTAAATATCCTGATCCACCCGACTAGCAGTAATGTATGAAAGAAAAGAAGAAAAAAGAACGTTTGATAAAGCATGGCTTTCCAAAAGCTGTTTACTTCAATTTGGGTGATTGTTCCGAGAAAAGTACAAATCCATCTTTTCTTTTATAGGTAGGTGTGAAGTACTAGGTTTACTAGAGTAGAAAGTCTATAAAACAAAACTATTACATTTCCTGAAAAAAACGTCTTAAGAATCTTATCTTTGGTAAGCAATCCTGAAAATTAGTCGTTTTAAAGATACTCTCAGATTGTCTGCAAACAATATTTTTTGCAAACATTCTCAAACTTATAGCAGACATTATCTATTATCATACTAAAGCTGAGTAAATCACTCTTTTTTCCTAAACGCTTTTCTTCTTAAATGACATAAAATATATCCTAAAATATCCTTTAGTTCTGGGATTTAGTTATGTTTGAAAATAAAATCCATTTTAATTCTAATTAGTTGTAATTTATAATAAACTAAATAAGTCACCCTTCTCTCACTTAGCTATCTATGTGTTTCTCTCGCCCTTTCACAACTGTCTGTCTTAAGTCCTTTTCCTGCCACCAGATTCACAGTGTACTAATTTTTTAGCAAATACATTTACAAATTACACCGGTTGTCTATCCTATTTCTCTCTCTGTAAATTCGTCTTTTCTTTCTCTCTTTCTTTTCCTTTCTATTTTTGCATTGATGCTTACCTTAATGCTTTTATTTTTAGGGAGATTTAACCTATTCTTTAAGTTCTCCCAATACCAAACCTTGCTTAACAATTTCCCATTTTTTAAAAGCTTTCTCCCCCCCCCCACCAAAAAAAATGATTCAGATAAAATAGTAATTTAAATTCAATATTTTAATCGCTGGCGGCCATGATGTCTTTAATCAATTCGGGCAAAATAAGTGAGGTCTTCCAACTGTCCTATACTACACTTTAGCCTTATTTTTTAATATTTTTTGTTCAACAAGACTGCCAGGCAACACTGGATAGGAAAAATTAGTGGATAATATAGAAGTAAAGATACTTATTATTTTTAGTTATGCAAGAAGAATGTCTTAATTTTTGTTTTGTTTCCTTTTACTTCAGTCGAAGTTCTCAGAAATCAAAGGACCCCTTCCTGGGCCTAACACTTGATCTCTATATGAGATACATAAATATTCAAATATTCCATTAAAGTTCTCTTTTATCTGTCAAACGTTGAGTTAGTAAAGATGTTAAAAACATTAATGTTCCTCTCCCCAAATGACCAGTTAACTATGTTATAGTATATCATTTTTTGTGGTCGCTTTGTCTTACCGGATTCCAGGACAATAATTCATCTAGTCTGGTAGAATATCCAGCTAAGTGCTGCTACTGTAGCTAACATTACTGGGAAAAGGTGCACCATTTGTCGTATGAGCAAGTGTATAGCCGTGTTGAGGGGATCTTATTTTGGGCTTTGAATACTATGTTATTTTGAATATTTGGTCAAGGTTTACTTATAAGGTGAAGTATCCTCATGTCAGGTTATCCTGACAAACCCTTCTACAGAGATCGAAAACACTCGAGAATTGTTTCTAGTAGGTAATTCAAACTCTCCTTAACAGATATGTCTCAGTTTATGAATTTTCAAATGAAATGAAAGTGGAATAAATAATGCTTGTGGTTGCAATATATAGAGTTCAAAAATGTTGATATATATACATATATATGTATATATATGTGTATATTAAGACAAATGTTATTGAACAAAATGGAATGCTTCTGCTTAATAAGTCTTTATTTGATTTTTTTTATTCTTCAGATGGTCCATCAAGTATTTTTGTCAAATTGTCATATGTAGGATCCGTAGGATTTATGTTCCATTCTTTGCGAGTACTTTTGATTGATTCATTCAATCCTCTTCAGGTGGGGTATTAGTTTGGTTTGTTCATATCTGCTGAGTTCGTCGAACGGTGCGGCAATGTATTGCTTTTTAAATGTATGCATGGGTGATGAGACGCTGTATTGTGGGGAGTGATCACATGCAAAGCGCGTGACAATTTAAAAAATTCAAAATACAGCTAAGGATTCAATTACTAAACTGGCACTTTAAAATATTGTGGCTAGACAAGTAATTGATATTGGTGTTTAGTTTTTATATACAATGCTTCAAGAATTTTTAGTCTTTTTACATTGAGGTTGTGATGTATAATTTTTGTGTTGTTGACTAAGATGGGTCTAAATTGTGAATAAGGGGCAGTAATTTTCTTTCAAGTGTTGGGAGATTAAACTAGAGTCAGAGAAATGTAATGTGAGCCTTCCGGAAAGTGTAGTCGTGGTGTAACCAATGTAACAATTAGTTTTAGTATTGTTGAAGATACATTCTCCCAAGAGGCATTGGAACTGATATATTACGTTGGTTCGTTCTACTAAGTTTTTGTCCTCGAAGATGTTATTGATAATTATGTGGTTTGAGGTTTTTAATTTTTTTTAGAATAAATGATAAATCTGAACAAACCAGACTAATACCCCAGCCTGAAGACGATTGAATGAATCAATCGAAAGTACTCGCGGATAATGGAACATAAAACCAACAGATCCTATACACAACAATTTGCTAAAAATACTTGCTGGACCGCTCGAATAATCGAAAAGAAAAAAGACTTATTAAACAGAAGCATTCCGTGTTGTGCAATAACTTTTGTTTTAATGAAAATAGGCTACCTAAATACAAACAATATATATATATATATATATAGATATATATATATATATATGAGAGAGAGAGAGATACGGGTCTGATTAAACAGAAGTGAAAGTTTCTGTTTATTCTCTTTTTAATACATTTTATGGTGTTGGTGCACCAATGATATGATGCAACATTCCAGTGTAAAAAGAACTTGACATAGTTGCAAACGTTTTTGACTCGCATGAGTCGTCCTCAGACATATGATGATGTTACAAATTAAAACTGATGAATTTATCAAGAAAGTAGATTAAGAACGTTTTAAAAACATTTTAATATTCCGTCCCTACCCTCGTATCGAGCTTGGTTGATAGTGGGTTTATGTGCTTGAATGAATAATGCTTCGAGGATGGGAAGGCACAGTTTACAATTTGAAACAGAGAGGATAGCAGTGTGTTTAGTTAATATATTCTGGAAGTCTGTTTTGGAAATTGTGTGTGCTATTAGATGTTGATAGATGAAAGTTTAAAGGTAGGGGAGGTGGAATGTTAGGCAGGCGATAGATGGTTGTCCTAGTCATGCCAATATATGTATTTGTAGAGACACATCGTCTCATTGGACATTAAAAGACATATAAATCATTACTAGTTTTGAGCAAATTGTTATTGGACGTGGGGTTATATATATATATTATGATAAATATTATAAAATGTTTATTCACAGACACGTGTTTCATCCTTTTTACCGGGAATGTCTGAATGCTTAGAACGATGCGGCCACCAAACCAACCACGATAAAGGAAGACAATTAAAATCTATTTATGTCTAAGTAAGAGGACACACATAGAAGGCTGTCAGAAACAGTGTTAAACGACACATTGACCGGAACTTGGCATTATGCATTTACATTTGACAGCCTAATTTATAATTAAATTCTACCTTCATATAACCTACTCCCTCCAGAACCCATCCTCCAGATAATAACCCCCCCATAATAAACACTATTTGCACAAATCATACCTATTATATTAAGAATTGACCATTACATTAGTACCTGACATCCACACTATTTGATCTCAAACCCCACACCACGCCCCACCTCATCTTAATAAATAAATAAACAAACATTATACAAATAAATAAATAAACAAATAAAATATACTAACAATTGAATAAGAAATATAAGATTAGTTAAATAAATTCAACAAACAAAGCCAATAAACAGAATTTCCTTTATAAATTAATACCAAAGATAACAAATTTGTCTCCCTTTAACCAGTAAACCGATCAATCTCCCTACCCAAAACAAAAGACACCTAAGAGGTAAATTAAAACCAATAAATAAGGATTAAACTTAACCAGACATAACTAAATTATAATATACTGCACCGGTAACAAACTAAATAACTATCTACAGCATATATAACACCTAATGCCGGAACCAGCCTGTTGACAAACATATATATTATAAGTAAAATCAACGTCTTATATACGATAAAAAATAAATAAATAAAAAATAAATAAATAATAATAATAATAGTAAATATATATATAAAAAAAATTAAATAAATAGAAACAACATTCAAATATATATATATATATATATATATATATATATATATATATTTGTATATATATATATATATATATATATATATATATAAGAATAATAATATAGAACATAATATCTAATTATTATCTTATCAGAACTTATTACGATCTATTTCATTTTCCTCTGAATACTTTATCCTGAACACTTCCGGTTTAACCCCCCAGCGCTCCTGGCATTTTCTCGGAATCCAGGATTTTTCTTTTATTTATTTTTGACAATGAGAGGAAAAAAAATCTCTCGAAATATATCAAATTGATCCCTGATCATCCGAAATATTACAAACTAACACTCTTTCTGTCTTGTAAGTTCGTCTAGAAAAATAAACAAACCTTTTCGATTTATATCCGACTTATATCGGTTTTGATTTGTTTTTGTTCTTCACAGCTTCAGCGATCCGGAACTTCGCATTGCCTTCAACCGTTTAAAAACTTTTATTATATATATATATATATATATATATATATATATATATATATATATATATATATATATATTTACATTTTTCACTCATAAAATAGATCATTCAGTGATTTTTTTGTGGTTTCTTTGAATGCATTTGGGACCGATTATTTGCTTGTTGGCTTGGTGGCAGAAATAATTGCACAAGCTACTTTTCTAAGACATTTTCTAGGACTTTCTTTTTTTATCGTTGTTCTTTCTTGTTTTTTTAATTTTAACTTTTATTTTTATTTTTTTCCTTTTCTCTTCTTAAGTGACATCAACTATTTGCAACGCCACATTGTGTATTGTCGGCAGTTGAAACCCTTATTCCAGATATTTAATTTCCCTGATGATCTGCCAAGCAAGTATCTGCTTGGTGGTGAAACACGTGTAGGAAAAACATTTAATTTTAATAAATAATATTTGTAAGAAAAAAAACTTTAATGGTGATCATTGGTGTCCTGAAATGAATGCTTTGGTAAGCCTTCATAAAGTCACATATATATATATATATATATATATATATATATATATATATATATATGGCAACAGATTGTGCGATTCATTGATCATAACTGTCATGATCAAAACAATCTTGATGGAAAAATCCAGTGCAGACTCTGCTTTAACAGGATAAATAAAGAAAACATATATATATATATATATATATATATATATATATATATATATATATATAGATAGATAGATAGATAGGGAGCATTCTTTCTTTTAAGCATATTTCGTTAAATATGATGGACAATTCATGTCTACTTTTTTTTTTTGATCCTTTCTAATTTCCGCATGTATTTTCTGGTTTCGAGCGGGAACTGGCCGATGTATCTAACGTATTCGCTTATATCCCTAGTACTTTACAATCCCTCTGGATCCATCTTCAGGGGTGGTTATCTAGTAAAGAACATGGTTTGATTATTTATAAGTAGTTTGGGCAAGAATCAATTCCGAAAACTCCCTCTAGAAAGCACCTCCATTCTAGAATATACAACTAACAAACAAAAACTACTTATATTAGAAGCTATGCACATTAAAACAAAAAAGACATCCATCAACAAAATTAATTTCAATAATAGTTAGAACATACTAAACTGCCTATAATACTAACACCAGTACCGCATTAGTACTATAACTATCACGTGATTCCCACCCAAACTACTTATAAATAACTAAAAAGCATGTTCTTTACTCGATAACCACCTCTGAAGATGAATCTAGACGAATCTGAAAGTACTAGGGATATAAACCAATATGGCAGATACATCGGCTAGTTCCCGTTCGAAATCAAAAAACACAAGTGGAGATTAGAAAGAAGCAAAACAAAAATATGCAGACAAAATTGTCCGTCATATATATATATATATATATATATATATATATATATATATAATGTAGAGAGAGGGAAAGGGGGAGACAGGGAAAGAGAGATTATTTACATAAGGGAGTTATATTCCTATCATACAAAGATTTGAAAAAATAAAAATACTTTTGATCTAACCTAACTCAACAAATTTTGCCTGTTTTCATAGAATCTTGATAACCTTCTAAGTTTGATTTACTTGCCCAGTAAAAGATTTTATTTTTACCAGATGAGTCATGAAATTCCCTTTTCTGAAGTGAACTATTTCAGCATCTTTTGCTTGGGAAAATTGACTGCGCCATTAAAATGACAACACACTTTGCATGAGAAATAAATGAAAAAAAAATATGCCTAGAAAAAAAGAAATTCTTGTCTCTTTTTTTCCTACTTTATCTTTTTATTTTGTTCCTTCATCTGAGTGTTTCAAACAAGAACCTCTGTTCAAATGGATTAGTGTCCTGTGCACACAACGACAATGTGTTTACTTAATTTGATACTTTTCATGGCTTCCTTGGTCTTTTAGCATCACAAAAAGCAAACAGCCCATCATGTAAATATGTATTGTGAAAAGTATGTTTACTGAACAGACATTGTGATTTCGGTTCATTCAATTTGTTGCTCGTGGCATATTTTGTTTGTGATCACCAAGAGTTGTGTTTGCTCGAACTGGTGGTTATTTGTCATGGGAACAGCAAGGAAATACACCTCATAATTATATTGACTTTGGGAAATTACGCATATACTTCCACCTTTTATAATTAATGAACAAAATGAATCCACATTTAAAGAAACAACTTCTTCTAATATTAGATTGTCTACTTATTAAAATTTACTGATCTTAATCAACACAAATGTATAGATTTGTTTATGACAAATTGAACTGCAGTTTTATGGTCTTTTTTGTAAAAGGAAAACAAGAGAATTCTTCAGTGTCATCATCATCATCATCTGTTTAATGTATGTTTTACATGCTGGCATGTGTTGGACGGCTTTTAGAATTTGACTTCCAAACCAACCTATCTCTGCCAGATCTTTATTTATCCCTATTTCTCTCTAATCCATTCTTATCACTTCCTTCCATGTTTTCCTTGGCCTTCCCTTACCAACTGACCTTATTACCTCAACTTATCTCTAATCTCATCTTTCAATGTGACCATACCAACGAAGTATCCTGCACACATCGCCCTATATACTGCCCAGATTTAACCTTCCTCTGAGGTCATCATTAAGACATACATTACACATTTTATCGTATCATGCTCATATCTCGATGTAAAGCATATCATCAACCCTCACATCTATCCATACATCATCACACTTCATGCACATTCCTTATAGACTCTTCACTTTGTCGACAGTTGTAACATTCTGCTTGTTATGGCAGAAGTTATCTGGACTTACTCCATCCATTCCTAACTCTTGCAATAATACTAGTATGTTTAAATTTCTGCCAAGGTCGACAATATTCCACATGACCATCTAAAATCTAATTTATTGGACAACTTATTTTTTGTACATTGTGTTATATTTCTCTGAAAAGAGAAATAAGTTTCCTTACCTCAAAAGAATAATATCTTTATTTCAAGACTAAATATGCTTCTTTCAGTCGACAGATAGCACATTGTATGTATACAATTGTTTTTCTTTTTTTTTTTTACTATTTGAGTCACCACATATATAAGCCAAAAGCCACTCGGGGATAAGGGTTAATGAGACGGAATAATTGCCAGCTGAAAGATGAGGAACATTATGAGAGTACTAACATTTATCAATGGTAAAACCTGCATTTGATTATGGGTCTGTTTATGACTAGAATTTGTTGACATTGGATTTGAAGACGACCAAGTTGTAATCAGCAGGGAAGCAGTCCAGCAGTAATAGGTTTCCGCAGGTCGAAAGCCTTTTAAAAAATCTTTGTACATGGAAATTACGCCGGACACAAGGCACATGGAGTGAGAAAAAAATCTCTTTTTTACTTGTTGTAAGAAAGACGAGTTATGACTGTAAATGTCTTACAATGAGGAAGCAAAAATTGGAACGCAGTCGAGCACCTTCCACGAAAAAAAAAGAAATAGAAATGCACAAGGTTAGTCTTCTGTATTATTTCTTGGCCTTTTACCATTTTCAGAGAAATGGAAAAGACTATTTGGAAATTATTCAGATTCTAAAGTAGTGTTCATTGTGATGCAAATACTTACATTCTGCAGAAATCATTTCTTTATAAATACTTGACTAATAATATTCTTCTTACACAAGATTCAGTTAAGATGTTTTTCTGTAACATCCATAACTGATGGGAAGGAGAAATTGATTCGTACGTTCATAAGGTTAATAAGTATTCATGACTATCCACCACAATGGAAATTAAGCATTACATGTTCTGGACCAACAGTAGAAACCAAAGTAACTATTAGACTTTTGTTTAAATAAAAAGGGTAGACTGCTCTTTTATGTCACTGTACATCTTTTTGTGTATGAGTATGAGTGATATTTTCAAAATTCCCTCTAATCAAAATGTTTATACCTCGCAGTTGGGTATAAATTACATAAGAGAAAGAAGGCAACAATCAACTTCTTTTGACGCCATCTTGCTAATTTTTAATTGAATAAAACATATACAAATCAGTATTCACATGTAACACAATGAGGAATTTGCTGGTGCAATGTTATTTATATAATAATTAATAGAAAGAGATTAGGACTCAAAACATTTGGGAGGAGGCAAAATGTAATCAAATTTTATTGAAAAACGATTTAATTCAAAAGGTCATCTTTTTTTTATTTGAGTGACACCCCAAGAACACCTGAATGATTTAAGTGAATTTTCTAAACAAACGTCTTGAAGAATGATCTTCACTTACATTTTAACTAATTAGATTGGTTATTAAAAATGCTTTGTACTAAAGCAGATGACTAAATTGTGTTTGCAATTTAAAAAGATTACAAGACTGTATCTGTCACGCTGATGTTGAAGAAAAAACCCTCAAACTGTTGTTATTTTTCAACTCACAAATTTTGAAAGGTAAAAATTGCAAATCGTTTGTTTTGATTTTAACAGAATTGTTACAAAACAAACAAATTATATGAGCAAATTAAAAAGGTTACGAGGATACACTTACACTGATAAATATAATTACCTCTCAACAAATACTAAGGTGTGCTACTTTTGAAATAAGACCTGGCTCAGAATTAAAGTTCGCCTTTTTGGTTGAAATTAGAGCACTTATTGCTTAACCAATCATAATAGAGTAGAAAATGCAACATGGTTTGTGATTAGTTAGTGAGTTACAAAACATATCTCAAGAAAAAAATTTCAATAAAAGAACTAACACTTGGAGAACTCAGCAGAAGACAGTCGGTCAACCTGAGGGACAGAGAGACTGAGAGAGGAACCAAAGTCAGCGACCAACCAAAAATCAAAAATGCAAAAGATTAATAGAATTTTTCCCAAATTTAACATCTTCAAGGGCAAAAGCACGAAAAAAATTTAAACATCCCAGAACCAAATCTTAATATAGTCAAATACCTCAACTTGTCTGTTCTCCCAATTGTTCAGAGAGTTGTTCTTGTGTTGGGGTTTCCAACGGAACAGACCACTAACCCAAGTTCTCGACGAAGTTGAATCAACACCAAAGCTCTGCGAATCTTTTCTAAAATATTTTTTTAAACGGAAGTAATAGAGTGTGAAGTGTTAGGAGAAAAAAGCAAAAAGATAGAAAGAAAAGATTAAGAGGGATATATATATATACTAGCGGGGCTACCCGGCGTTGCTCGGGGTCATAAAAACATAATTGAAGAAAAATTGTGTGTGTAACATCTTTATATTAAAACTTCTATTTCTCTCCTTCTCTCTCTATAGCTGTCTCTTTATCTTTCTACTTTTCTCTACCCTGGTCGCTACTTTTAAATTTTGCCTTTTGCGAAAGCTGTTTCTTCCCCACCATTTCATCCTACGTTTCACAGGCTAATAGTATGACTTATTTCTATAAAAAGTACCACCACTGTCTGCGCCTTCTATATAGGTACTTATAACCGCCCCGGTGTTCATACTATATATTTTGAATCCCCTCATGATATCCTTCATCATTTTAACTCCCCTCGTTGTATTCATCATTTTCGATCTCCTCATACTATTAATCATTTTCAATCCCCTCATAATATTTTTCATCATTTTCAATCCCCTCATAATATTCTTCATCATTTTCAATCCTCTCGTAATATTCCTCATCATTTTCAATCCGCTCATGATATTCTTAATAATTTTCAATCCTCTCATGATATTCTTCATTTTTTCAATCCTCTCATGATATTCTTCATTATTTTCAATCCCCTCATGATATTCTTCATCATTTTCGATCCTCTCATGATGTTCTTCTCATTTTCAATCCCCTCATGATATTATTCATCATTTTCAATCCTCTCATGGTATTCTTCATCATTTCCAATCCTGTCAGTCTATTCTTCATAATTTTCAATCCTCTCATGACATTCTTCATCATTTTCAATCCTCTCATGACATTCTTCATCATTTTCAATCCCCTCATGATAGTCTTCATCATTTTCAATTCCCTCATGATAGTCTTCATCATTTTCAATCCTCTCATGATAGTCTTCATCATTTTCAATCCTCTCATGATAGTTTTCATCATTTTTAATCCTCTCATGATAGTCTTCATCATTTTCAAACCTCTCATGATATTATTCATCATTTTAAATCCCCTCATGATATTATTCATCATTTTAAATCCCCTCATGGTATTCCTCATCATTTCCAATCCTGTCAGTCTATTCTTCATCATTTTCAATCCTCTCATGACATTCTTAATCATTTTCAATCCTCTCATGACATTCTTAATCATTTTCAATCCCCTCATAATATTCTTCATCATTTTCAATCCTCTCGTAATATTCCTCATCATTTTCAATCCGCTCATGATATTCTTAATAATTTTCAATCCTCTCATGATATTCTTCATTTTTTCAATCCTCTCATGATATTCTTCATTATTTTCAATCCTCTCATGATATTCTTCATCATTTTCGATCCCCTCATGATGTTCTTCCCATTTTCAATCCCCTCATGATATTATTCATCATTTTCAATCCTCTCATGGTATTCTTCATCATTTCCAATCCTGTCAGTCTATTCTTCATAATTTTCAATCCTCTCATGACATTCTTCATCATTTTCAATCCTCTCATGACATTCATTTTTAATCCTCTCATGATAGTCTTCATCATTTTCAAACCTCTCATGATATTCTTTATCATTTTCAATCCCCTCATTATATTATTCATCATTTTAAATCCCCTCATGGTATTCCTCATCATTTCCAATCCTGTCAGTCTATTCTTCATCATTTTCAATCCTCTCATGACATTCTTAATCATTTTCAATCCTCTCATGACATTCTTAATCATTTTCAATCCCCTTATGATAGTCTTCATCATTTTCAATCCCCTCATGATAGTGTACATCATTTTCAATCCCCTCATTATAGTCTTCATCATTTTCAATCCTCTCATTATAGTCTTCATCATTTTCAATCCTCTCATGATAGTCTTCATCATTTTAAATCCTCTCATGATAGTCTTTATCATAGCTCTATCTAGGATATTGAGCACTTTTCTCCCGGACAACGCCGAGTACTTTGAAAATCAAGGAGGCCTCATGAGCACTACTGAAATCACTTAGGTATCCTCTCTCCTTCTGATCTGCGAAATAGTCCAAAGGGGAAAAAAGATGGCGTTAAAATATTTTCCAAACCTATCACTACAGTAGCTCTATCTAGGACATTGAGCACTTTTCTCCCGGATAACGCCGAGTACTTTGATAATCAAGGAGGCCTCCTGGGGACTACTGAAATTACTTAGGTATCCTCTCTCCTTCTGATCTGCGAAATAGTCCAAAGGGGAACGAAGATGGCGTTAAAATATTTTCCAAACCTATCACTACAGTAGCTCTATCTAGGATATTGAGCACTTTTCTCCCGGACAACGCCGAGTATTTCAAACTCAAAGAGGCCTCCTGAGCACTACTGAAATAACTCTTATCGATTACACCATCCTTTTCAGCGTAGATGCTGTTAAAATATTATCCAAACCTATCACTACAGTAGCTCTATCTAGGACATTGAGCATTTTTTCCCGGACAACGCCGAGTACTTTGAAAATCAAAGAGGCCTCCTGGGAGCTACTGAAATCAGTTAGGTATCCTCCCTCCTTTTCATCTGCAAAATTGTCCAAAGAGGAACGAAGATGGCGTTAAAATATTTTCTAAACCTATCACTACAGTAGCTCTATCTAGGATATTGAGCACTTTTATCCCGGACAACGCCAAGTACTTTGAAAATCGAGGAGGCTTCATGAGCACTCCTGAAATCCCTTAGGTACCCTCTCTCCTTCTGATCTGTGAAATAGTCCAAAGGGGAACGAAGATGGCGTTAAAATATTTTCCAAAACCTATGACTACAGTAGCTCTATCTAGGACATTGAGCACTTTTCTCCCGGACAACGCCGAGTACTTTGATAATCAAGAAGGCCTCCTGGGGACTACTGAAATCAGTTAGGTATCCTCCCTCCTTTTCATCTGCAAAATTGTCCAAAGGGGAACGAAGATGGCGTTAAAATATTTTCCAAAACCTATCACTACGGTAGCTCTATCTAGGATATTGAGCACTTTTCTCCCGGACAACGCCGAGTATTTTAAAATCAAAGAGGCCTTCTGAGCACTACTGAAAAACTCTTATCGATTACCCCATCCTTTTCAGCGTAGATGCTGTTAAAATATTATCCAAACCTATCACTACAGTAGCTCTATCTAGGACATTGAGCACTTTATTCCCGGACAACGCCGAGTACTTTGAAAATCAAATAGGCCTCCTGGGGACTACTGAAATCAGTTAGGTATCCTCCCTCTTTTTCATCTGCAAAATTGTCCAAAGGGGAACGAAGATGGCGTTAAAATATTTTCTAAACCTATCACTACAGTAGCTCTATCTAGGATATTGAGCACTTTTCTCCCGGACAACGCCGAGTACTTTGAAAATCGAGGAGGCTTAATGAGCACTCCTGAAATCCCTTAGGTATCCTCCCTCAGTCTGATCTGCGGAATAGTCCAAAGAGGAAAAAAGATGGCCTTAAAATATTTTCCAAACCTATCACTACAGTAGCTCTATCTAGGACATTGAGCATTTTTTTCTCGGACAACGCCAAGTACTTTGATAATCAAGGAGGCCTCCTGGGGACTACTGAAATCACTTAGGTATCCTCTCTCCTTCTGATCTGCGAAATAGTCCAAAGGGGAACGAAGATGGCGTTAAAATATTTTCCAAACCTATCCCTACAGTAGCTCTATCTAGGATATTGAGCACTTTTCTCCCGGACAACGCCGAGTACTTTGAAAATCGAGGAGGCTTCATGAAGACCCATGAAATCCCTTAGGTATCCTCTCTCCTTCTGATCTGCGAAATAGTCCAAAGGGGAACGAAGATGGCGTTAAAATATTTTCCAAACCTATCACTACAGTAGCTCTATCTAGGACATTGAGCACTTTTCTCCCGGACAACGCCGAGTACTTTGATAATCAAGGAGGCCTCCTGGGGACTACTGAAATCACTTAGGTATCCTCTCTCCTTCTGATCTGCGAAATAGTCCAAAGGAGAACGAAGATGGCGTTAAAATATTTTCCAAACCTATCACTACAGTAGCTCTATCTAGGATATTGAGCACTTTTCTCCCGGACAACGCCGAGTACTTTGAAAATCGAGGAGGCCTCCTGAGCACTACTGAAATTACTTAGGTATCCTCCCTCCTTTTCATCTGCAAAATAGTCCAAAGGGGAACGAATATGGCGTCAAAATATTTTCCAAACCTATCAGTACAGTAGCTCTATCTAAGATATTGAGCACTTTTCTCCCGGACAACACCGAGTACTTTGAAAATAAAGGAGGCCTCATGAGCACTACTGAAATAACTCTTATCGATTCCCCCATCCTTTTCAACGTAGATGCTGTTAAAATATTATCCAAACCAATCACTACAATAGCTCTATCTAGGACATTGAGCACTTTTCTCCCGGACAACGCCGAGTACTTTGATAATCAAGGAGGCCTCTTGGGGACTACTGAAATCACTTAGGTATCCTCTCTCCTTCTGATCTGCGAAATAGTCCAAAGAGGAACGAAGATGGCGTTAAAATATTTTCCAAACCTATCACTACAGTAGCTCTATCTAGGACATTGAGCACTTTTCTCCCGGACAACGCCGAGTACTTTGATAATCAAACAGGCCTCCTGGGGACTACTGAAATCACTTAGGTATCCTCTCTCCTTCTGATCTGCGAAATAGTCCAAAGAGGAACGAAGATGGCGTTAAAATATTTTTAAAACCTATCACTACAGTAGCTCTATCTAGGATATTGAGCACTTTTCTCCCGGACAACGCCGAGTATTTCAAAATCAAAGAGGCCTCCTGAACACTACTGAAATAACTCTTATCGATTCCCCATCCTTTTCAGCGTAGACGCTGTTAACATATTATCCAAACCTATCACTACAGTAGCTCTATCTAGGACATTGAGCACTTTTTTCCCGGACAACGCCGAGTACTTTGAAAATCAAAGAGGCCTCCTGGGGACTACTGTAATCACTTAGGTATCATTCTCTCCTTTTCATCTGCAAAATTGTCTAAAGGGGAACGAAGATGGCGTTAAAATATGTTCTAAACCTATCACTACAGTAGCTCTATCTAGGATATTAAGCACTTTTCTCCCGGACAACGCCGAGTACTTTGAAAATCGAAAAATGATGCGCCCAAACGGCGTTGACACTCCTCTTCCCCTAAATTTCGCCTGAGGTGCTCATACCGGCGAATGCCGACACTCCCCCTCCCTAGATTTGACCTGAGGCGCTCATACCGGAGAATGCTGACATTCCCCCTCACCAGATTTGGCCTGATGCCGACACTCCCCCTCCCCAGATTTGGCCTGAAGAACCCCACCGCCGACATTTCCCCTCCCCAGATTTGGCCTGAGGCGCCCCACCACCGAATGCCGACACTCCCCCTCCCCCAAATTTCGCCTTAGGCGCCGAATGCCGACACTCCCCTCCCCAAATTGGGCCTGAGGCGCTCATACCGGCCAATGCCGACACATCCGCTCCCCCAAATTTGGCCTGAGGAGCCTCGCCACCGAATACCGACACTCTCCCTCCCCCCAAATTTGGCGTGAGGCGCCCCACAGCCGAATGCTGACACTCCCTCTCCCCAGATTTGGCCTGTGGCGCTCACATCGGTGAATGCCGACTTTCCCCATCCCCTATTTGGCCTGAAAGGAGGAGGTAATGCCTGGAAGTATAACAGAACGGCCATAGTGAGGAAGGGAGGGGGGGAGGAATATTAGCGTCTATTAATAATTAAGAAAGAAAGTGTGGGAGTGAGAGGGAAAGAAGAAAGAAAGAAAAAAATGGTTGTAGTGTGAGTGAATTTCTACCCGCCACTCCCTTACTCTGACGTCATATCTAGTTTATCGTGACTTTGCATTATTTTTCTTCTCAAATTAGTATAAATAACGTTGAAAAATGGAGTTAAAAGCCACCCCCCATTGGAGAAAAGTGCTCAGTCGACCCCGGCAGAGTCAATTTTTTTTTTCCGGTTCCGAGATGTTACACGCGTCTGGGCTGGCCGGTCGGAATGATGTCACCCGTGTGACCGTGTGTTGGGTACTTTCGGAGGAGAAGCTTTACATACATACATACATACATACATACATACATACATACATACATACATACATACATACATACATACATACATACATCCATACATACAGACAGGTGACGTTTATATAATAGACTAGCAGGGCTACCCGGCGTTGCCCGGGGTCATGAAAACATAAAATTGAGGAGAAATCGCGTGTGTAACATCTTTATATTCAAACTTCTATTCCCCCCCTCCTCTATAGCCGTCTATTTATCTTTCTACCTTTCTCTTCCCTGGTCGCCCCATTTCACCGCTTCTTTTTAATTTTGCCTTTTGGGAAGGCTGCTTCTTCCCCACCATTTCTCCTACGTTGCCCAGGGCAATAGTATGACATATTTCTATAAAAAGTACCACCTCTATCTGCGCTTTCTATATAGGTACTTATCTCCGCTCCGGTATTCATACTATATACGTATGTATCGCCACCGTGGTGTGCAGACTATATACGTACCTATTGCCGCCCCGGTGCATATACTATATAAGTACCCATTGCTGCCATGGTGTAAATGCTACATACGTACCTATTGCTGCCCCGGTGCAATGCTACATATGTTCCTATCGCAGCCCCAGTACTTTCAAAATCGAGAACGCCTCCTGAGCACTACTGAAATCACTTAGGTATCCTCCCTCCTTTTTATCTGCAAAATAGTCCAAATTGGAACGAAGATGGCGTCAAAATATTTTCCAAACCTATCACTACAGTAGCTCTATCTAAGATATTGAGCACTTTTCTCCCGGACAACGCCGAGTACTGTGAAAAAATAGGAGTCCTCCTGAGCACTACTGAAATTACTTAGGTATCCTACCTCTTTTTTATCTGCAAAATAGTCCAAAGGGTAACGAAGATGGCGTTAAAATATTTTCCAAACCTATCACTACAGTAGCTCTATCTAGGATATTGAGCACTTTTCTCCCGGACAACGCCGAGTACTTTGAAAATCAAGGAAGCCTCCTGAGCACTACTGAAATTACTTAGGTATCGTCCCTCCTTTTTATCTGCAAAATAGTTCAAAGGGTAACGAAGATGGCGTTAAAATATTTTCCAAACCTATCACTGCAGTAGCTCTATCTAGGATATTGAGCACTTTTCTCCCGGACAACGCCGAGTACTTTGAAAATCAAGGAGGCCTCCTGAGCACTACTGAAATTACTTAGGTATCTTCCCTCCTTTTCATCTGCAAAATAGTCCAAAGGGGAACGAAGATGGCGTTAAAATATTTTCCAAACCTATCACTACAGTAGCTCTATCTAGGATATTGAGCGCTTGTCTCCCGGACAACGCCAAATACTTTGAAAATCAAGGAGGCCTCCTGAGCACTACGTAAATAACTTAGGTATCCTCCCTCCTTTTCATCTGCAAAATAGTCTAAAAGGGATCGAAGATGGCGTTAAAATATTTTCCAAACCTATCACTACAGTAGCTCTATCTAGGATATTGAGCACTTTTCTCCCGGACAACGCCGAGTACTTTGAAAATCAAGGAGGCCTCCTGAGCACTACTGAAATTACTTAGGTATCCTCCCTCTTTTTTATCTGCAAAATAGTCCAAAGGGTAACGAAGATGGCGTTAAAATATTTTCCAAACCTATCACTACAGTAGCTCTATCTAAGATATTGAGCACTTTTCTCCTGGACAACGCCGAGTACTTTGAAAATCAAGTAGGCCTTCTGAGCACTACTGAAATTACTTAGGTATCCTCCCTCCTTTTCATCTGCAAAATAGTCCAAAGGGGAACGAAGATGGCGTTAAAATATTTTCCAAACCTATCACTACAGTAGCTCTATCTAGGATATTGAGCACTTTTCTCCCGGACAACGCCGAGTACTTTGAAAATCAAGGAGGCCTCATGAGCACTACGTAAATTACTTAGGTATCTTCCCGCCTTTTCATCTGCAAAATAGTCCGAAGGGGAACGAAGATGGCGTTAAAATATTTTCCAAACCTATCACTGCAGTAGCTCTATATAGGATATTGAGCACTTTTCTCCCGGACAACGCCGAGTACTTTGAAAATCAAGGAGGCCTCCTGAGCACTACTGAAATTACTTAGGTATCGTCCCTTCTTTTTTATCTGCAAAATAGTTCAAAGGGTAACGAAGATGGCGTTAAAATATTTTCCAAACCTATCACTGCAGTAGCTCTATCTAGGATATTGAGCACTTTTCTCCCGGACAACGCCGAGTACTTTGAAAATCAAGGAGGCCTCCTGAGCACTACTGAAATTACTTAGGTATCCTCCCTCCTTTTCATCTGCAAAATAGTCCAAAGGGGAACGAAGATGGCGTTAAAATATTTTCCAAACCTATCACTACAGTAGCTCTATCTAGGATATTGAGCGCTTGTCTCCCGGACAACGCCGAATACTTTGAAAATCAAGGAGGCCTCCTGAGCACTACGTAAATAACTTAGGTATCCTCCCTCCTTTTCATCTGCAAAATAGTCTAAAGCGGATCGAAGATGGCGTTAAAATATTTTCCAAACCTATCACTACAGTAGCTCTATCTAGGATATTGAGCACTTTTCTCCCGGACAACGCCGAGTACTTTGAAAATAAAGGAGGCCTCCTGGGCACTACTGAAATTACTTAGGTATCCTCCCTCTTTTTTATCTGCAAAATAGTCCAAAGGGTAACGAAGATGGCGTTAAAATATTTTCCAAACCTATCACTACAGTAGCTCTATCTAAGATATTGAGCACTTTTCTCCCGGACAACGCCGAGTACTTTGAAAATCAAGGAGGCCTCCTGAGCACTACTGAAATTACTTAGGTATCCTCCCTCCTTTTTATCTGCAAAATAGTTCAAAGGGTAACGAAGATGGCGTTAAAATATTTTCCAAACCTATCACTACAGTAGCTCTATCTAGGATATTGAGCACTTTTCTCCCGGACAACGCCGAGTTCTTTGAAAATCAAGGAGGCCCCCTGAGCACTAATGAAATTACTTATGTATCCTCCCTCCTTTTTATCTGCAAAATAGTCCAAAGGGTAACGAAGATGGCGTTAAAATATTTTCCAAACCTATCACTACAGTAGCTCTATCTAGGATATTGAGCACTTTTCTCCTGGACAACGCCGAGTACTTTGAAAATCAAGTAGGCCTTCTGAGCACTACTGAAATTACTTAGGTATCCTCCCTCCTTTTCATCTGCAAAATAGTCCAAAGGGGAACGAAGATGGCGTTAAAATATTTTCCAAACCTATCACTACAGTAGCTCTATCTAGGATATTGAGCACTTTTCTCCCGGACAACGCCGAGTACTTTGAAAATCAAGGAGGCCTCATGAGCACTACGTAAATTACTTAGGTATCTTCCCGCCTTTTCATCTGCAAAATAGTCCGAAGGGGAACGAAGATGGCGTTAAAATATTTTCCAAACCTATCACTGCAGTAGCTCTATCTAGGATATTGAGCACTTTTCTCCCGGACAACGCCGAGTACTTTGAAAATCAAGGAGGCCTCCTGAGCACTACTGAAATTACTTAGGTATCGTCCCTTTTTTTTTATCTGCAAAATAGTTCAAAGGGTAACGAAGATGGCGTTAAAATATTTTTAAAACCTATCACTGCAGTAGCTCTATCTAGGATATTGAGCACTTTTCTCCCGGACAACGCCGAGTACTTTGAAAATCAAGGAGGCCTCCTGAGCACTACTGAAATTACTTAGGTATCCTCCCTCCTTTTCATCTGCAAAATAGTCCAAAGGGGAACGAAGATGGCGTTAAAATATTTTCCAAACCTATCACTACAGTAGCTCTATCTAGGATATTGAGCGCTTGTCTCCCGGACAACGCCGAATACTTTGAAAATCAAGGAGGCCTCCTGAGCACTACGTAAATAACTTAGGTATCCTCCCTCCTTTTTATCTGCAAAATAGTCTAAAGGGGATCGAAGATGGCGTTAAAATATTTTCCAAACCTATCACTACAGTAGCTCTATCTAGGATATTGAGCACTTTTCTCCCGGACAACGCCGAGTACTTTGAAAATAAAGGAGGCCTCCTGGGCACTACTGAAATTACTTAGGTATCCTCCCTCTTTTTTATCTGCAAAATAGTCCAAAGGGTAACGAAGATGGCGTTAAAATATTTTCCAAACCTATCACTACAGTAGCTCTATCTAAGATATTGAGCACTTTTCTCCCGGACAACGCCGAGTACTTTGAAAATCAAGGAGGCCTCCTGAGCACTACTGAAATTACTTAGGTATCGTCCCTCCTTTTTATCTGCAAAATAGTTCAAAGGGTAACGAAGATGGCGTTAAAATATTTTCCAAACCTATCACTACAGTAGCTCTATCTAGGATATTGAGCACTTTTCTCCCGGACAACGCCGAGTACTTTGAAAATCAAGGAGGCCCCCTGAGCACTAATGAAATTACTTATGTATCCTCCCTCCTTCTGATCTGCAAAATAGTCCAAAGGGGAACGAAGATGGCGTTAAAATATTTTCCAAACCTATCACTACAGTAGCTCTATCTAGGATATTGAGCGCTTGTCTCCCGGACAACGCCGAATACTTTGAAAATCAAGGAGGCCTCCTGAGCACTACTGAAATAACTTAGGTATCCTCCCTCCTTTTCATCTGCAAAATAGTCTAAAGGGGATCGAAGATGGCGTTAAAATATTTTCCAAACCTATCACTACAGTAGCTCTATCTAGGATATTGAGCACTTTTCTCCCGGACAACGCCGAGTACTTTGAAAATCAAGGAGGCCTCCTGAGCACTACTGAAATTACTTAGGTATCCTCCCTCTTTTTTATCTGCAAAATAGTCCAAAGGGTAACGAAGATGGCGTTAAAATATTTTCCAAACCTATCACTACAGTAGCTCTATCTAAGATATTGAGCACTTTTCTCCCGGACAACGCCGAGTACTTTGAAAATCAAGGAGGCCTCCTGAGCACTACTGAAATTACTTAGGTATCCTCCCTCCTTTTTATCTGCAAAATAGTTCAAAGGGTAACGAAGATGGCGTTAAAATATTTTCCAAACCTATCACTACAGTAGCTCTATCTAGGATATTGAGCACTTTTCTCCCGGACAACGCCGAGTACTTTGAAAATCAAGGAGGCCCCGTGAGCACTAATGAAATTACTTATGTATCCTCCCTCCTTTTTATCTGCAAAATAGTCCAAAGGGTAACGAAGATGGCGTTAAAATATTTTCCAAACCTATCACTACAGTAGCTCTATCTAGGATATTGAGCACTTTTCTCCCGGACAACGCCGAGTACTTTGAAAATCAAGTAGGCCTTCTGGGCACTACTGAAATTACTTAGGTATCCTCCCTCCTTTTCATCTGCAAAATAGTCCAAAGGGGAACGAAGATGGCGTTAAAATATTTTCCAAACCTATCACTACAGTAGCTCTATCTAGGATATTGAGCACTTTTCTCCCGGACAACGCCGAGTACTTTGAAAATCAAGGAGGCCTCATGAGCACTACTGAAATTACTTAGGTATCCTCCCTCTTTTTCATCTGCAAAATAGTCCAAAGGGGAACGAAGATGGCGTTAAAATATTTTCCAAACCTATCACTACAGTAGCTCTATCTAGGATATTGAGCGCTTTTCTCCCGGACAACGCCGAATACTTTGAAAATCAAGGAGGCCTCCTGAGCACTACGTAAATTACTTAGGTATCCTCCCTCCTTTTCATCTGCAAAATAGTCCAAAGGGGAACGAAGATGGCGTTAAAATATTTTCCAAACCTATCACTACAGTAGCTCTATCTAGGATATTGAGCACTTTTCTCCCGGACAACGCCGAGTACTTTGAAAATAAAGGAGGCCTCCTGGGCACTACTGAAATTACTTAGGTATCGTCCCTCCTTTTTATCTGCAAAATAGTTCAAAGGGTAACGAAGATGGCGTTAAAATATTTTCCAAACCTATCACTACAGTAGCTCTATCTAGGATATTGAGCACTTTTCTCCCGGACAACGCCGAGTACTTTGAAAATCAAGGAGGCCCCCTGAGCACTAATGAAATTACTTATGTATCCTCCCTCCTTCTGATCTGCAAAATAGTCCAAAGGGGAACGAAGATGGCGTTAAAATATTTTCCAAACCTATCACTACAGTAGCTCTATCTAGGATATTGAGCGCTTGTCTCCCGGACAACGCCGAATACTTTGAAAATCAAGGAGGCCTCCTGAGCACTACTGAAATAACTTAGGTATCCTCCCTCCTTTTCATCTGCAAAATAGTCTAAAGGGGATCGAAGATGGCGTTAAAATATTTTCCAAACCTATCACTACAGTAGCTCTATCTAGGATATTGAGCACTTTTCTCCCGGACAACGCCGAGTACTTTGAAAATCAAGGAGGCCTCCTGAGCACTACTGAAATTACTTAGGTATCCTCCCTCTTTTTTATCTGCAAAATAGTCCAAAGGGTAACGAAGATGGCGTTAAAATATTTTCCAAACCTATCACTACAGTAGCTCTATCTAAGATATTGAGCACTTTTCTCCCGGACAACGCCGAGTACTTTGAAAATCAAGGAGGCCTCCTGAGCACTACTGAAATTACTTAGGTATCGTCCCTCCTTTTTATCTGCAAAATAGTTCAAAGGGTAACGAAGATGGCGTTAAAATATTTTCCAAACCTATCACTACAGTAGCTCTATCTAGGATATTGAGCACTTTTCTCCAGGACAACGCCGAGTACTTTGAAAATCAAGGAGGCCCCCTGAGCACTAATGAAATTACTTATGTATCCTCCCTCCTTTTTATCTGCAAAATAGTCCAAAGGGTAACGAAGATGGCGTTAAAATATTTTCCAAACCTATCACTACAGTAGCTCTATCTAGGATATTGAGCACTTTTCTCCCGGACAACGCCGAGTACTTTGAAAATCAAGTAGGCCTTCTGGGCACTACTGAAATTACTTAGGTATCCTCCCTCCTTTTCATCTGCAAAATAGTCCAAAGGGGAACGAAGATGGCGTTAAAATATTTTCCAAACCTATCACTACAGTAGCTCTATCTAGGATATTGAGCACTTTTCTCCCGGACAACGCCGAGTACTTTGAAAATCAAGGAGGCCTCATGAGCACTACTGAAATTACTTAGGTATCCTCCCTCCTTTTCATCTGCAAAATAGTCCAAAGGGGAACGAAGATGGCGTTAAAATATTTTCCAAACCTATCACTACAGTAGCTCTATCTAGGATATTGAGCACTTTTCTCCCGGACAACGCCGAGTACTTTGAAAATAAAGGAGGCCTCCTGGGCACTACTGAAATTACTTAGGTATCCTCCCTCTTTTTTATCTGCAAAATAGTCCAAAGGGTAACGAAGATGGCGTTAAAATATTTTCCAAACCTATCACTACAGTAGCTCTATCTAAGATATTGAGCACTTTTCTCCCGGACAACGCCGAGTACTTTGAAAATCAAGGAGGCCTCCTGAGCACTACTGAAATTACTTAGGTATCCTCCCTCTTTTTTATCTGCAAAATAGTCCAAAGGGTAACGAAGATGGCGTTAAAATATTTTCCAAACCTATCACTACAGTAGCTCTATCTAAGATATTGAGCACTTTTCTCCTGGACAACGCCGAGTACTTTGAAAATCAAGGAGGCCTCCTGAGCACTACTGAAATTACTTTGGTATCGTCCCTCTTTTTTATCTGCAAAATAGTTCAAAGGGTAACGAAGATGGCGTTAAAATATTTTCCAAACCTATCACTACAGTAGCTCTATCTAGGATATTGAGCACTTTTCTCCCGGACAACGCCGAGTTCTTTGAAAATCAAGGAGGCCCCCTGAGCACTAATGAAATTACTTATGTATCCTCCCTCCTTTTTATCTGCAAAATAGTCCAAAGGGTAACGAAGATGGCGTTAAAATATTTTCCAAACCTATCACTACAGTAGCTCTATCTAGGATATTGAGCACTTTTCTCCTGGACAACGCCGAGTACTTTGAAAATCAAGTAGGCCTTCTGAGCACTACTGAAATTACTTAGGTATCCTCCCTCCTTTTCATCTGCAAAATAGTCCAAAGGGGAACGAAGATGGCGTTAAAATATTTTCCAAACCTATCACTACAGTAGCTCTATCTAGGATATTGAGCACTTTTCTCCCGGACAACGCCGAGTACTTTGAAAATCAAGGAGGCCTCATGAGCACTACGTAAATTACTTAGGTATCTTCCCGCCTTTTCATCTGCAAAATAGTCCGAAGGGGAACGAAGATGGCGTTAAAATATTTTCCAAACCTATCACTGCAGTAGCTCTATCTAGGATATTGAGCACTTTTCTCCCGGACAACGCCGAGTACTTTGAAAATCAAGGAGGCCTCCTGAGCACTACTGAAATTACTTAGGTATCGTCCCTTCTTTTTTATCTGCAAAATAGTTCAAAGGGTAACGAAGATGGCGTTAAAATATTTTCCAAACCTATCACTGCAGTAGCTCTATCTAGGATATTGAGCACTTTTCTCCCGGACAACGCCGAGTACTTTGAAAATCAAGGAGGCCTCCTGAGCACTACTGAAATTACTTAGGTATCCTCCCTCCTTTTCATCTGCAAAATAGTCCAAAGGGGAACGAAGATGGCGTTAAAATATTTTCCAAACCTATCACTACAGTAGCTCTATCTAGGATATTGAGCGCTTGTCTCCCGGACAACGCCGAATACTTTGAAAATCAAGGAGGCCTCCTGAGCACTACGTAAATAACTTAGGTATCCTCCCTCCTTTTCATCTGCAAAATAGTCTAAAGGGGATCGAAGATGGCGTTAAAATATTTTCCAAACCTATCACTACAGTAGCTCTATCTAGGATATTGAGCACTTTTCTCCCGGACAACGCCGAGTACTTTGAAAATCAAGGAGGCCTCCTGGGCACTACTGAAATTACTTAGGTATCCTCCCTCTTTTTTATCTGCAAAATAGTCCAAAGGGTAACGAAGATGGCGTTAAAATATTTTCCAAACCTATCACTACAGTAGCTCTATCTAAGATATTGAGCACTTTTCTCCCGGACAACGCCGAGTACTTTGAAAATCAAGGAGGCCTCCTGAGCACTACTGAAATTACTTAGGTATCGTCCCTCCTTTTTATCTGCAAAATAGTTCAAAGGGTAACGAAGATGGCGTTAAAATATTTTCCAAACCTATCACTACAGTAGCTCTATCTAGGATATTGAGCACTTTTCTCCCGGACAACGCCGAGTACTTTGAAAATCAAGGAGGCCCCCTGAGCACTAATGAAATTACTTATGTATCCTCCCTCCTTCTGATCTGCAAAATAGTCCAAAGGGGAACGAAGATGGCGTTAAAATATTTTCCAAACCTATCACTACAGTAGCTCTATCTAGGATATTGAGCGCTTGTCTCCCGGACAACGCCGAATACTTTGAAAATCAAGGAGGCCTCCTGAGCACTACTGAAATAACTTAGGTATCCTCCCTCCTTTTCATCTGCAAAATAGTCTAAAGGGGATCGAAGATGGCGTTAAAATATTTTCCAGACCTATCACTACAGTAGCTCTATCTAGGATATTGAGCACTTTTCTCCCGGACAACGCCGAGTACTTTGAAAATCAAGGAGGCCTCCTGAGCACTACTGAAATTACTTAGGTATCCTCCCTCTTTTTTATCTGCAAAATAGTCCAAAGGGTAACGAAGATGGCGTTAAAATATTTTCCAAACCTATCACTACAGTAGCTCTATCTAGGATATTGAGCACTTTTCTCCCGGACAACGCCGAGTACTTTGAAAATCAAGGAGGCCTCCTGAGCACTACTGAAATTACTTAGGTATCCTCCCTCTTTTTTATCTGCAAAATAGTCCAAAGGGTAACGAAGATGGCGTTAAAATATTTTCCAAACCTATCACTACAGTAGCTCTATCTAGGATATTGAGCACTTTTCTCCCGGACAACGCCGAGTACTTTGAAAATCAAGGAGGCCTCATGAGCACTACGTAAATTACTTAGGTATCCTCCCTCTTTTTTATCTGCAAAATAGTCCAAAGGGGAACGAAGATGGCGTTAAAATATTTTCCAAACCTATCACTACAGTAGCTCTATCTAAGATATTGAGCACTTTTCTCCCGGACAACGCCGAGTACTTTAAAAATCAAGGAGGCCTCCTGAGCACTACTGAAATTACTTAGGTATCGTCCCTCCTTTTTATCTGCAAAATAGTTCAAAGGGTAACGAAGATGGCGTTAAAATATTTTCCAAACCTATCACTACAGTAGCTCTATCTAGGATATTGAGCACTTTTCTCCCGGACAACGCCGAGTACTTTGAAAATCAAGGAGGCCCCCTGAGCACTAATGAAATTACTTATGTATCCTCCCTCCTTTTTATCTGCAAAATAGTCCAAAGTGTAACGAAGATGGCGTTAAAATATTTTCCAAACCTATCACTACAGTAGCTCTATCTAGGATATTGAGCACTTTTCTCCCGGACAACGCCGAGTACTTTGAAAATCAAGGAGGCCTCCTGAGCACTACTGAAATTACTTAGGTATCCTCCCTCTTTTTTATCTGCAAAATAGTCTAAAGGGGATCGAAGATGGCGTTAAAATATTTTCCAAACCTATCACTACAGTAGCTCTATCTAGGATATTGAGCACTTTTCTCCCGGACAACGCCGAGTACTTTGAAAATCAAGGAGGCCTCCTGAGCACTACTGAAATTACTTAGGTATCGTCCCTCCTTTTTATCTGCAAAATAGTTCAAAGGGTAACGAAGATGGCGTTAAAATATTTTCCAAACCTATCACTACAGTAGCTCTATCTAGGATATTGAGCACTTTTCTCCCGGACAACGCCGAGTACTTTGAAAATCAAGGAGGCCCTCTGAGCACTAATGAAATTACTTATGTATCCTCCCTCCTTTTTATCTGCAAAATAGTCCAAAGTGTAACGAAGATGGCGTTAAAATATTTTCCAAACCTATCACTACAGTAGCTCTATCTAGGATATTGAGCACTTTTCTCCCGGACAACGCCGAGTACTTTGAAAATCAAGGAGGCCTCCTGAGCACTACTGAAATTACTTAGGTATCCTCCCTCTTTTTTATCTGCAAAATAGTCTAAAGGGGATCGAAGATGGCGTTAAAATATTTTCCAAACCTATCACTACAGTAGCTCTATCCAGGATATTGAGCACTTTTCTCCCGGACAACGCCGAGTACTTTGAAAATCAAGGAGGCCTCCTGAGCACTACTGAAATTACTTAGGTATCCTCCCTCCTTTTCATCTGCAAAATAGTCCAAAGGGTAACGAAGATGGCGTTAAAATATTTTCCAAACCTATCACTACAGTAGCTCTATCTAAGATATTGAGCACTTTTCTCCCGGACAACGCCGAGTACTTTGAAAATCAAGGAGGCCTCCTGAGCACTACTGAAATTACTTAGGTATCGTCCCTCCTTTTTATCTGCAAAATAGTTCAAAGGGTAACGAGGGAAGAGGAGGCTCCCATCCCAGTAGCGCCGCCGGCCTCTGAACCAGAAGGAGCTGCTGAGGGAGTCATGCCAGAAGTCGTTTCAGGAAGAAAGCAAGAGGTCATTCCAGAAGTCGTCCCGGTACCACCTCCTCCTACGCCAGTGAGACGGGAGAAGACTAGGAGGTTCCCCTTTCTGCCGGGGGTAAGGATCTGTGAGGCGGATTCATTACAGGTCCAATCAGACCTCAATGGAAGGCAGAGGCGATACATTAAGCAGCTGGAGAGCTTCACCCACGTAGGAGGAAAACAGGTGCAAGACCCCCGAAATTTTAAAAATGCACCCAAAATTATAACGTTTGTGAGGCAGGAAACCGGGAACGGGAGGGAGAAAGCATTATGGAGAATGCTTAGGGCGGCCAAGGACGCAATCCCGGAGCAACCCCTTATAGAAGAGGAGCACCCTTCATTTAAGGAAATTAAGTCCAAATGTAGTGGGAGGGTCCCCATTTATGTTCACCCCTCATTTTTTCGGGCTTTAAAATTAACTTTCCCCGTGGACGTGGGAGGTTTGGCACGAGACGGACGGATTTCGTCCGAACTGCTGACCGGCAGTCTCGGTCAGACCTTCGGCGTCCTCACTCCCGAGGACTTTAGCCCCGTGTGTGACACTAATTGATGGGGACCACAAATTTAAACTTGGCTTGTTGGAATGTGAGGGGCATGAGATCCCGAAGCAGGGCTGCTCGCGTGCTGAGGGATCTCGTGGCCCGTGAGGTAGATGTAGCTGCGATTGAAGAGACCCACTTCGATTCGTATGGGGATTGTGATGTGCTGACTGATGACTATGACGTCTACTCAGCATATGGCGATGCTCATAGTTGTGGCATCTCTTTGTTAGTGAGACGCACCCTGCCTGCGGCGGTGAGCGTTGTTCATGCGGATGCAGTGGGACGACTGGTCGTGGTCGATGTTGCCGTTGGAAACAGCAAGTTTCGGATCGTTGCGGTTTATGCGCCCAACATTGCTGGCGAGAGGGTTTCCTTTTTTCGACGGTTGGAGGCGTTCCTCAAGGGTCCGGAGCGAGTAGTTTTAATGGGGGACTGGAATGCCATCCTAGACCCCAAGATAGATAAGGTCGGTGGGAATAGAGGGTCGGCGAGGTGGGAAAGCAGTCTGTCTGACCTGATGGCCTCATGCGATCTTGTCGACAGATTTCGCGTTGATCACCCAGGGCGGGAGATGTGGACGTGGCATACTAGCGCGGCCTTCTGTCCGAGTACTTACTTGGACAGAATGTTAGTTAGAAGAGGCGACGTAGATTTCATATCTTGTCCCACGTTCACTTGGTTAGGACATTCGGACCATAAATTGGTTACGGCCCGGTTGAACTTAAGTGATAGGCCTAGGTTGGCTGGGTACTGGAAGTTTAATACCTCCTTACTGGAGATACGAGACTTCCGGGAACAGCTAACGTTACTACTCCAGCGGGGATTAGTGGGGGTGGTTATCGGGAGTAGGTACTGGGTTAAAACTAAGGCTCAGGTTAGAAACTTTTGTGTCCGCTACAGCCAGCGCCTCGCTCAAAATAGGGCTAGGACGCAAAAGCAAGTAGAGGATAAGATGACCCGGGCGGTGGCTGGGGGGGATCCCCTAGAGATAGCATTAATTACGGGGGACCTCAATCGCTTGGCTAGCGAGCGATATGAAGGTCAAGTAGTTAGAGCTAGATTAAAGAAAGTCTCTAACGAAGCCGTGAACGTTGACGCTGTTGAGCGTAAGGCTGCTTTACGTCGTGGTTCGGATGGGTACATTCGGAAGGTGAAAAACCTGGAAGGACACACCCTGGTATCGTCTCGTGAGATCTGTGAGGGGTTCCGTGAGCATTTGGAGGAACGCTTCACCCAACTGCCCAGACTCCGCGGCCAGGAGTTTGACAGCTATTTGGCTGACTCGCCCCGCCTCGAGGCGGCTCGAGCAGCTGGCTGTGATGGCAGGATTACGGAGGGCGAGATCGTTACTGCGTTGAAGCAGGTCGGCTTGAACAAATCTCCGGGACTCGATGGTCTGCCGTACGAAATGTATTTGAGGCTGTCGCCCATGTTTGTCCCAATTCTGAAGGATGTGTTTAACCACTGGTTTGTTCAGGAGTCAATCCCTGGACAGGTAACCAAAGGAGTGGTCACATTACTGAAGAAGAGGGACCAACCTGGTGAGGGAAATTTAGACGACTACAGGCCCATAACTCTGCTAAACACAGAGTTAAAGATTTTGGCCCGCGTTCTTGCGAACCGCCTGCAGGTTGTTATCGGTGATTTGATCAAGCCTGAGCAGAACTTTGCTGTGAAGGGGAGGTCGATTCAGAACAACTTGCATTTGATTCGCATGATCATAGAGGGGACAGAAGACGACGCTGAAGCCGCGCTGATCAATTTAGATCAGTCCAAGGCTTTCGATAGGGTCGACCATGGTTTCCTGAAAGCTGTTTTAGCGGCTGCCGGTTTTGGTCCGGACTTCCGCAGGTGGATCTCTATTCTGTATGACTCGCCGACGGCAGTGGTGCAAGTCAATGGAAAGAGGTCGGAATCGTTCGTTGTTTCTCGGTCGGTACGTCAGGGTTGTCCGCTGTCGCCCCTGCTCTACATCCTGGCGTTGGAACCCTTCCTTCGCAAATTAAGGGATGAGGCGACAACACCAGTCCTGCGCGGGATCGCTATCCCTCCTCGCAAAGTGCGAGTCAGGGTTTCCGCGTTTGCCGATGATGTTACCGTTTTCGTGTCGAGCCGTACTGACATTCGAACGGTGATTAAGGCGCTCGCTCGGTACGAAGAAGTGACAGGGGCCATAGTCAACCGCAGCAAGTCGAACGGCCTGCGGTTGGGTGCCTGGAGCGGAGAGACCGCTCTTCCAGGTGACTTCAGCTGGTCGGATGGCCCGGTTCGAATCCTCGGCGTGTGGTTCGGGCCGGGCCTCCAGCTGGAAAAGAACTGGTCGGAAGTACAGACAAAGGTCGAATCGTCGGTCCGGGCTTGGATTCGAAGGAAGCTTTCCTTAAAGGGCAGAGCGGAGGCGTGCGCCACTTACGTCTTTCCTCTCATCCTTTACCGGCTGTCTGTACTACCACTGCCTGCGGCCCGCCTTATCGCTTTCACGCGCTTACTCTTCTCGCTTCTTTGGAAGGGCCGGAAAGCGTACGTCCGCAGACAGGTCTGTACTCAAGTTCCGAGTGTGGGAGGCTTGGGGATGCCTGACTTGGCAAGTCATCGACATGCCGAGAGACTCGCTTTCCTGAGTCGGACTTTGATGGAAGACACTCCGTGGGTCCCTGCGGTTGGGAGCGCCTTTCCCAACCTCATACCCGACCTCTCGGTCGAAGGACGACGTAGGCCGAGAGGGGAGCCCTTGTTCTTCGCCGAATGCCGGGCCGCGCTTAGAGCGTTGCCGGGGTCCAGTAACCTTGCCCGGTCTAGGAAGAGACTATATCGGGATCTAGTGGAGGGTACCGCTTCGGACCCACTTGAGGAGCGGCTTGGATTGTCGAGGGAGGAGGCCCGCTCCCAGTGGAATTGGGCGCCAGGCCAGAGTTATCTCAACAATTCTGAGTATTCTCTGACCTGGCGACTGGTTCGGAACGCACTGCCCCTCTATGGCAGATTATGCAGAGATGGTTTAAGGGACGTCCCCTTATGCCCGCGCTGTGAAGACGACGAAGAAGAAACGGCCGAGCACGCCTTCTTCACCTGCAGCAAACTTCGACATCTCTGGGGATACGTCAGGGAGGTGACGGCCCGCATCGACGCCGAGCAGCCGATGGTCCTGGATGTAGCATCTGTCATCAACAACGCAGCACCGCCGTGGTCTGGGGAGAAACGAATGGTGTTTCTAGCCATCCTAGCCGTAGCAAGACTAGTGACGTGGGTTACACGTCTTAATGAGGTTCATGGGGTTGGATCTGTTTCGGATCGGGATCTGGTAGTTTACTTTAAACACCAACTTAAAGTGAAGATCAGATGCGATTGGAAACGATTACATCGCATGGATTTCGATAGGAGATGGGTGCATGACACTAGTTTGTGCATCCGACGAGGCGCCAAGTTTGAGTTCGTGTTCCCTCCATAGTTATGGCACACGCGGTACTGGGTTCTACGGAACCCACCCCTGTAGAGTTTTTTGATTTATTTCAAAAAACTGGTAACCTCTTAAACTAGTAGGAATGAAAGTTATCCTGTCCCTATTTTATTTTTGCCGGCACTAGAGAGCTTCCAAAGATTCCCACTTCCACTGTTTTATTTTGTCCCCGGTCTTTTGAAACCCTTGGCATTACTATCTTGGAAGACGCCATCCACCCAATGATCCCATTCCCGATGAATTTATTTTTTGAACACTCCTCTCTTAAGTTCCCACTCCCACTTAGTGACCGACCCGCTTGTTTTCGGTCTCGTGCCGGAAAACAGTGGGCGGTCTAACACTTAGTCATGAGGGAAAGCCGGG
Source organism: Sepiola atlantica (assembly GCA_963556195.1). Lineage (NCBI taxonomy): Eukaryota > Metazoa > Mollusca > Cephalopoda > Sepiida > Sepiolidae > Sepiola > Sepiola atlantica. The sequence continues at coordinate 63,814,371 of OY744515.1, forward strand.
CCATACTAACTTTTCTACCATTTTATTTCGTTCTTTATTTTTCTTTCTTTTTGGGTGTTTTTAATATTTTTTCCCACTCCCACGATAATTCTTTTTTACATCGATGTTTTTTGGGGATATTTTAAGTAGGGATCCACCCACAGAGTGAATGCGGTATTTTGGTGCAAGAATCTAGTTTGGAGTCAGCAAATGTTCTTTTTGATGTTGTTTGTAAAATTTTGTGAAATAAAAAACATTGAACAGCTTGTCTCACTTATCCCCGACCCCCCCTCCCCCTACATAACGGGCACTATGCCTAAGGTCTGGTGAGTTCCCAAGGTTTGTAAAATCTTCATCTGTAGATAAAGATGAGGGTTGTCCGAAGGAACTCACCTGCCTAAATAAACTGGCCTTTTGGCTAAGATCAAAGTGTAGTATCTGTTCTCGGCATTTTTGCCTTGAGATCAAGTGTATTATCTATTCCTATCCAGTAGGTGTCGGTTTTACACTGTCGAATCAAAAATCAGATTATCATTTTTTTTTTTTAATCCCTTTTCCTTTTGGGGATTTCTTCTCCCCTAAAGTACAGGCTGAGGTCGTGATCTCACCGACGATTACTCATACTCCCCCCCCCCTCCCCTGAATTTCACCTGAGGCGTTCACACCTGCGAATGCTGGAACTCCACCTCCTCAAGTTTCGCCTGATGCCCCACTGGCGAATACCGATTTCCCCCCCGATTTGGCCTGAGGCGCTCATACCGGCGAATGCCGACACTCCCCCTCCCCAGATTTGGCCTGAGGCGCTCCCCCTCCCCAGATTTGGCCTGAGGCGCTCATACCGGCGAATGCCGACATTCCCCCTCCCCAGATTTAGCCTGGCGCCCCACCGGCGAATACCGATAGTCTCCTATCCCCCAAATTTGGCCTGAGGCGCTCACACCGGCGAATGTCGACACTCCCCCTCCCCAAATTTGGCCTGGGGCGCTCATACCGGCGAATACCGACATTCCCCCTTCCCAGATTTGGCCTGAGGCGCCCCACCGCCGAATGCCGACACTCCCTCTCCCCAGATTTGGCCTGTGGCGCTCACATCGGTGAATGCCGACATTCCCCCTCCCCCCTATTTGGCCTGAAAGGAGGAGGTAATGCCTGGAAGTATTATATCAGGATAACAGAACGGCCATAGTGAGGAAGGGAGGGGGGAAGGAATATTAGCGTCTATTAATAATTAAGAAAGAAAGTGTGGGAGTGAGAGGGGAAGAAGAAAGAAAGAAAAAAAATGGTTGTAGTGTGAGTGAATTTCCTCCCGCCACTCCCTTACTCTGACGTCATATCTAGTTTATCGTGACTTTGCATTATTTTTCTTCTCAAATTAGTATAAATAACGTTGAAAAGTGGAGTTAAAAGCCACCCCCCATTGGAATAAAGTGCTCAGTCGACCCCGGCAGAGTCAATTTTTTTTTTCCGGTTCCGAGATATTACACGCGTCTGGGCTGGCCGGTGGGAATGATGTCACCCGTGTGACCGTGTGTTGGGTACTTTCGGAGGAGAAGCTTTACATACATACATACATACATACATACATACATACATACATACATACATACATACATACATACAGACAGGTGACGTTTATATAATAGACTAGCGGGGCTACCCGGCGTTGCTCGGGGTAAAAAAACACATAATTGTAGAAAAATCGCTTGTGTAAGATCTTTATATTCAAACTTCTATTTCTCTCCCTCTCTCTATAGCCGTCTCTTTATCTTTCTATTTTTCTCTTCCCTGGTCGCCCCATTTCACAGCTTTCTTCCTTTGCCTTTTGCGAAAGCTTTCACTTCCTCACTTCCCCACCATTCCTCCTCCGTAGACCAGGGCAAAAGTATGACATATTTCTATAAAAAGTACTGCCTCTATATGCGCCTTCTATATAGGTACATATTCCGTCCCGGTTCGCATAATATATACGTACCCGTTGCCGCCCCCGTGTGCATACTATATACGCACCTATTGCCGCTCTGGTGCACATACTATATATGTACCTATCGCCGCCCCGGGTCGCGTGCTATATATGTACCTATCATTGCCCTGGTGCACATACTATATATGTACCTATCGCCGCCCTGGTTCGCATACTATATACGTACCTATCGCCGCCCCGGGCTGCGTGCTATATATGTACCTATCACCGCCCCGGTGCACATACTATATACGTACCTATCGCTGCCCCGGGTCGCGTGCTATATATGTACCTATCACCGCCCCCATGCACATACTATATATGTACTTATCGCCGCCCCGGTGCGCATACTATATACGTACCTATCTCCGCCCCGGGTCGCGTGCTATATATGTACCTATCACCGCCTCGGTGCGCATACTATATACGTACCTATCGGTGTTGCACGGGGATCACTCTTCTCCAGTCGCCCTCCTTCACCCCAGCCAAAGCTGTCTCGTCTGTGTTGCCCTCGTCAGGTTAACCTCTTCTTAATTTGCCAGGGTCAAAAGATGTCACGTACCTGGTTGCCAATTCACCCTGGCTTCACTACATTCGGCCTCCCCTAAACTCTGCATAACTTATCCATTCCCTGGAGAAAAAATGTAACATTTCTATTTAAAGTCCCATATTTGTCTTCATTATTAATGTTAATAAGGATGTTTATTTACTTCTTCATGTCTGTGTATGTTAGATAAAATAACATATTTCGTCAGGTCGAAGGGTACCCACACATATTTCGTCAGGTCGAAGGGTACCCACACATACTTCGTCCGGTCGTAGGGTACCCACACATACTTTTTCCGGGCGCAGTGTACCCACACATACTTTTTCCGGGCGCAGGGTACCCACACATACTTTTTCCGGGCGCAAGGTACCCACAACTACTTTGTCCGGTCGTAGGGTACCCACACATACTTCGTCCGGTCGCAGGGTACCCACACATACTTCGTCCGGTCGCAGGGTACCCACACATACTTCGTCAAGTCGCAAGGTACCCACACATAACTTTTCCCGGCGCAGGGTACCCACACATACTTCGTACGGTCGCAGGGTACCCACACATACATCGTCATGTCGCGGGGTACCAGCACATACTTTGTTAGGTCGCAGGGTACCCACACATACTTAGTCCGGTCGCAGGGTACCCACACATACTTCGTCAAGTCGCAGGGTACCCACACATACCTTTTCCGGGCGCAGGGTACCCACACATACCTTTTCCCGGCGCAGGGTACCCACACATACCTTTTCCCGGCGCAGGGTACCCATACATACCTTTTCCGGTCGTAGGGTACCCACACATACTTCGTCCGGTCGCAGGGTACCCACACATACTTCGTCCGGTCGCAGGGTACCCACACATACTTCGTCAAGTCGCAAGGTACCCACACATACCTTTTCCCGGCGCAGGGTACCCACACATACCTTTTCCCGGCGCAGGGTACCCACACATACCTTTTCCCGGCGCAGGGTACCCACACATACTTCGTACGGTCGCAGGGTACCCACACATACTTCGTCCGGTTTCAGGGTACCCACACATACTTCGTCCGGTCGTAGGGTACCCACACATACTTCGTCCGGTTTCAGGGTACCCACACATACTTCGTCCGGTTGTAGGGTACCCACACATACTTCGTCTAGTCGCAGGGTACCCACAGATACTTCGTCCTGTCGCAGGGTACCCACACATACTTCGTCAGGTCGAAGGGTACCCACACATACTTCGTCAGGTCGAAGGGTACCCACACATACTTCGTCAGGTCGAAGGGTACCTACCCATACTTTTTCCGGGCGCAGGGTATCCACACATACTTTTTCCGGGCGCAGGGTACCCACACATATTTTTTCCATTGCGCAGGGTACCCACACATATTTCGTGCAGTCGCAGGGTACCCACACATACTTTTTCCGGGCGCAGGGTACCCACACATACTTCGTCCGGTCGCAGGGTACCAACACATACTTTGTCCAGTCGCAGGGTACCCACACATTTTTCGTCAGGTCGAAGGGTACCCACACATACTTCGTCCGGTCGTAGGGTACCCACACATACTTTTTCCGGGCGCAGGGTACCCACACATACTTCGTGTGGTCGCAGGGTACCCACACATACTTCGTCAGGTCGAAGGGTACCCACACATACTTCGTCAGGTCGAAGGGTACCCACACATACTTCGTCAAGTAAGAGGGTACCCACACATACTTCGTCAGGTCGAAGGGTACCCACACATACTTCGTCAGGTCGAAAAGTACCCACACATACTTTGTCAGGTCGAAGGGTACCCACACATACTGTGTCCGGTCGCAGGGTACCCACACATACTTTTTCCGGGCGCAGGGTACCCACACATAATTTTCCGGGCGCAGGGTACCCACACATACTTCGTCCGGTCGCAGGGTACCAACACATACTTCGTCAAGTCGCAAGGTACCCACACATACCTTTTCCCGGCGCAGGGTACCCACACATACCTTTTCCCGGCGCAGGGTACCCACACATACCTTTTCCCGGCGCAGGGTACCCACACATTCTTCGTACGGTCGCAGGGTACCCACACATACATCGTCATGTCGCAGGGTACCAGCACATACTTTGTTAGGTCGCAGGGTACCCACACATACTTAGTCCGGTCGCAGGGTACCCACACATACTTCGTCAAGTCGCAGGGTACCCACACATACCTTTTCCCGGCGCAGGGTACCCACACATACCTTTTCCAGTCGCAGGGTACCCACACATACATTTTCCCGGCGCAGGGTACCCACACATACCTTTTCCCGGCGCAGGGTACCCACACATACTTCATCCGGATTCAGGGTAGACACACATACTTTGTCCGGTTGTAAGGTACCCACACATACTTCGTCCGGTTTCAGGGTACCCACACATACTTCGTCCGGTTGTAGGGTACAGACATACTTCGCCTAGTCGCAGGGTACCCACAGATACTTCGTCCTGTCGCAGGGTACCCACACATACTTCAGTCAGGTCGAAGGGTACCCACACATACTTCGTCAGGTCGAAGGGTACCTACCATACCTTTTCCGGGCGCAGGGTACCCACACATACTTTTTCCGGGCGCAGGGTACATACACATACTTTTTCCGGGCGCAGGGTACCCACACATATTTTTTCCAGGCGCAGGGTACCCACACATATTTCGTGCGGTCGCAGGGTACCCACACATACTTTGTCCAGACGCAGGGTACCCACACATACTTCGTTTAGTCGCAGGGTACCCACACATATTTGGTTGGTCGCAGGGTACCCACACATATTTCGTCATGTCGAAGGGTACCCACACATACTTCGTCCGGTCGTAGGGTACCCACACAAACTTTTTCCGAGTGCACTGTACCCACACATACTTCGTGCGGTCGCAGGGTACCCACACATACTTCGTCCGGTCGCAGGGTACCCACACATACTTCGTCCGGTCGAAGGGTACCAACACATACTTCGTCAGGTCGAAGGGTACCCACACATACTTCGTCAGGTCAGAGGGTACCCACACATACTTCGTCAGGTCGAAGGGTACCCACACATTCTTCGTCAGGTCGAAGGGTACCCACACATACTTTTTCCGGGCGCAGGGTACCCACACATAATTTTTCCGGGCGCAGGGTACCTACACATACTTTTTCCGGGCCCAGGGTAACCACACATACTTCGTCCGGTCGAAGGGTACCCACACATACTTCGTCAGGTCGAAGGGTACCCACACATACTTCGTCAGGTCGAAGGGTACCCACACATACTTCGTCAGGTCGAAGGGTACCCACACATACTTCATCAGGTCGAAGGGTACCCACACATACTTTTTCCGGGCGCAGGGTACCCACACATATTTTTTCCGGGCGCAGGGTACCTACACATACTTTTTCCGGGCGCAGGGTACCCACACATACTTCGTCAGGTTAAAGGGTACCCACACATACTTCGTCAGGTCGAAGGGTACCCACACATACTTTTTTCGGGCGCAGGGTACCCACACATACTTCTTGCAGGCGCAGGGTACAAACACATACTTCGTCCGGTCGCAGGGTACCCACACATACTTTTTCCGGGCGCAGGGTACCCACACATACTTTTTCTGGGCGCATGGTACCCACACATACTTCTTGCGGTCGCAGGGTACACACACCTACTTCTTCTGGTCGCAGGGTACCCACACATACTTTTTCCGGGCGCAGGGTACCCACACATACTTTTTCCGGGCGCAGAGTACCCACACATACTTTTTCCTGTCGCAGGGTACCCACACATACTTTGTTAGGTCGCAGGGTACCAACACATACTTAGTCCGGTCGCAGGGTACCCACACATACTTCGTCAAGTCGCAAGGTACCCACACATACCTTTTCCGGACGCTAGGTACCCACACATACCTTTTCCCGGCGCAGGGTACCCACACATACCTTTTCCGGCGCAGGGTACCAACACATACTTCTTGCGGTCGCAGGGTACCCACACATACTTCGTCCGGTTTCAGGGTACCCACACATACTTCGTCCGGTTGTAGGGTACCCACACATACTTCGTCCAGTCGCAGGGTACCAACAGATACTTCGTCCTGTCGCAGGGTACCCACACATACTTCGTCAGGTCGAAGGGTACCAACACATACTTCGTCAGATCAAAGGGTACCCACACATACTTTTTCCGGGCGAAGGGTACCCACAGATAGTTTTTCCGGGCGCAGGGTACCTACATATACTTTTTCCGGGCGCAGGGTACCCACACATATTTTTCCAGGCGCAGGGTACCCACACATATTCTGTGCGGTCGCAGGGTACCCACACATACTTTGTCCGGTCGCAGGGTACCCACACATACTTTGTCCGGTCGCAGGGTACCCACACATACTTTGTCCAATCGCAGGGTACCCACACATACTTCGTTTAGTTGCAGGGTACCCACACATACTTTGGTTGGTCGCAGGGTACCCACACATATTTCGTCAGGTCGAAGGGTACCCACACATACTTCGTCCGGTTATGACTCAACGGGTCACTGTAAACGTGTTTTTTTAAAATTCTTCATTTTTTCTTTTTTTTATACATATATAGAGTGGTTATGACTCAACGGGTCAGTGTAAACGTGTACTTGTTAAATTCTTCTTTTTTCTTTTTTATACATATATAGAGTGGTTATGACTCAACGGGTCACTGTAAACGTGTTCTTGTTAAATTCTTCATTTTTTCTTTTTTTTATACATATATAGAGTGGTTATGACTCAACGGGTCAGTGTAAACGTGTACTTGTTAAATTCTTCTTTTTTCTTTTTTATACATATATAGAGTGGTTATGACTCAACGGGGCACTGTAAACGTGGTCTTGTTAAATTCTTCTTTTTTTCTTTTTTTTATACATATATAGAGTGGTTATGACTCAACGGGTCATTTTAAACGTGTACTTGTTAAATTCTTTTTTTCTTTTTTTTATACATATATAGAGTGGTTATGACTCAACGGGTCAGTGTAAACGTGTACTTGTTAAATTCTTTTTTTTTCTTTTTTTTATACATATATAGAGTGGTTATGACTCAACGGGTCATTGTAAACGTGTACTTGTTAAATTCTTCTTTTTTTCTATTTTTTATACATATATAGCGTGGTTATGACTCAACGGGTCACTGTAAACGTGTTTTTTTTAAATTCTTCATTTTTTCTTTTTTTTATACATATATAGAGTGGTTATGACTCAACGGGTCAGTGTAAACGTGTACTTGTTAAATTCTTCTTTTTTCTTTTTTATACATATATAGAGTGGTTATGACTCAACGGGTCACTGTAAACGTGTTCTTGTTAAATTCTTCATTTTTTCTTATTTTTATACATATATAGAGTGGTTATGACTCAACGGGTCAGTGTAAACGTGTACTTGTTAAATTCTTCTTTTTTCTTTTTTATACATATATAGAGTGGTTATGACTCAACGGGGCACTGTAAACGTGGTCTTGTTAAATTCTTCTTTTTTTCTTTTTTTTATACATATATAGAGTGGTTATGACTCAACGGGTCATTTTAAACGTGTACTTGTTAAATTCTTTTTTTCTTTTTTTTATACATATATAGAGTGGTTATGACTCAACGGGTCAGTGTAAACGTGTACTTGTTAAATTCTTTTTTTTTCTTTTTTTTATACATATATAGAGTGGTTATGACTCAACGGGTCATTGTAAACGTGTACTTGTTAAATTCTTCTTTTTTTCTATTTTTTATACATATATAGAGTGGTTATGACTCAACGGGTCACTGTAAACGTGTACTTGTTAAATTCTTTATTTTTTCTTTTTTTAATACATATATAGAGTGGTTATGACTCAACGGGTCACTGTAAACGTGTACTTGTTAAATTCTTCTTTTTTCTTTTTTATACATATATAGAGTGGTTATGACTCAACGGGGCACTGTAAACGTGTTCTTGTTAAATTCTTCATTTTTTCTTTTTTTTATACATATATAGAGTGGTTATGACTCAACGGGTCATTGTAAACGTGTACTTGTTAAATTCTTCTTTTTTTCTTTTTTTTATACATATATAGAGTGGTAATGACTCAACGGGTCAGTGTAAATGTGTACTTGCTAAATTCTTCTTTTTTCTTTTTTTTATACATATATAGAGTGGTTATGACTCAACGGGTCATTGTAAACGTGTACTTGTTAAATTCTTCTTTTTTTCTTTTTTTTATACATATATAGAGTGGTTATGACTCAACGGGTCACTGTAAACGTGTACTTGTTAAATTCTTCATTTTTTCTTTTTTTTATACATATATAGAGTGGTTATGACTCAACGGGGCACTGTAAACGTGTACTTGTTAAATTCTTCTTTTTTTCTTTTTTTTATACATATATAGAGTGGTTATGACTCAACGGGTCAGTGTAAACGTGTACTTGTTAAATTCTTCTTTTTTCTTTTTTTTATACATATATAGAGTGGTTATGACTCAACGGGGCACTGTAAACGTGTACTTGTTAAATTCTTTATTTTACTTTTTCATACATATATAGAGTGGTTATGACTCAACGGGTCAGTGTAAACGTGTACTTGTTTAATTCTTCATTTTTTCTTTTTTTTATACATATATAGAGTGGTTATGACTCAACGGGTCAGTGTAAACGTGTACTTGTTAAATTCTTCTTTTTTCTTTTTTATACATATATAGAGTGGTTATGACTCAACGGGTCACTGTAAACGTGTACTTGTTAAATTCTTTTTTTTTTCTTTTTTTTTATACATATATAGAGTGGTTATGACTCAACGGGTCAGTGTAAACGTGTTCTTGTTAAATTCTTCATTTTTTCTTTTTTTTATACATATATAGAGTGGTTATGACTCAACGGGTCAGTGTAAACGTGTACTTGTTAAATTCTTCATTTTTTCTTTTTTTTATACATATATAGAGTGGTTATGACTAAACGGGTCAGTGTAAACGTGTACTTGTTAAATTCTTCTTTTTTTCTTTTTTTATACATATATAGAGTGGTTATGACTCAACGGGTCATTGTAAACGTGTACTTGTTAAATTCTTCTTTTTTGCTTTTTTTTATACATATATAGAGTGGTTATGACTCAACGGGTCACTGTAAACGTGTACTTGTTAAATTCTTCATTTTTTCTTTTTTTTATACATATATAGAGTGGTTATGACTCAACGGGGCACTGTAAACGTGTACTTGTTAAATTCTTCATTTTTTCTTTTTTTTATACATATATAGAGTGGTTATGACTCAACGGGTCAGTGTAAACGTGTACTTGTTAAATTCTTCTTTTTTCTTTTTTTTATACATATATAGAGTGGTTATGACTCAACGGGGCACTGTAAACGTGTACTTGTTAAATTCTTCATTTTTCTTTTTTATACATATATAGAGTGGTTATGACTCAACGGGTCAGTGTAAACGTGTACTTGTTTAATTCTTCATTTTTTCTTTTTTTTATACATATATAGAGTGGTTATGACTCAACGGGTCAGTGTAAACGTGTACTTGTTAAATTTTTCTTTTTTTCTTTTTTTTATACATATATAGAGTGGTTATGACTCAACGGGTCAGTGTAAACGTGTACTTGTTAAATTCTTCTTTTTTCTTTTTTTTATACATATATAGAGTGGTTATGACTCAAGGGGTCAGTGTAAACGTGTACTTGTTAAATTCTTCATTTTTCTTTTTTATACATATATAGAGTGGTTATGACTCAACGGGTCAGTGTAAACGTGTACTTGTTAAATTCTTCATTTTTTCTTTTTTTTATACATATATAGAGTGGTTATGACTCAACGGGTCAGTGTAAACGTGTACTTGTTAAATTCTTCATTTTTTCTTTTTTTATACATATATAGAGTGGTTATGACTCAACGGGTCAGTGTAAACGTGTACTTGTTAAATTCTTCTTTTTTCTTTTTTATACATATATAGAGTGGTTATGACTCAACGGGTCACTGTAAACGTGTACTTGTTAAATTCTTCTTTTTTCTTTTTTTTTATACATATATAGAGTGGTTATGACTCAACGGGTCAGTGTAAACGTGTTCTTGTTAAATTCATCATTTTTTCTTTTTTTTATACATATATAGAGTGGTTATGACTCAACGGGTCAGTGTAAACGTGTACTTGTTAAATTCTTCATTTTTTCTTTTTTTTATACATATATAGAGTGGTTATGACTAAACGGGTCAGTGTAAACGTGTACTTGTTAAATTCTTCTTTTTTTCTTTTTTTATACATATATAGAGTGGTTATGACTCAACGGGTCAGTGTAAACGTGTACTTGTTAAATTCTTCATTTTTTCTTTTTTATATACATATATAGAGTGGTTATGACTCAACGGGGCACTGTAAACGTGTACTTGTTAAATTCTTCATTTTTTCTTTATTTTATACATATATAGAGTGGTTATGACTCAACGGGTCAGTGTAAACGTGTACTTGTTAAATTCTTCTTTTTTTTCTTTTTTTTATACATATATAGAGTGGTTATGACTCAACAGGTCATTGTAAACGTGTACTTGTTAAATTCTTCTTTTTTCTTTTTTTTATACATATATAGAGTGGTTATGACACAACGGGTCACTGTAAACGTGTACTTGTTAAATTCTTTTTTCTTTTTTTATACATATATAGAGTGGTTATGACTCAACGGGTCATTGTAAACGTTTACTTTTTAAATTATTCTTTTTCCTTTTTTGGTACATATATTGAGTGGTTATGACTCAACGGGTCACTGTAAACGTGTATATAAAAATATGTTTAAGTAAAATAAGTTTTGAAGAGAAAAAAATTTAAAAACCTATAACGATGACGTCATATACCTATTACTGTGACGTCACGTGCACAAGAATAAGTTGGTTGAAAACAAAATTATCATTACATAATTACATTGGCTGATTTCCAAATTACTACTGAATAACATTAGAAAAGTTTGAAAAAACCAGACCCGCTGCCGAAGACTGGCCCCGTTGACCCCCAGGAACATTTTTTTTTGTTGTAATTTTGAGATATTATGATCCCAGGTGTTGTACGGTGCTGAAGATATACACTTTTTGACATGTCGCCGCTTAGTTTTTGAGGAGAAGCTTCACATACAGACATACATACATACATACAGACAAGTGCCCTTTATAGCGGAGATTATAAATATACATATATATATATATATTTATATATTTATATATATATATATATATATATATTATATATATATTTATATATATATTTATATATATATATATATTATATATATATATATTTATATATATATATTATATATATATATATATTATATATATATACTAGCGGGGCTACCCGGCGTTGCTCGGGGTCATAAAAACATAATTGAAGAAAAATCGCGTGTGTAACATCTTTATATTAAAACTTCTATTTCTCTCCCTCTCTCTCTATAGCTGTCTCTTTATCTTTCTACTTTTATCTACCCTGGTCGCTACTTTTAAATTTTGCCTTTTGCGAAAGCTGTTTCTTCCCCACCATTTCATCCCACGTTTCACAGGGCAATAGTATGACTTATTTCTATAAAAAGTACCACCACTGTCTGCGCCTTCTATATAGGTACTTATAACCGCCCCGGTGTTCATACTATATATTTTGAATCCCCTCATGATATCCTTCATCATTTTAACTCCCCTCGTTGTATTCATCATTTTCGATCTCCTCATACTATTAATCATTTTCAATCCCCTCATAATATTCTTCATTATTTTCAATCTCCTCATACTATTAATCATTTTCAATCCCCTCATAATATTCTTCATCATTTTCAATCCTCTCGTAATATTCCTCATCATTTTCAATCCGCTCATGATATTCTTAATAAGTTTCAATCCTCTCATGGTATATTTCATCATTTTCGATCCCCTCATGATATTCTTCTCATTTTCAATCCCCTCATGATATTATTCATCATTTTCAATCCTCTCATGGTATTCTTCATCATTTCCAATCCTGTCAGTCTATTCTTCATAATTTTCAATCCTCTCATGACATTCTTCATAATTTTCAATCCTCTCATGATAGTCTTCATCATTTTCAATCCCCTCATGATAGTCATCATCATTTTCAATCCTCTCATGATAGTCATCATCATTTTCAATCCTCTCATGATAGTCATCATCATTTTCAATCCTCTCATGATAGTCATCATCATTTTCAATCCTCTCATGATAGTCTTCATCATTTTCAAACCTCTCATGATAGTCTTCATCATTTTCAAACCTCTCATAATAGTCTTCATCATTTTCAAACCTCTCATGATAGTCTTCATCATTTTCAATCCTCTCATGATATTCTTCATCATTTTCAATCCCCTCATGATATTATTAATCATTTTCAATCCCCTCATGATATTATTAATCATTTTCAATCCCCTCATGATATTATTAATCATTTTAAATCCCCTCATGGTATTCTTCATCATTTCCAATCCTGTCAGTCTATTCTTCCTCATTTTCAATCCTCTCATGAAATTCTTCATCATTTTCAATCCCCTCATGATAGTCTTCATCATTTTCAATCCCCTCATGATAGTCTTCATCATTTTCAATCCCCTCATGATAGTCTTTATCATTTTCAATCCCCTCATGATAGTGTACATCATTTTCAATCCCCTCATTATAGTCTTCATCATTTTCAATCCCCTCATTATAGTCTTCATCATTTTCAATCCCCTCATTATAGTCTTCATCATTTTCAATCCTCTCATGATAGTCTTCATCATTTTCAATCCTCTCATGATAGTCATCATCATTTTCAATCCTCTCATGATAGTCATCATCATTTTCAATCCTCTCATGATAGTCTTCATCATTTTCAATCCCCTCATGATAGTGTACATCATTTTCAATCCCCTCATTATAGTCTTCATCATTTTCAATCCCCTCATTATAGTCTTCATCATTTTCAATCACCTAATGATAGTCTTCATCATTTTCAATCCTCTCATGATAGTCATCATCATTTTCCATCCTCTCATGATAGTCATCATCATTTTCAATCCTCTCATGATAGTCTTCATCATTTTCAATCCTCTCATGATAGTCTTCATCATTTTCAATCCTCTCATGATAGTCTTCATCATTTTCAATCCTCTCATGATAGTCTTTATCATAGCTCTATCTAGGATATTGAGCACTTTTCTCTCAGACAACGCCGAGTACTTTGAAAATCAAGGAGGCCTCATGAGCACTACTGAAATCACTTAGGTATCCTCTCTCCTTCTGATCTGCGAAATAGTCAAAAGGGGAACAAAGATGGCGTTAAAATATTTTCCAAACCTATCACTACAGTAGCTCTATCTAGGACATTGAGCACTTTTCTCCCGGCCAACGCCGAGTACTTTGATAATCAAGGAAGCCTCCTGAGAACTACTGAAATCATTTAGGTATCCTCCCTACTTTTTCATCTGCAAAATAGTCCAAAGTTGAACAAAGATAGCGTTAAAATATTTTCCAAACCTATCACTACAGTAGCTCTATCTAGGATATTGTACACTTTTCTCCTGGACAACGCCGAGTACTTTGAAAATCAAGGAGGCCTCCTGAGCACTACGTAAATCACTCTTATCGATTCCATATCCTTTTCAGCGTAGATGCTGTTAAAATATTATCCAACCCTATCACTATAGTAGCTCTATCTAGGACATTGAGCACTTTTATCCCGGACAATGAAGAATACTTTGACAATTAAGAAAGCCTCCTGAGCACTACTAAAATCACTTAGGTATCCTCCCTCCTTTTCATCTGCAAAATAGTCCAAAGGGGAACGAAGATGGCGTTAAAATATTTTCCAAACCTATCACTACAGTAGCTCTATCTAGGATATTGAGCACTTTTCTCATGGACAACGCCGAGAAGCCTCGTGATTCTATACGGCAGAAGCACCTGCCCTAAGTGCCATACGGCAGAAGCACCCCCCTGGGTGCCATACCACCTCATGGTTCCCTATTGCAGAACCACCTTCCGGTTGATATACCACAGAAGTAGCCCCCTGGTTGCTATATTGCAGAAGCACCCCCCTGGTTTCTATACCACAGAAGCACCCCTCGGGTGCCATACCGCAGAAGCACCCCCCGGGTGCCATAGAGCAGAAACCCGAGGTTCCTATATCGCAGAAGCACCCCCCTGGTTTCTATACCGCAATAGCACCCCTGATGCCATACCGCAGAAGCCTCAAGCTTCTATCCCGCAGAAGCACTCCCCTGGTGCCATACTGCAGAATATTCAGGTTCCTATACCGCAGAAGAACACCCCGAGTGCAATACCGCAGAAGTCACTCTTACTGACCCCCCTCTCCTTTTCATCTGCAAAATAGATTCTGTTAAAATATTATCAAAACCTATCACTACAGTAGCTCTATCTAGGACATTGAGCAATTTTCTCCCGGACAACGCCGAGTAATTTGAAAATCAAGGAGGCCTCCTGAGCACTACTGAAATCACTCTTATGGATTCCCCCATCCTTTTCAGCGTAGATGCTGTTAAAATATTATCCAAACCTATCACTACAGTAGCTCTATCTAGGACATTGAGCAATTTTCTCCCGGACAACGCCGAGTACTTTGAAAATCAAGGAGGCCTCATGAGCACTACTGAAATTACTTAGATATCCTCCCGCCTTTTTATCTGCAAAATAGTCCAAAGGGTAACGAAGATGGCGTTAAAATATTTTCCAAACCTATCACTACAGTAGTTCTATCTAGGATATTGAGCACTTTTCTCCCGGACAACGCCGAGTACTTTGAAAATCAAGAAGGCCTCCTGAGCACTACTGAAATTACTTAGGTATCCTCCCTCTTTTTCATCTGCAAAATAGTCCAAAGGGTAACGAAGATGGCGTTAAAATATTTTCCAAACCTA
This sequence comes from Sepiola atlantica, assembly GCA_963556195.1. Taxonomy (NCBI): domain Eukaryota; kingdom Metazoa; phylum Mollusca; class Cephalopoda; order Sepiida; family Sepiolidae; genus Sepiola; species Sepiola atlantica. Next base: position 63,829,727 of record OY744515.1, read on the forward strand.
TCACTACAGTAGCTCTATCTAGGATATTGAGCACTTTTCTCCCGGACAACGCCGAGTACTTTGAAAATCAAGGAGGCCTCATGAGCACTACTGAAATTACTTAGATATCCTCACGCCTTTTTATCTGCAAAATAGTCCAAAGGGTAACGAAGATGGCGTTAAAATATTTTCCAAACCTATCACTACAGTAGTTCTATCTAGGATATTGAGCATTTTTCTCCCGGACAACGCCGAGTACTTTGAAAATCAAGGAGGCCTCCTGAGCACTACTGAAATTACTTAGGTATCCTCCCTCCTTTTCATCTGCAAAATAGTCCAAAGGTTAACGAAGATGGCGTTAAAATATTTTCAAAACCTATCACTACAGTAGCTCTATCTAGGATATTGAGCACTTTTCTCCCGGACAACGCCGAATACTTTGAAAATCAAGGAGGCCTCCTGAGCACTACGTAAATTACTTAGGTATCCTCCCTCCTTTTCATCTGCAAAATAGTCCAAAGGGGATCGAAGATGGCGTTAAAATATTTTCCACACCTATCACTACAGTAGCTCTATCTAGGATATTGAGCACTTTTCTCCCGGACAACGCCGAATACTTTGAAAATCAAGGAGGCCTCATGAGCACTACTGAAATTACTTAGATATCCTCTCGCCTTTTTATCTGCAAAATAGTCCAAAGGGTAACGAAGATGGCGTTAAAATATTTTCCAAACCTATCACTACAGTAGTTCTATCTAGGATATTGAGCATTTTTCTCCCAGACAACGCCGAGTACTTTGAAAATCAAGGAGGCCTCCTGAGCACTACGTAAATTACTTAGGTATCCTCCCTCCTTTTCATCTGCAAAATAGTCCAAAGGTTAACAGAGATGGCGTTAAAATATTTTCCAAACCTATCACTACAGTAGCTCTATCTAGGATATTGAGCACTTTTCTCCCGGACAACGCCGAATACTTTGAAAATCAAGGAGGCCTCCTGAGCACTACGTAAATTACTTAGGTATCCTCCCTCCTTTTCATCTGCAAAATAGTCCAAAGGGGATCGAAGATGGCGTTAAAATATTTTCCAAACCTATCACTACAGTAGCTCTATCTAGGATATTGAGCACTTTTCTCCCGGACAACGCCGAATACTTTGAAAATCAAGGAAGCCTCCTGAGCACTACGTAAATTACTTAGGTATCCTCCCTCCTTTTCATCTGCAAAATAGACTAAAGGTTAACGAAGATGGCGTTAAAATATTTTCAAAACCTATCACTACAGTAGCTCTATCTGGGATATTGAGCACTTTTCTCCCGGACAACGCCGAATACTTTGAAAATCAAGGAGGCCTCCTGAGCACTACTGAAATTACTTAGGTATCCTCCCTCCTTTTCATCTGCAAAATAGTCCAAAGGGGATCGAAGATGGCGTTATAATATTTTCCAAACCTATCACTACAGTAGCTCTATCTAGGATATTGAGCACTTTTCTCCCGGACAACGCCGAATACTTTGAAAATCAAAGAGGCCTCCTGAGCACTACGTAAATTACTTAGGTATCCTCCCTCCTTTTCATCTGCAAAATAGTCCAAAGGGGATCGAAGATGGCGTTAAAATATTTTCCAAACCTATCACTACAGTAGCTCTATCTAGGATATTGAGCACTTTTCTCCCGGACAACGCCGAATACTTTGAAAATCAAGGAGGCCTCCTGAGCACTACGTAAATTACTTAGGTATCCTCCCTCCTTTTCATCTGCAAAATAGTCCAAAGGGGATCGAAGATGGCGTTAAAATATTTTCCAAACCTATCACTACAGTAGTTCTATCTAGGATATTAAGCACTTTTCTCCCGGACAACGCCGAATACTTTGAAAATCAAGGAGGCCTCCTCAGCACTACGTAAATTACTTAGGTATCCTCCCTCCTTTTCATCTGCAAAATAGTCCAAAGGGGATCGAAGATGGCGTTAAAATATTTTCCAAACCTATCACTACAGTAGCTCTATCTAGGATATTGAGCACTTTTCTCCCGGACAACGCCGAATACTTTGAAAATCAAGGAGGCCTCCTGAGCACTACTGAAATTACTTAGGTATCCTCCCTCCTTTTCATCTGCAAAATAGTCCAAAGGTTAACGAAGATGGCGTTAAAATATTTTCCAAACCTATCACTACAGTAGCTCTATCTAGGATATTGAGCACTTTTCTCCCGGACAACGCCGAATACTTTGAAAATCAAGGAGGCCTCCTGAGCACTACGTAAATTACTTAGGTATCCTCCCTCCTTTTCATCTGCAAAATAGTCCAAAGGGGATCGAAGATGGCGTTAAAATATTTTCCAAACCTATCACTACAGTAGCTCTATCTAGGATATTGAGCACTTTTCTCCCGGACAACGCCGAATACTTTGAAAATCAAGGAGGCCTCCTGAGCACTACGTAAATTACTTAGGTATCCTCCCTCCTTTTCATCTGCAAAATAGTCCAAAGGTTAACGAAGATGGCGTTAAAATATTTTCCAAACCTATCACTACAGTAGCTCTATCTAGGATATTGAGCACTTTTCTCCCGGACAACGCCGAATACTTTGAAAATCAAGGAGGCCTCCTGAGCACTACGTAAATTACTTAGGTATCCTCCCTCCTTTTCATCTGCAAAATAGTCCAAAGGGGATCGAAGATGGCGTTAAAATATTTTCCAAACCTATCACTACAGTAGCTCTATCTAGGATATTGAGCACTTTTCTCCCGGACAACGCCGAATACTTTAAAAATCAAGGAGGCCTCCTGAGCACTACTGAAATTACTTAGGTATCCTCCCTCCTTTTCATCTGCAAAATAGTCCAAAGGTTAACGAAGATGGCGTTAAAATATTTTCCAAACCTATCACTACAGTAGCTCTATCTAGGATATTGAGCACTTTTCTCCCGGACAATGCCGAATACTTTAAAATCAAGGAGGCCTCCTGAGCACTACGTAAATTACTTTGGTATCCTCCCTTCTTTTCATCTGCAAAATAGTCCAAAGGGGATCGAAGATGCTGTTAAAATATTTTCCAAACCTATCACTACAGTAGCTCTATCTAGGACATTGAGCAATTTTCTCCCGGACAACGCCGAGTACTTTGAAAATCAAGGAGGCCTCCTGAGCACTACGTAAATTACTTAGGTATCCTCCCTCCTTTTCATCTGCAAAATAGTCCAAAGGGGATCGAAGATGGCGTTAAAATATTTTCCAAACCTATCACTACAGTAGCTCTATCTAGGATATTGAGGACTTTTCTCCCGGACAACGCCGAATACTTTGAAAATCAAGGAGGCCTCCTGAGCACTACGTAAATTACTTAGGTATCCTCCCTCCTTTTCATCTGCAAAATAGTCCAAAGGGGATCGAAGATGGCGTTAAAATATTTTCCAAACCTATCACTACAGTAGCTCTATCTAGGATATTGAGCACTTTTCTCCCGGACAACGCCGAATACTTTAAAAATCAAGGAGGCCTCCTGAGCACTACTGAAATTACTTAGGTATCCTCCCTCCTTTTCATCTGCAAAATAGTCCAAAGGTTAACGAAGATGGCGTTAAAATATTTTCCAAACCTATCACTACAGTAGCTCTATCTAGGATATTGAGCACTTTTCTCCCGGACAATGCCGAATACTTTAATATCAAGGAGGCCTCCTGAGCACTACGTAAATTACTTTGGTATCCTCCCTTCTTTTCATCTGCAAAATAGTCCAAAGGGGATCGAAGATGCTGTTAAAATATTATCCAAACCTATCACTACAGTAGCTCTATCTAGGACATTGAGCAATTTTCTCCCGGACAACGCCGAGTACTTTGAAAATCAAGGAGGCCTCATGAGCACTACTGAAATTACTTAGATATCCTCCCGCCTTTTTATCTGCAAAATAGTCCAAAGGGTAACGAAGATGGCGTTAAAATATTTTCCAAACCTATCACTACAGTAGTTCTATCTAGGATATTGAGCACTTTTCTCCCGGACAACGCCGAGTACTTTGAAAATCAAGAAGGCCTCCTGAGCACTACTGAAATTACTTAGGTATCCTCCCTCTTTTTCATCTGCAAAATAGTCCAAAGGGTAACGAAGATGGCGTTAAAATATTTTCCAAACCTATCACTACAGTAGCTCTATCTAGGATATTGAGCACTTTTCTCCCGGACAACGCCGAGTACTTTGAAAATCAAGGAGGCCTCATGAGCACTACTGAAATTACTTAGATATCCTCACGCCTTTTTATCTGCAAAATAGTCCAAAGGGTAACGAAGATGGCGTTAAAATATTTTCCAAACCTATCACTACAGTAGTTCTATCTAGGATATTGAGCATTTTTCTCCCGGACAACGCCGAGTACTTTGAAAATCAAGGAGGCCTCCTGAGCACTACTGAAATTACTTAGGTATCCTCCCTCCTTTTCATCTGCAAAATAGTCCAAAGGTTAACGAAGATGGCGTTAAAATATTTTCAAAACCTATCACTACAGTAGCTCTATCTAGGATATTGAGCACTTTTCTCCCGGACAACGCCGAATACTTTGAAAATCAAGGAGGCCTCCTGAGCACTACGTAAATTACTTAGGTATCCTCCCTCCTTTTCATCTGCAAAATAGTCCAAAGGGGATCGAAGATGGCGTTAAAATATTTTCCAAACCTATCACTACAGTAGCTCTATCTAGGATATTGAGCACTTTTCTCCCGGACAACGCCGAATACTTTGAAAATCAAGGAGGCCTCATGAGCACTACTGAAATCACTTAGATATCCTCCCTCCTTTTTATCTGCAAAATAGTCCAAAGGGTAACGAAGATGGCATTAAAATATTTTCCAAACCTATCACTACAGTAGTTCTATCTAGGATATTGAGCACTTTTCTCCCGGACAACGCCGAGTACTTTGAAAATCAAGGAGGCCTCCTGAGCACTACGTAAATTACTTAGGTATCCTCCCTCCTTTTCATCTGCAAAATAGTCCAAAGGGGATCGAAGATGGCGTTAAAATATTTTCCAAACCTATCACTACAGTAGCTCTATCTAGGATATTGAGCACTTTTCTCCCGGACAACGCCGAATACTTTAAAAATCAAGGAGGCCTCCTGAGCACTACTGAAATTACTTAGGTATCCTCCCTCCTTTTCATCTGCAAAATAGTCCAAAGGTTAACGAAGATGGCGTTAAAATATTTTCCAAACCTATCACTACAGTAGCTCTATCTAGGATATTGAGCACTTTTCTCCCGGACAATGCCGAATACTTTAAAATCAAGGAGGCCTCCTGAGCACTACGTAAATTACTTTGGTATCCTCCCTTCTTTTCATCTGCAAAATAGTCCAAAGGGGATCGAAGATGCTGTTAAAATATTATCCAAACCTATCACTACAGTAGCTCTATCTAGGACATTGAGCAATTTTCTCCCGGACAACGCCGAGTACTTTGAAAATCAAGGAGGCCTCATGAGCACTACGTAAATTACTTAGGTATCCTCCCTCCTTTTCATCTGCAAAATAGTCCAAAGGGGATCGAAGATGGCGTTAAAATATTTTCCAAACCTATCACTACAGTAGCTCTATCTAGGATATTGAGCACTTTTCTCCCGGACAACGCCGAATACTTTGAAAATCAAGGAGGCCTCCTGAGCACTACGTAAATTACTTAGGTATCCTCCCTCCTTTTCATCTGCAAAATAGTCCAAAGGGGATCGAAGATGGCGTTAAAATATTTTCCAAACCTATCACTACAGTAGCTCTATCTAGGATATTGAGCACTTTTCTCCCGGACAACGCCGAATACTTTAAAAATCAAGGAGGCCTCCTGAGCACTACTGAAATTACTTAGGTATCCTCCCTCCTTTTCATCTGCAAAATAGTCCAAAGGTTAACGAAGATGGCGTTAAAATATTTTCCAAACCTATCACTACAGTAGCTCTATCTAGGATATTGAGCACTTTTCTCCCGGACAATGCCGAATACTTTAATATCAAGGAGGCCTCCTGAGCACTACGTAAATTACTTTGGTATCCTCCCTTCTTTTCATCTGCAAAATAGTCCAAAGGGTAACGAAGATGGCGTTAAAATATTTTCCAAACCTATCACTACAGTAGTTCTATCTAGGATATTGAGCACTTTTCTCCCGGACAACGCCGAGTACTTTGAAAATCAAGAAGGCCTCCTGAGCACTACTGAAATTACTTAGGTATCCTCCCTCTTTTTCATCTGCAAAATAGTCCAAAGGGTAACGAAGATGGCGTTAAAATATTTTCCAAACCTATCACTACAGTAGCTCTATCTAGGATATTGAGCACTTTTCTCCCGGACAACGCCGAGTACTTTGAAAATCAAGGAGGCCTCATGAGCACTACTGAAATTACTTAGATATCCTCACGCCTTTTTATCTGCAAAATAGTCCAAAGGGTAACGAAGATGGCGTTAAAATATTTTCCAAACCTATCACTACAGTAGTTCTATCTAGGATATTGAGCATTTTTCTCCCGGACAACGCCGAGTACTTTGAAAATCAAGGAGGCCTCCTGAGCACTACTGAAATTACTTAGGTATCCTCCCTCCTTTTCATCTGCAAAATAGTCCAAAGGTTAACGAAGATGGCGTTAAAATATTTTCAAAACCTATCACTACAGTAGCTCTATCTAGGATATTGAGCACTTTTCTCCCGGACAACGCCGAATACTTTGAAAATCAAGGAGGCCTCCTGAGCACTACGTAAATTACTTAGGTATCCTCCCTCCTTTTCATCTGCAAAATAGTCCAAAGGGGATCGAAGATGGCGTTAAAATATTTTCCAAACCTATCACTACAGTAGCTCTATCTAGGATATTGAGCACTTTTCTCCCGGACAACGCCGAATACTTTGAAAATCAAGGAGGCCTCATGAGCACTACTGAAATCACTTAGATATCCTCTCGCCTTTTTATCTGCAAAATAGTCCAAAGGGTAACGAAGATGGCATTAAAATATTTTCCAAACCTATCACTACAGTAGTTCTATCTAGGATATTGAGCACTTTTCTCCCGGACAACGCCGAGTACTTTGAAAATCAAGGAGGCCTCCTGAGCACTACGTAAATTACTTAGGTATCCTCCCTCCTTTTCATCTGCAAAATAGTCCAAAGGTTAACGAAGATGGCGTTAAAATATTTTCCAAACCTATCACTACAGTAGCTCTATCTAGGATATTGAGCACTTTTCTCCCGGACAACGCCGAATACTTTGCAAATCAAGGAGGCCTCTTGAGCACTACGTAAATTACTTAGGTATCCTCCCTCCTTTTCATCTGCAAAATAGTCCAAAGGGGATCGAAGATGGCGTTAAAATATTTTCCAAACCTATCACTACAGTAGCTCTATCTAGGATATTGAGCACTTTTCTCCCGGACAACGCCGAATACTTTGAAAATCAAGGAAGCCTCCTGAGCACTACGTAAATTACTTAGGTATCCTCCCTCCTTTTCATCTGCAAAATAGACTAAAGGTTAACGAAGATGGCGTTAAAATATTTTCCAAACCTATCACTACAGTAGCTCTATCTAGGATATTGAGCACTTTTCTCCCGGACAACGCCGAATACTTTGAAAATCAAGGAGGCCTCCTGAGCACTACTGAAATTACTTAGGTATCCTCCCTCCTTTTCATCTGCAAAATAGTCCAAAGGGGATCGAAGATGGCGTTATAATATTTTCCAAACCTATCACTACAGTAGCTCTATCTAGGATATTGAGCACTTTTCTCCCGGACAACGCCGAATACTTTGAAAATCAAAGAGGCCTCCTGAGCACTACGTAAATTACTTAGGTATCCTCCCTCCTTTTCATCTGCAAAATAGTCCAAAGGGGATCGAAGATGGCGTTAAAATATTTTCCAAACCTATCACTACAGTAGCTCTATCTAGGATATTGAGCACTTTTCTCCCGGACAACGCCGAATACTTTGAAAATCAAGGAGGCCTCCTGAGCACTACGTAAATTACTTAGGTATCCTCCCTCCTTTTCATCTGCAAAATAGTCCAAAGGTTAACGAAGATGGCGTTAAAATATTTTCAAAACCTATCACTACAGTAGTTCTATCTAGGATATTAAGCACTTTTCTCCCGGACAACGCCGAATACTTTGAAAATCAAGGAGGCCTCCTCAGCACTACGTAAATTACTTAGGTATCCTCCCTCCTTTTCATCTGCAAAATAGTCCAAAGGGGATCGAAGATGGCGTTAAAATATTTTCCAAACCTATCACTACAGTAGCTCTATCTAGGATATTGAGCACTTTTCTCCCGGACAACGCCGAATACTTTGAAAATCAAGGAGGCCTCCTGAGCACTACTGAAATTACTTAGGTATCCTCCCTCCTTTTCATCTGCAAAATAGTCCAAAGGTTAACGAAGATGGCGTTAAAATATTTTCCAAACCTATCACTACAGTAGCTCTATCTAGGATATTGAGCACTTTTCTCCCGGACAACGCCGAATACTTTGAAAATCAAGGAGGCCTCTTGAGCACTACGTAAATTACTTAGGTATCCTCCCTCCTTTTCATCTGCAAAATAGTCCAAAGGGGATCGAAGATGGCGTTAAAATATTTTCCAAACCTATCACTACAGTAGCTCTATCTAGGATATTGAGCACTTTTCTCCCGGACAACGCCGAATACTTTGAAAATCAAGGAGGCCTCCTGAGCACTACGTAAATTACTTAGGTATCCTCCCTCCTTTTCATCTGCAAAATAGACTAAAGGTTAACGAAGATGGCGTTAAAATATTTTCCAAACCTATCACTACAGTAGCTCTATCTAGGATATTGAGCACTTTTCTCCCGGACAACGCCGAATACTTTGAAAATCAAGGAGGCCTCCTGAGCACTACTGAAATTACTTAGGTATCCTCCCTCCTTTTCATCTGCAAAATAGTCCAAAGGGGATCGAAGATGGCGTTATAATATTTTCCAAACCTATCACTACAGTAGCTCTATCTAGGATATTGAGCACTTTTCTCCCGGACAACGCCGAATACTTTGAAAATCAAAGAGGCCTCCTGAGCACTACGTAAATTACTTAGGTATCCTCCCTCCTTTTCATCTGCAAAATAGTCCAAAGGGGATCGAAGATGGCGTTAAAATATTTTCCAAACCTATCACTACAGTAGCTCTATCTAGGATATTGAGCACTTTTCTCCCGGACAACGCCGAATACTTTGAAAATCAAGGAGGCCTCCTGAGCACTACGTAAATTACTTAGGTATCCTCCCTCCTTTTCATCTGCAAAATAGTCCAAAGGTTAACGAAGATGGCGTTAAAATATTTTCAAAACCTATCACTACAGTAGTTCTATCTAGGATATTAAGCACTTTTCTCCCGGACAACGCCGAATACTTTGAAAATCAAGGAGGCCTCCTGAGCACTACGTAAATTACTTAGGTATCCTCCCTCCTTTTCATCTGCAAAATAGTCCAAAGGGGATCGAAGATGGCGTTAAAATATTTTCCAAACCTATCACTACAGTAGCTCTATCTAGGATATTGAGCACTTTTCTCCCGGACAACGCCGAATACTTTGAAAATCAAGGAGGCCTCCTGAGCACTACTGAAATTACTTAGGTATCCTCCCTCCTTTTCATCTGCAAAATAGTCCAAAGGTTAACGAAGATGGCGTTAAAATATTTTCCAAACCTATCACTACAGTAGCTCTATCTAGGATATTGAGCACTTTTCTCCCGGACAACGCCGAATACTTTGAAAATCAAGGAGGCCTCTTGAGCACTACGTAAATTACTTAGGTATCCTCCCTCCTTTTCATCTGCAAAATAGTCCAAAGGGGATCGAAGATGGCGTTAAAATATTTTCCAAACCTATCACTACAGTAGCTCTATCTAGGATATTGAGCACTTTTCTCCCGGACAACGCCGAATACTTTGAAAATCAAGGAGGCCTCCTGAGCACTACGTAAATTACTTAGGTATCCTCCCTCCTTTTCATCTGCAAAATAGTCCAAAGGGGATCGAAGATGGCGTTAAAATATTTTCCAAACCTATCACTACAGTAGCTCTATCTAGGATATTGAGCACTTTTCTCCCGGACAACGCCGAATACTTTGAAAATCAAGGAGGCCTCCTGAGCACTACGTAAATTACTTAGGTATCCTCCCTCCTTTTCATCTGCAAAATAGTCCAAAGGGGATCGAAGATGGCGTTAAAATATTTTCCAAACCTATCACTACAGTAGCTCTATCTAGGATATTGAGCACTTTTCTCCCGGACAACGCCGAATACTTTGAAAATCAAGGAGGCCTCCTGAGCACTACGTAAATTACTTAGGTATCCTCCCTCCTTTTCATCTGCAAAATAGTCCAAAGGGGATCGAAGATGGCGTTAAAATATTTTCCAAACCTATCACTACAGTAGCTCTATCTAGGATATTGAGCACTTTTCTCCCGGACAACGCCGAATACTTTGAAAATCAAGGAGGCCTCCTGAGCACTACGTAAATTAGGTAGGTATCCTCCCTCCTTTTCATCTGCAAAATAGTCCAAAGGGGATCGAAGATGGCGTTAAAATATTTTCCAAACCTATCACTACAGTAGCTCTATCTAGGATATTGAGCACTTTTCTCCCGGACAACGCCGAATACTTTGAAAATCAAGGAAGCCTCCTGAGCACTACGTAAATTACTTAGGTATCCTCCCTCCTTTTCATCTGCAAAATAGTCCAAAGGTTAACGAAGATGGCGTTAAAATATTTTCAAAACCTATCACTACAGTAGCTCTATCTAGGATATTGAGCACTTTTCTCCCGGACAACGCCGAATACTTTGAAAATCAAGGAGGCCTCCTGAGCACTACGTAAATTACTTAGGTATCCTCCCTCCTTTTCATCTGCAAAATAGTCCAAAGGGGATCGAAGATGGCGTTATAATATTTTCCAAACCTATCACTACAGTAGCTCTATCTAGGATATTGAGCACTTTTCTCCCGGACAACGCCGAATACTTTGAAAATCAAGGAGGCCTCCTGAGCACTACGTAAATTACTTAGGTATCCTCCCTCCTTTTCATCTGCAAAATAGTCCAAAGGGGATCGAAGATGGCGTTAAAATATTTTCCAAACCTATCACTACAGTAGCTCTATCTAGGATATTGAGCACTTTTCTCCCGGACAACGCCGAATACTTTGAAAATCAAGGAGGCCTCCTGAGCACTACGTAAATTACTTAGGTATCCTCCCTCTTTTTCATCTGCAAAATAGTCCAAAGGTTAACGAAGATGGCGTTAAAATATTTTCCAAACCTATCACTACAGTAGCTCTATCTAGGATATTGAGCACTTTTCTCCCGGACAACGCCGAATACTTTGAAAATCAAGGAGGCCTCCTGAGCACTACGTAAATTACTTAGGTATCCTCCCTCCTTTTCATCTGCAAAATAGTCCAAAGGGGATCGAAGATGGCGTTAAAATATTTTCCAAACCTATCACTACAGTAGCCCTATCTAAGATATTAGGCACTTTTCTCCCGGACAACGCCGAATACTTTGAAAATCAAGGAGGCCTCCTGAGCACTACGTAAATTACTTAGGTATCCTCCCTCCTTTTTATCTGCAAAATAGTCTAAAGGTTAACATAGATGGCGTTAAAATATTTTCCAAACCTATCACTACAGTAGCTCTATCTAGGATATTGAGCACTTTTCTCCCGGACAACGCCGAGTACTTTGAAAATCAAGGAGGCCTCCTGAGCACTACTGAAATTACTTAGGTATCCTTCCTCTTTTTCATCTGCAAAATAGTCCAAAGGGGATAGAAGATTGCGTTAAAATATTTTCCAAACCTATCACAACAGTAGTTCTATCTAGGATATTAAGCACTTTTCTCCCGGACAACGCCGAATACTTTGAAAATAAAGGAGGCCTCCTGAGCACTACGTAAATTACTTAGGTATCCTCCCTCCTTTTCATCTGCAAAATAGTCCAAAGGGGATCGAAGATGGCGTTAAAATATTTTCCAAACCTATCACTACAGTAGCTCTATCTAGGATATTGAGCACTTTTCTCCCGGACAACGCCGAATACTTTGAAAATCAAGGAGGCCTCCTGAGCACTACGTAAATTACTTAGGTATCCTCCCTCTTTTTCATCTGCAAAATAGTCCAAAGGGGATAGAATATTGCGTTAAAATATTTTCAAAACCTATCACTACAGTAGCTCTATCTAGGATATTGAGCACTTTTCTCCCGGACAACGCCGAGTACTTTGAAAATCAAGGAGGCCTCCTGAGCACTACTGAAATTACTTAGGTATCCTTCCTCTTTTTCATCTGCAAAATAGTCCAAAGGGGATAGAAGATTGCGTTAAAATATTTTCCAAACCTATCACAACAGTAGTTCTATCTAGGATATTAAGCACTTTTCTCCCGGACAACGCCGAATACTTTGAAAATAAAGGAGGCCTCCTGAGCACTACGTAAATTACTTAGGTATCCTCCCTCCTTTTCATCTGCAAAATAGTCCAAAGGGGATCGAAGATGGCGTTAAAATATTTTCCAAACCTATCACTACAGTAGCTCTATCTAGGATATTGAGCACTTTTCTCCCGGACAACGCCGAATACTTTGAAAATCAAGGAGGCCTCCTGAGCACTACGTAAATTACTTAGGTATCCTCCCTCCTTTTCATCTGCAAAATAGTCCAAAGGTTAACGAAGATGGCGTTAAAATATTTTCAAAACCTATCACTACAGTAGTTCTATCTAGGATATTAAGCACTTTTCTCCCGGACAACGCCGAATACTTTGAAAATCAAGGAGGCCTCCTGAGCACTACGTAAATTACTTAGGTATCCTCCCTCCTTTTCATCTGCAAAATAGTCCAAAGGGGATCGAAGATGGCGTTAAAATATTTTCCAAACCTATCACTACAGTAGCTCTATCTAGGATATTGAGCACTTTTCTCCCGGACAACGCCGAATACTTTGAAAATCAAGGAGGCCTCCTGAGCACTACTGAAATTACTTAGGTATCCTCCCTCCTTTTCATCTGCAAAATAGTCCAAAGGTTAACGAAGATGGCGTTAAAATATTTTCCAAACCTATCACTACAGTAGCTCTATCTAGGATATTGAGCACTTTTCTCCCGGACAACGCCGAATACTTTGAAAATCAAGGAGGCCTCTTGAGCACTACGTAAATTACTTAGGTATCCTCCCTCCTTTTCATCTGCAAAATAGTCCAAAGGGGATCGAAGATGGCGTTAAAATATTTTCCAAACCTATCACTACAGTAGCTCTATCTAGGATATTGAGCACTTTTCTCCCGGACAACGCCGAATACTTTGAAAATCAAGGAGGCCTCCTGAGCACTACGTAAATTACTTAGGTATCCTCCCTCCTTTTCATCTGCAAAATAGTCCAAAGGGGATCGAAGATGGCGTTAAAATATTTTCCAAACCTATCACTACAGTAGCTCTATCTAGGATATTGAGCACTTTTCTCCCGGACAACGCCGAATACTTTGAAAATCAAGGAGGCCTCCTGAGCACTACGTAAATTACTTAGGTATCCTCCCTCCTTTTCATCTGCAAAATAGTCCAAAGGGGATCGAAGATGGCGTTAAAATATTTTCCAAACCTATCACTACAGTAGCTCTATCTAGGATATTGAGCACTTTTCTCCCGGACAACGCCGAATACTTTGAAAATCAAGGAGGCCTCCTGAGCACTACGTAAATTACTTAGGTATCCTCCCTCCTTTTCATCTGCAAAATAGTCCAAAGGGGATCGAAGATGGCGTTAAAATATTTTCCAAACCTATCACTACAGTAGCTCTATCTAGGATATTGAGCACTTTTCTCCCGGACAACGCCGAATACTTTGAAAATCAAGGAGGCCTCCTGAGCACTACGTAAATTAGGTAGGTATCCTCCCTCCTTTTCATCTGCAAAATAGTCCAAAGGGGATCGAAGATGGCGTTAAAATATTTTCCAAACCTATCACTACAGTAGCTCTATCTAGGATATTGAGCACTTTTCTCCCGGACAACGCCGAATACTTTGAAAATCAAGGAAGCCTCCTGAGCACTACGTAAATTACTTAGGTATCCTCCCTCCTTTTCATCTGCAAAATAGTCCAAAGGTTAACGAAGATGGCGTTAAAATATTTTCAAAACCTATCACTACAGTAGCTCTATCTAGGATATTGAGCACTTTTCTCCCGGACAACGCCGAATACTTTGAAAATCAAGGAGGCCTCCTGAGCACTACTAAAATTACTTAGGTATCCTCCCTCCTTTTCATCTGCAAAATAGTCCAAAGGGGATCGAAGATGGCGTTATAATATTTTCCAAACCTATCACTTCAGTAGCTCTATCTAGGATATTGAGCACTTTTCTCCCGGACAACGCCGAATACTTTGAAAATCAAGGAGGCCTCCTGAGCACTACGTAAATTACTTAGGTATCCTCCCTCCTTTTCATCTGCAAAATAGTCCAAAGGGGATCGAAGATGGCGTTAAAATATTTTCCAAACCTATCACTACAGTAGCTCTATCTAGGATATTGAGCACTTTTCTCCCGGACAACGCCGAATACTTTGAAAATCAAGGAGGCCTCCTGAGCACTACGTAAATTACTTAGGTATCCTCCCTCTTTTTCATCTGCAAAATAGTCCAAAGGTTAACGAAGATGGCGTTAAAATATTTTCCAAACCTATCACTACAGTAGCTCTATCTAGGATATTGAGCACTTTTCTCCCGGACAACGCCGAATACTTTGAAAATCAAGGAGGCCTCCTGAGCACTACGTAAATTACTTAGGTATCCTCCCTCCTTTTCATCTGCAAAATAGTCCAAAGGGGATCGAAGATGGCGTTAAAATATTTTCCAAACCTATCACTACAGTAGCCCTATCTAAGATATTAGGCACTTTTCTCCCGGACAACGCCGAATACTTTGAAAATCAAGGAGGCCTCCTGAGCACTACGTAAATTACTTAGGTATCCTCCCTCCTTTTTATCTGCAAAATAGTCTAAAGGTTAACATAGATGGCGTTAAAATATTTTCCAAACCTATCACTACAGTAGCTCTATCTAGGATATTGAGCACTTTTCTCCCGGACAACGCCGAATACTTTGAAAATCAAGGAGGCCTCCTGAGCACTACTGAAATTACTTAGGTATCCTCCCTCTTTTTCATCTGCAAAATAGTCCAAAGGGGATAGAATATTGCGTTAAAATATTTTCAAAACCTATCACTACAGTAGCTCTATCTAGGATATTGAGCACTTTTCTCCCGGACAACGCCGAGTACTTTGAAAATCAAGGAGGCCTCCTGAGCACTACTGAAATTACTTAGGTATCCTTCCTCTTTTTCATCTGCAAAATAGTCCAAAGGGGATAGAAGATTGCGTTAAAATATTTTCCAAACCTATCACAACAGTAGTTCTATCTAGGATATTAAGCACTTTTCTCCCGGACAACGCCGAATACTTTGAAAATAAAGGAGGCCTCCTGAGCACTACGTAAATTACTTAGGTATCCTCCCTCCTTTTCATCTGCAAAATAGTCCAAAGGTTAACGAAGATGGCGTTAAAATATTTTCCAAACCTATCACTACAGTAGCTCTATCTAGGATATTGAGCACTTTTCTCCCGGACAACGCCGAATACTTTGAAAATCAAGGAGGCCTCCTGAGCACTACGTAAATTACTTAGGTATCCTCCCTCCTTTTCATCTGCAAAATAGTCCAAAGGGGATCGAAGATGGCGTTAAAATATTTTCCAAACCTATCACTACAGTAGCTCTATCTAGGATATTGAGCACTTTTCTCCCGGACAACGCCGAATACTTTGAAAATCAAGGAGGCCTCCTGAGCACTACGTAAATTACTTAGGTATCGTCCCTCCTTTTCATCTGCAAAATAGTCCAAAGGGGATCGAAGATGGCGTTAAAATATTTTCCAAACCTATCACTACAGTAGCTCTATCTAGGATATTGAGCACTTTTCTCCCGGACAACGCCCAATACTTTGAAAATCAAGGAGGCCTCCTGAGCACTACTGAAATTACTTAGGTATCCTCCCTCCGTTTCATCTGCAAAATAGTCCAAAGGTTAACGAAGATGGCGTTAAAATATTTTCCAAACCTATCACTACAGTAGCTCTATCTAGGATATTGAGCACTTTTCTCCCGGACAACGCCGAATACTTTGAAAATCAAGGAGGCCTCCTGAGCACTACGTAAATTACTTAGGTATCCTCCCTCATTTTCATCTGCAAAATAGTCCAAAGGGGATCGAAGATGGCGTTAAAATATTTTCCAAACCTATCACTACAGTAGCTCTATCTAGGATATTGAGCACTTTTCTCCCGGACAACGCCGAGTACTTTGAAAATCAAGGAGGCCTCATGAGCACTACTGAAATTACTTAGGTATCCTCCCTCCTTTTCATCTGCAAAATAGTCCAAAGGGGAACGAAGATGGCGTTAAAATATTTTCCAAACCTAACACTACAGTAGCTCTATCTAGGATATTGAGCACTTTTCTCCCGGACAACGCCGAGTACTTTGCAAATTAAAGAGGCCTCATGAGCACTACTGAATTTCTTAGGTATCCTCCCTCCTTTTCATCTGCAAAATAGTCCAAAGATTAACGAAGATGGCGTTAAAATATTTTCCAAACCTATCACTACAGTAGCTCTATCTAGGATATTGAGCACTTTTCTCCCGGACAACGCCGAGTACTTTGAAAATCAAGGAAGCCTCCTGAGCACTACGTAAATTACTTAGGTATCCTCCCTCCTTTTCATCTGCAAAATAGTCCAAAGGGGATCGAAGATGGCGTTAAAATATTTTCCAAACCTATCACTACAGTAGCTCTATCTAGGATATTGAGCACTTTTCTCCCGGACAACGCCGAGTACTTTGAAAATCAAGGAGGCCTCCTGAGCACTACTGAAATTACTTAGGTATCCTCCCTCTTTTTCATCTGCAAAATGGTCCAAAGGGGATAGAAGATTGCGTTAAAATATTTTCCAAACCTATCACTACAGTAGCTCTATCTAGGATATTGAGCACTTTTATCCCGGACAACGCCGAGTACTTTGAAAATCAAGGAGGCCTCCTGAGCACTACTGAAATTACTTAGGTATCCTTCCTCTTTTTCATCTGCAAAATAGTCCAAAGGGGATAGAAGATTGCGTTAAAATATTTTCCAAACCTATCACTACAGTAGCTCTATCTAGGATATTGAGCACTTTTCTCCCGGACAACGACGAATACTTTGAAAATCAAGGAGGCCTCCTGAGCACTACGTAAATTACTTAGGTATCCTCCCCCCTTTTCATCTGCAAAATAGTCCAAAGGGGATCGAAGATGGCGTTAAAATATTTTCCAAACCTATCACTACAGTAGCTCTATCTAGGATATTGAGCACCTTTCTCCCGGACAACGCCGAATACTTTGAAAATCAAGGAGGCCTCCTGAGCACTACGTAAATTACTTAGGTATCCTCCCTCCTTTTCATCTGCAAAATAGTCCAAAGGTTAACGAAGATGGCGTTAAAATATTTTCCAAACCTATCACTACAGTAGCTCTATCTAGGATATTGAGCACTTTTCTCCCGGACAATGCCGAATACTTTAAAATCAAGGAGGCCTCCTGAGCACTACGTAAATTACTTAGGTATCCTCCCTCCTTTTCATCTGCAAAATAGTCCAAAGGGGATCGAAGATGGCGTTAAAATATTTTCCAAACCTATCACTACAGAAGCTCTATCTAGGATATTGAGCACTTTTCTCCCGGACAACGCCGAGTACTTTGAAAATCAAGGAGGCCTCATGAGCACTACTGAAATTACTTAGGTATCCTCCCTCCTTTTCATCTGCAAAATAGTCCAAAGGGGAACGAAGATGGCGTTAAAATATTTTCCAAACCTATCACTACAGTAGCTCTATCTAGGATATTGAGCACTTTTCTCCCGGACAACGCCGAATACTTTGAAAATCAAGGAAGCCTCCTGAGCACTACGTAAATTACTTAGGTATCCTCCCTCCTTTTCATCTGCAAAATAGTCCAAAGGTTAACGAAGATGGCGTTAAAATATTTTCAAAACCTATCACTACAGTAGCTCTATCTAGGATATTGAGCACTTTTCTCACGGACAACGCCGAATACTTTGAAAATCAAGGAGGCCTCCTGAGCACTACTAAAATTACTTAGGTATCCTCCCTCCTTTTCATCTGCAAAATAGTCCAAAGGGGATCGAAGATGGCGTTATAATATTTTCCAAACCTATCACTACAGTAGCTCTATCTAGGATATTGAGCACTTTTCTCCCGGACAACGCCGAATACTTTGAAAATCAAGGAGGCCTCCTGAGCACTACGTAAATTACTTAGGTATCCTCCCTCCTTTTCATCTGCAAAATAGTCCAAAGGGGATCGAAGATGGCGTTAAAATATTTTCCAAACCTATCACTACAGTAGCTCTATCTAGGATATTGAGCACTTTTCTCCCGGACAACGCCGAATACTTTGAAAATCAAGGAGGCCTCCTGAGCACTACGTAAATTACTTAGGTATCCTCCCTCTTTTTCATCTGCAAAATAGTCCAAAGGTTAACGAAGATGGCGTTAAAATATTTTCCAAACCTATCACTACAGTAGCTCTATCTAGGATATTGAGCATTTTTCTCCCGGACAACGCCGAATACTTTGAAAATCAAGGAGGCCTCCTGAGCACTACGTAAATTACTTAGGTATCCTCCCTCCTTTTCATCTGCAAAATAGTCCAAAGGGGATCGAAGATGGCGTTAAAATATTTTCCAAACCTATCACTACAGTAGCCCTATCTAAGATATTAGGCACTTTTCTCCCGGACAACGCCGAATACTTTGAAAATCAAGGAGGCCTCCTGAGCACTACGTAAATTACTTAGGTATCCTCCCTCCTTTTTATCTGCAAAATAGTCCAAAGGTTAACATAGATGGCGTTAAAATATTTTCCAAACCTATCACTACAGTAGCTCTATCTAGGATATTGAGCACTTTTCTCCCGGACAACGCCGAATACTTTGAAAATCAAGGAGGCCTCCTGAGCACTACTGAAATTACTTAGGTATCCTCCCTCTTTTTCATTTGCAAAATAGTCCAAAGGGGATAGAATATTGCGTTAAAATATTTTCCAAACCTATCACTACAGTAGCTCTATCTAGGATATTGAGCACTTTTCTCCCGGACAACGCCGAATACTTTGAAAATCAAGGAGGCCTCCTGAGCACTACGTAAATTACTTAGGTATCCTCCCTCCTTTTCATCTGCAAAATAGTCCAAAGGGGATCGAAGATGGCGTTAAAATATTTTCCAAACCTATCACTACAGTAGCTCTATCTAGGATATTGAGCACTTTTCTCCCGGACAACGCCGAATACTTTGAAAATCAAGGAAGCCTCCTGAGCACTACGTAAATTACTTAGGTATCCTCCCTCCTTTTCATCTGCAAAATAGTCCAAAGGTTAACGAAGATGGCGTTAAAATATTTTCCAAACCTATCACTACAGTAGCTCTATCTAGGATATTGAGCACTTTTCTCCCGGACAACGCCGAATACTTTGAAAATCAAGGAGGCCTCCTGAGCACTACTAAAATTACTTAGGTATCCTCCCTCCTTTTCATCTGCAAAATAGTCCAAAGGGGATCGAAGATGGCGTTATAATATTTTCCAAACCTATCACTACAGTAGCTCTATCTAGGATATTGAGCACTTTTCTCCCGGACAACGCCGAATACTTTGAAAATCAAGGAGGCCTCCTGAGCACTACGTAAATTACTTAGGTATCCTCCCTCCTTTTCATCTGCAAAATAGTCCAAAGGGGATCGAAGATGGCGTTAAAATATTTTCCAAACCTATTACTACAGTAGCTCTATCTAGGATATTGAGCACTTTTCTCCCGGACAACGCCGAATACTTTGAAAATCAAGGAGGCCTCCTGAGCACTACGTAAATTACTTAGGTATCCTCCCTCCTTTTCATCTGCAAAATAGTCCAAAGGGGATCGAAGATGGCGTTAAAATATTTTCCAAACCTATCACTACAGTAGCTCTATCTAGGATATTGAGCACTTTTCTCCCGGACAACGCCGAATACTTTGAAAATCAAGGAGGCCTCCTGAGCACTACGTAAATTACTTAGGTATCCTCTCTCCTTCTGATCTGCGAAATAGTCCAAAGGGGAACGAAGATGGCGTTAAAATATTTTCCAAACCTATCACTACAGTAGCTCTATCTAGGATATTGAGCACTTTTCTCCCGGACAACGCCGAGTACTTTGAAAATCGAGGAGGCTTCATGAGCACTCCTGAAATCCCTTAGGTATCCTCTCTCCTTCTGATCTGCGAAATAGTCCAAAGGGGAACGAAGATGGCGTTAAAATATTTTCCAAACCTATCACTACAGTAGCTCTATCTAGGACATTGAGCACTTTTCTCCCGGACAACGCCGAGTACTTTGATAATAAAGGAGGCCTCCTGGGGACTACTGAAATCACTTAGGTATCCTCTCTCCTTCTGATCTGCGAAATAGTCCAAAGGGGAACGAAGATGGCGTTAAAATATTTTCCAAACCTATCACTACAGTAGCTCTATCTAGGATATTGAGCACTTTTCTCCCGGACAACGCCGAGTATTTCAAAATCAAAGAGGCCTCCTGGGGACTACTGAAATAATTCTTATCCATTCCCCCATCCTTTTCAGCGTAGATGCTGTTAAAATATTATCCAAATCTATCACTACAGTAGCTCTATCTAGGACATTGAGAACTTTTCTCCCGGACAACGCCGAGTACTTTGATAATCAAGGAGGCCTCCTGGGGACTACTGAAATCAGTTAGGTATCCTCTCTACTTCTTATCTGCGAAATAGTCCAAAGGGGAACGAAGATGGCGGTAAAATATTTTCCAAACCTATCACTACAGTAGCTCTATCTATGGTATTGAGCACTTTTCTCCCGGACAACGCCGAGTACTTTGAAAATCGAGGAGGCTTCATGAGCACTCCTGAAATCCCTTAGGTATCCTCTCTCCTTCGGATCTGCGAAATAGTCCAAAGGGGAACGAAGATGGCGTTAAAATATTTTCCAAACCTATCACTACAGTTGCTCTATCTAGGATATTGAGCACTTTTCTCCCGGACAACGCCGAGTATTTCAAAATCAAAGAGGCCTCATGGGGACTACTGAAATAATTCTTATCCATTCCCCCATCCTTTTCAGCGTAGATGCTGTTAAAATATTATCCAAACCTATCACTACAGTAGCTCTATCTAGGACATTGAGCACTTTTTTCCCGGACAACGCCGAGTACTTTGAAAATCAAAGAGGCCTCCTGGGGACAACTGAAATCAGTTAGGTATCCTCCCTCCTTTTCATCTGCAAAATTGTCCAAAGGGGAAAGAAGATGGCGTTAAAATATTTTCTAAACCTATCACTACAGTAGCTCTATCTAGGACATTGAGCACTTTTCTCCCGGACAACGCCGAGTACTTTTAAAATCGAGGAGGCTTCATGAGCACTCCTGAAATCCCTTAGGTATCCTTTCTCCTTCGGATCTGCGAAATAGTCCAAAGGGGAACGAAGATGGCGTTAAAATATTTTCCAAACCTATCACTACAGTTGCTCTATCTAGGATATTGAGCACTTTTCTCCCGGACAACGCCGAGTATTTCAAAATCAAAGAGGCCTCATGGGGACTACTGAAATAATTCTTATCCATTCCCCCATCCTTTTCAGCGTAGATGCTGTTAAAATATTATCCAAACCTATCACTACAGTAGCTCTATCTAGGACATTGAGCACTTTTTTCCCGGACAACGCCGAGTACTTTGAAAATCAAGAAGGCCTCCTGGGGACAACTGCAATCAGTTAGGTATCCTCCCTCCTTTTCATCTGCAAAATTGTCCAAAGGGGAACGAAGATGGCGTTACAATATTTTCTAAACTTATCACTACAGTAGCTCTATCTAGGATATTGAGCACTTTTCTCCCGGACAACGCCAAGTACTTTGAAAATCGAGGAGGCTTCATGAGCACTCCTGAAATCCCTTAGGTATCCTCTCTCCTTCTGATCTGCGAAATAGTCCAAAGGGGAACGAAGATGGCGTTAAAATATTTTCCAAACCTATCACTACAGTAGCTCTATCTAGGATATTGAGCACTTTTCTCCCGGACAACGCCGAGTACTTTGAAAATCGAATAGGCTTCATGAGCACTCCTGAAATCCCTTAGGTATCCTCTCTCCTTCTGATCTGCGAAATAGTCCAAAGGGGAACGAAGATGGCGTTAAAATATTTTCCAAACCTATCACTACAGTAGCTCTATCTAGGACATTGAGCACTTTTCTCCCGGACAACGCCGAGTACTTTGATAATAAAGGAGGCCTCCTGGGGACTACTGAAATCACTTAGGTATCCTCTCTCCTTCTGATCTGCGAAATAGTCCAAAGGGGAACGAAGATGGCGTTAAAATATTTTCCAAACCTATCACTACAGTAGCTCTATCTAGGATATTGAGCACTTTTCTCCCGGACAACGCCGAGTATTTCAAAATCAAGGAGGCCTCCTGGGGACTACTGAAATCACTTTGGTATCCTCTCTACTTCTTATCTGCGAAATAGTCCAAAGGGGAACGAAGATGGCGTTAAAATATTTTCCAAACCTATCACTACAGTAGCTCTATCTAGGATATTGAGCACTTTTCTCCCGGACAACGCCGAGTACTTTGAAAATCGAGGAGGCTTCATGAGCACTCCTGAAATCCCTTAGGTATCCTCTCTCCTTCGGATCTGCGAAATAGTCCAAAGGGGAACGAAGATGGCGTTAAAATATTTTCCAAACCTATCACTACAGTTGCTCTATCTAGGATATTGAGCACTTTTCTCCCGGACAACGCCGAGTATTTCAAAATCAAAGAGGCCTCATGGGGACTACTGAAATAATTCTTATCCATTCCCCCATCCTTTTCAGCGTAGATGCTGTTAAAATATTATCCAAACCTATCACTACAGTAGCTCTATCTAGGACATTGAGCACTTTTTTCCCGGACAACGCCGAGTACTTTGAAAATCAAAGAGGCCTCCTGGGGACAACTGAAATCAGTTAGGTATCCTCCCTCCTTTTCATCTGCAAAATTGTCCAAAGGGGAAAGAAGATGGCGTTAAAATATTTTCTAAACCTATCACTACAGTAGCTCTATCTAGGACATTGAGCACTTTTCTCCCGGACAACGCCGAGTACTTTTAAAATCGAGGAGGCTTCATGAGCACTCCTGAAATCCCTTAGGTATCCTCTCTCCTTCGGATCTGCGAAATAGTCCAAAGGGGAACGAAGATGGCGTTAAAATATTTTCCAAACCTATCACTACAGTAGCTCTATCTAGGATATTGAGCACTTTTCTCCCGGACAACGCCGAGTATTTCAAAATCAAAGAGGCCTCCTGGGGACTACTGAAATAATTCTTATCCATTCCCCCATCCTTTTCAGCGTAGATGCTGTTAAAATATTATCCAAACCTATTACTACAGTAGCTCTATCTAGGACATTGAGCACTTTTTTCCCGGACAACGCCGAGTACTTTGAAAATCAAAGAGGCCTCCTGGGGACAACTGCAATCAGTTAGGTATCCTCCCTTCTTTTTCATCTGCAAAATTGTCCAAAGGGGAACGAAGATGGCGTTAAAATATTTTCTAAACTTATCACTACAGTAGCTCTATCTAGGATATTGAGCACTTTTCTCCCGGACAACGCCAAGTACTTTGAAAATCGAGGAGGCTTCATGAGCACTCCTGAAATCCCTTAGGTATCCTCTCTCCTTCGGATCTGCGAAATAGTCCAAAGGGGAACGAAGATGGCGTTAAAATATTTTCCAAACCTATCACTACAGTTGCTCTATCTAGGATATTGAGCACTTTTCTCCCGGACAACGCCGAGTATTTCAAAATCAAAGAGGCCTCATGGGGACTACTGAAATAATTCTTATCCATTCCCCCATCCTTTTCAGCGTAGATGCTGTTAAAATATTATCCAAACCTATCACTACAGTAGCTCTATCTAGGACATTGAGCACTTTTTTCCCGGACAACGCCGAGTACTTTGAAAATCAAAGAGGCCTCCTGGGGACAACTGCAATTAGTTAGGTATCCTCCCTCCTTTTCATCTGCAAAATTGTCCAAAGGGGAACGAAGATGGCGTTACAATATTTTCTAAACTTATCACTACAGTAGCTCTATCTAGGATATTGAGCACTTTTCTCCCGGACAACGCCAAGTACTTTGAAAATCGAGGAGGCTTCATGAGCACTCCTGAAATCCCTTAGGTATCCTCTCTCCTTCTGATCTGCGAAATAGTCCAAAGGGGAACGAAGATGGCGTTAAAATATTTTCCAAACCTATCACTACAGTAGCTCTATCTAGGATATTGAGCACTTTTCTCCCGGACAACGCCGAGTACTTTGAAAATCGAATAGGCTTCATGAGCACTCCTGAAATCCCTTAGGTATCCTCTCTCCTTCTGATCTGCGAAATAGTCCAAAGGGGAACGAAGATGGCGTTAAAATATTTTCCAAACCTATCACTACAGTAGCTCTATCTAGGACATTGAGCACTTTTCTCCCGGACAACGCCGAGTACTTTGATAATAAAGGAGGCCTCCTGGGGACTACTGAAATCACTTAGGTATCCTCTCTCCTTCTGATCTGCGAAATAGTCCAAAGGGGAACGAAGATGGCGTTAAAATATTTTCCAAACCTATCACTACAGTAGCTCTATCTAGGATATTGAGCACTTTTCTCCCGGACAACGCCGAGTATTTCAAAATCAAGGAGGCCTCCTGGGGACTACTGAAATCACTTTGGTATCCTCTCTACTTCTTATCTGCGAAATAGTCCAAAGGGGAACGAAGATGGCGTTAAAATATTTTCCAAACCTATCACTACAGTAGCTCTATCTAGGATATTGAGCACTTTTCTCCCGGACAACGCCGAGTACTTTGAAAATCGAGGAGGCTTCATGAGCACTCCTGAAATCCCTTAGGTATCCTCTCTCCTTCGGATCTGCGAAATAGTCCAAAGGGGAACGAAGATGGCGTTAAAATATTTTCCAAACCTATCACTACAGTTGCTCTATCTAGGATATTGAGCACTTTTCTCCCGGACAACGCCGAGTATTTCAAAATCAAAGAGGCCTCATGGGGACTACTGAAATAATTCTTATCCATTCCCCCATCCTTTTCAGCGTAGATGCTGTTAAAATATTATCCAAACCTATCACTACAGTAGCTCTATCTAGGACATTGAGCACTTTTTTCCCGGACAACGCCGAGTACTTTGAAAATCAAAGAGGCCTCCTGGGGACAACTGAAATCAGTTAGGTATCCTCCCTCCTTTTCATCTGCAAAATTGTCCAAAGGGGAAAGAAGATGGCGTTAAAATATTTTCTAAACCTATCACTACAGTAGCTCTATCTAGGACATTGAGCACTTTTCTCCCGGACAACGCCGAGTACTTTTAAAATCGAGGAGGCTTCATGAGCACTCCTGAAATCCCTTAGGTATCCTCTCTCCTTCGGATCTGCGAAATAGTCCAAAGGGGAACGAAGATGGCGTTAAAATATTTTCCAAACCTATCACTACAGTAGCTCTATCTAGGATATTGAGCACTTTTCTCCCGGACAACGCCGAGTATTTCAAAATCAAAGAGGCCTCCTGGGGACTACTGAAATAATTCTTATCCATTCCCCCATCCTTTTCAGCGTAGATGCTGTTAAAATATTATCCAAACCTATCACTACAGTAGCTCTATCTAGGACATTGAGCACTTTTTTCCCGGACAACGCCGAGTACTTTGAAAATCAAAGAGGCCTCCTGGGGACAACTGCAATCAGTTAGGTATCCTCCCTTCTTTTTCATCTGCAAAATTGTCTAAAGGGGAACGAAGATGGCGTTAAAATATTTTCTAAACTTATCACTACAGTAGCTCTATCTAGGATATTGAGCACTTTTCTCCCGGACAACGCCAAGTACTTTGAAAATCGAGGAGGCTTCATGAGCACTCCTGAAATCCCTTAGGTATCCTCTCTCCTTCTGATCTGCGAAATAGTCCAAAGGGGAACGAAGATGGCGTTAAAATATTTTCCAAACCTATCACTACAGTAGCTCTATCTAGGATATTGAGCACTTTTCTCCCGGACAACGCCGAGTATTTCAAAATCAAAAAGGCCTCCTGGGGACTACTGAAATAATTCTTATCCATTCCCCCATCCTTTTCAGCGTAGATGCTGTTAAAATATTATCCAAACCTATCACTACAGTAGCTCTATCTAGGACATTGAGCACTTTTTTCCCGGACAACGCCGAGTACTTTGAAAATCAAAGAGGCCTCCTGGGGACAACTGCAATCAGTTAGGTATCCTCCCTTCTTTTTCATCTGCAAAATTGTCCAAAGGGGAACGAAGATGGCGTTAAAATATTTTCTAAACTTATCACTACAGTAGCTCTATCTAGGATATTGAGCACTTTTCTCCCGAACAACGCCAAGTACTTTGAAAATCGAGGAGGCTTCATGAGCACTCCTGAAATCCCTTAGGTATCCTCTCTCCTTCTGATCTGCGAAATAGTCCAAAGGGGAACGAAGATGGCGTTAAAATATTTTCCAAACCTATCACTACAGTAGCTCTATCTAGGATATTGAGCACTTTTCTCCCGGACAACGCCGAGTATTTCAAAATCAAAGAGGCCTCCTGGGGACTACTGAAATAATTCTTATCCATTCCCCCATCCTTTTCAGCGTAGATGCTGTTAAAATATTATCCAAACCTATCACTACAGTACCTCTATCTAGGACGTTGAGCAAAAAAGGAGGAGATAATGCATGGGAATAGTGCATCATGACAACGGAACCGATACAACCCTACCTCACACTTCTCAAAAAAGGAGGAGATAATGCATGGGATGAGTGCATCATGACAACGGACCCGATACGACCCTACCTCAACACTTCTCAAAAAGGTTAGCACTCTGGCCATTCAAAATTGCCTGGGCCGCCCCGTCGGGATTCCCCCGGTAGAGGCGCCTCAGTAAGCAATAAACTTACTCCTCCCCAAAGAGGGGAGGCAAAGCCTGGGAGTGTAGACCTCTTAGAACTGCACAGGACAGACCCATAGACCGGCGGAATGAAGCCCCGAAGGCCAAGACGATACCAGTCTATGGAGTGCAGTATCAATCGGAACAGATACTACACCTTGATCTTAGCCAAAAGAAGTGAATTAATGTAATTTTCGGTTAAAAAAAATGGCGTCTAAAAGCTATGTTGAATTAGAGAAAAACGGCCTGGGGAAGTCTAAAATTATTTGTTGATATTCAAAATTGATGTAATAAGTTGTTAAATAGTATTATACAATGTTTGTTGAAAGAAAATCATAGTTATTATTACTTGTTAATTTATTAATGTAATTTAAACAGTGTATAGTGGATAGACCGCTGTACTGTGGTAGATTCGTTATAAATACTGATAGAAATCGTGCAAAAATTTTAATTTCTGATGCGTTCGTGGCCTTTTGGCTAAGATCAAAGTGTAGTATCTGTTCTCGGCATTTTTGCCCTGAGATAAAGTGTATTATCTATTCCTATCCAGTAGGTGTCGGTTTTACACTGTCGAATCAAAAATCAGATTATCATTTTTTATTTTTTAATCCCTTTTCCTTTTGGGAATTTCTTCTCCCCTAAAGTACAGGCTGAGGTCGTTATCTCACCGATGGATACTCATACTCCCCCCCTCCCCTGAATTTCACCTGGGGCGTTCACTCCACGCTGGCACTCCACCTCCCCAACCCCCAGATTTCGCCTGAGGCGCTCATACCGGCGAATGCCGACACTCCCCCTCCCCAGATTTGGCCTGAGGCGCTCATACCGGCGAATGCCGACATTCCCCCTCCCCAGATTTAGCCTGGCACCCCACCGGCAAATACCGATACTCTCCTCTCCCCCAAATTTGGCCTGAGGCGCTCACACCGGCGAATGTCGACACTCCCCCTGCTTAAATTTGGCCTGAGGCGCTCATACCGGCGAATGCCGAAACCCCCCCCCCCCCTCCTCCAAATTTGGCCTGAGGAGCCCCGCGACCGAATACCGAGACTCTCCCTCCCCCCCAAATTTGGCCCGAACGCCGACACTCCCCAGATTTGGCCTGAGGCGCTCATACCGGCGAATGCCGACATTCCCCCTCCCCAGATTTGGCCTGTGGCGCTCACATCGGTGAATGCCGAAATTCCCCCCCCCCTATTTGGCCTGAAAGGAGGAGGTAATGCCTGGAAGTATTATATCAGGATAACAGAACGGCCATAGTGAGGAAGGGAGGGGGGGGGGAGGAATATTAGCGTCTATTAATAATTAAGAAAGAAAGGTAGAAAGTGTGGGAGTGAGAGGGGAAGAAGAAAGAAAGAAAAAAAATGGTTGTAGTGTGAGTGAATTTCTACCCGCCACTCCCTTACTCTGACGTCATATCTAGTTTATCGTGACTTTGCATTATTTTTCTTCTCAAATTAGTATAAATAACGTTGAAAAATGGAGTTAAAAGCCACCCCCCATTGGAAAAAAGTGCTCAGTCGACCCCGGAAGAGTCAATTTTTTTTTTCCGGTTCCGAGATATTACACGCGTCTGGACTGGCCGGTCGGAATGATGTCACCCGTGTGACCGTGTGTTGGGTACTTTCGGAGGAGAAGCTTTACATACATACATACATACATACATACATACATACATACATACATACATACATACATACATACATACATACATACATACATCCATCCATACAGACAGGTGACGTTTATATAATAGACTAGCGGGGCTACCCGGCGTTGCTCGGGGTCATGAAAACATAAAATTGAGGAGAAATCGCGTGTGTAACATCTTTATATTCAAACTTCTATTCCCCCCTCCTCTATAGCCGTCTATTTATCTTTCTACCTTTCTCTTCCCTGGTCGCCCCATTTCACCGCTTCTTTTTAATTTTGCCTTTTGGGAAGGCTGCTTCTTCCCCACCATTTCTCCTACGTTGCCCAGGGCAATAGTATGACATATTTCTATAAAAAGTACCACCTCTATCTGCGCTTTCTATATAGGTACTTATCTCCGCTCCGGTATTCATACTATATACGTATGTATCGCCACCGTGGTGTGCAGACTATATACGTACCTATTGCCGCCCCAGTGCATATACTATATAAGTACCCATTGCTGCCATGGTGTAAATGCTACATACGTACCTATTGCTGCCCCGGTGCAATGCTACATATGTTCCTATCGCAGCCCCAGTACTTTCAAAATCGAGAACGCCTCCTGAGCACTACTGAAATCACTTAGGTATCCTCCCTCCTTTTTATCTGCAAAATAGTCCAAATTGGAACGAAGATAGCGTCAAAATATTTTCCAAACCTATCACTACAGTAGCTCTATCTAAGATATTGAGCACTTTTCTCCCGGACAACGCCGAGTACTGTGAAAAAATAGGAGTCCTCCTGAGCACTACTGAAATTACTTAGGTATCCTACCTCTTTTTTATCTGCAAAATAGTCCGAAGGGGAACGAAGATGGCGTTAAAATATTTTCCAAACCTATCACTACAGTAGCTCTATCTAGGATATTGAGCACTTTTCTCCCGGACAACGCCGAGTACTTTGAAAATCAAGGAGGCCTCCTGAGTACTACTGAAATTACTTAGGTATCGTCCCTCCTTTTTATCTGCAAAATAGTTCAAAGGGTAACGAAGATGGCGTTAAAATATTTTCCAAACCTATCACTGCAGTAGCTCTATCTAGGATATTGAGCACTTTTCTCCCGGACAACGCCGAGTACTTTGAAAATCAAGGAGGCCTCCTGAGCACTACTGAAATTACTTAGGTATCCTCCCTCCTTTTCATCTGCAAAATAGTCCAAAGGTGAACGAAGATGGCGTTAAAATATTTTCCAAACCTATCACTACAGTGGCTCTATCTAGGATATTGAGCGCTTGTCTCCCGGACAACGCCGAATACTTTGAAAATCAAACAGCCCTCCTGAGTACTACGTAAATAACTTAGGTATCCTCCCTCCTTTTCATCTGCAAAGAAGTCTAAAAGGGATTGAAGATGGCGTTAAAATATTTTCCAAACCTATCACTACAGTAGCTCTATCTAGGATATTGAGCACTTTTCTCCCGGACAACGCCGAGTACTTTGAAAATCAAGGAGGCCTCCTGAGCACTACTGAAATTACTTAGGTATCCTCCCTCTTTTTTATCTGCAAAATAGTCCAAAGGGTAACGAAGATGGCGTTAAAATATTTTCCAAACCTATCACTACAGTAGCTCTATCTAAGATATTGAGCACTTTTCTCCCGGACAACGCCGAGTACTTTGAAAATCAAGGAGGCCTCCTGAGCACTACTGAAATTACTTTGGTATCGTCCCTCTTTTTTATCTGCAAAATAGTTCAAAGGGTAACGAAGATGGCGTTAACATATTTTCCAAACCTATCACTACAGTAGCTCTATCTAGGATATTGAGCACTTTTCTCCCGGACAACGCCGAGTTCTTTGAAAATCAAGGTAGCCCCCTGAGCACTAATGAAATTACTTATGTATCCTCCCTCCTTTTTATCTGCAAAATAGTCCAAAGGGTAACGAAGATGGCGTTAAAATATTTTCCAAACCTATCACTACAGTAGCTCTATCTAGGATATTGAGCACTTTTCTCCTGGACAACGCCGAGTACTTTGAAAATCAAGTAGGCCTTCTGAGCACTACTGAAATTACTTAGGTATCCTCCCTCCTTTTCATCTGCAAAATAGTCCAAAGGGGAACGAAGATGGCGTTAAAATATTTTCCAAACCTATCACTACAGTAGCTCTATCTAGGATATTGAGCACTTTTCTCCCGGACAACGCCGAGTACTTTGAAAATCAAGGAGGCCTCATGAGCACTACGTAAATTACTTAGGTATCTTCCCGCCTTTTCATCTGCAAAATAGTCCGAAGCGGAACGAAGATGGCGTTAAAATATTTTCCAAACCTATCACTGCAGTAGCTCTATCTAGGATATTGAGCACTTTTCTCCCAAACAACGCCGAGTACTTTGAAAATCAAGGAGGCCTCCTGAGCACTACTGAAATTACTTAGGTATCGTCCCTTCTTTTTTATCTGCAAAATAGTTCAAAGGGTAACGAAGATGGCGTTAAAATATTTTCCAAACCTATCACTGCAGTAGCTCTATCTAGGATATTGAGCACTTTTCTTCCGGACAACGCCGAGTACTTTGAAAATCAAGGAGGCCTCCTGAGCACTACTGAAATTACTTAGGTATCCTCCCTCCTTTTCATCTGCAAAATAGTCCAAAGGGGAACGAAGATGGCGTTAAAATATTTTCCAAACCTATCACTACAGTAGCTCTATCTAGGATATTGAGCGCTTGTCTCCCGGACAACGCCGAATACTTTGAAAATCAAGGAGGCCTCCTGAGCACTACGTAAATAACTTAGGTATCCTCCCTCCTTTTCATCTGCAAAATAGTCTAAAGGGGATCGAAGATGGCGTTAAAATATTTTCCAAACCTATCACTACAGTAGCTCTATCTAGGATATTGAGCACTTTTCTCCCGGACAACGCCGAGTACTTTGAAAATCAAGGAGGCCTCCTGAGCACTACTGAAATTACTTAGGTATCCTCCCTCTTTTTTATCTGCAAAATAGTCCAAAGGGTAACGAAGATGGCGTTAAAATATTTTCCAAACCTATCACTACAGTAGCTCTATCTAAGATATTGAGCACATTTCTCCCGGACAACGCCGAGTACTTTGAAAATCAAGGAGGCCTCCTGAGCACTACTGAAATTACTTAGGTATCGTCCCTCCTTTTTATCTGCAAAATAGTTCAAAGGGTAACGAAGATGGCGTTAAATTATTTTCCAAACCAATCACTACAGTAGCTCTATCTAGGATATTGAGCACTTTTCTCCCGGACAACGCCGAGTACTTTGAAAATCAAGGAGGCCCCCTGAGCACTAATGAAATTAGTTATGTATTCTCCCTCCTTTTTATCTGCAAAATAGTCCAAAGGGGAACGAAGATGGCGTTAAAATATTTTCCAAACCTATCACTACAGTAGCTCTATATAGGATATTGAGCGCTTGTCTCCCGGACAACGCCGAATACTTTGAAAATCAAGGAGGCCTCCTGAGCACTACTGAAATTACTTAGGTATCGTCCCTCCTTTTTATCTGCAAAATAGTCCAAAGGGGAACGAAGATGGCGTTAAAATATTTTCCAAACCTATCACTACAGTAGCTCTATCTAGGATATTGAGCACTTTTCTCCCGGACAACGCCGAGTACTTTGAAAATCAAGGAGGCCCCCTGAGCACTAATGAAATTACTTATGTATCCTCCCTCCTTTTTATCTGCAAAATAGTCCAAAGGGGAACGAAGATGGCGTTAAAATATTTTCCAAACCTATCACTACAGTAGCTCTATATAGGATATTGAGCGCTTGTCTCCCGGACAACGCCGAATACTTTGAAAATCAAGGAGGCCTCCTGAGCACTACTGAAATTACTTAGGTATCGTCCCTCCTTTTTATCTGCAAAATAGTTCAAAGGGTAACGAAGATGGCGTTAAAATATTTTCCAAACCTATCACTGCAGTAGCTCTATCTAGGATATTGAGCACTTTTCTCCCGGACAACGCCGAGTACTTTGAAAATCAAGGAGGCCTCCTGAGCACTACTGAAATTACTTAGGTATCCTCCCTCCTTTTCATCTGCAAAATAGTCCAAAGGGGAACGAAGATGGCGTTAAAATATTTTCCAAACCTATCACTACAGTGGCTCTATCTAGGATATTGAGCGCTTGTCTCCCGGACAACGCCGAATACTTTGAAAATCAAACAGCCCTCCTGAGTACTACGTAAATAACTTAGGTATCCTCCCTCCTTTTCATCTGCAAAGAAGTCTAAAAGGGATTGAAGATGGCGTTAAAATATTTTCCAAACCTATCACTACAGTAGCTCTATCTAGGATATTGAGCACTTGTCTCCCGGACAACGCCGAGTACTTTGAAAATCAAGGAGGCCTCCTGAGCACTACTGAAATTACTTAGGTATCCTCCCTCTTTTTTATCTGCAAAATAGTCCAAAGGGTAACGAAGATGGCGTTAAAATATTTTCCAAACCTATCACTACAGTAGCTCTATCTAAGATATTGAGCACTTTTCTCCCGGACAACGCCGAGTACTTTGAAAATCAAGGAGGCCTCCTGAGCACTACTGAAATTACTTTGGTATCGTCCCTCTTTTTTATCTGCAAAATAGTTCAAAGGGTAACGAAGATGGCGTTAACATATTTTCCAAACCTATCACTACAGTAGCTCTATCTAGGATATTGAGCACTTTTCTCCCGGACAACGCCGAGTTCTTTGAAAATCAAGGTAGCCCCCTGAGCACTAATGAAATTACTTATGTATCCTCCCTCCTTTTTATCTGCAAAATAGTCCAAAGGGTAACGAAGATGGCGTTAAAATATTTTCCAAACCTATCACTACAGTAGCTCTATCTAGGATATTGAGCACTTTTCTCCTGGACAACGCCGAGTACTTTGAAAATCAAGTAGGCCTTCTGAGCAC
Source organism: Sepiola atlantica (assembly GCA_963556195.1). Lineage (NCBI taxonomy): Eukaryota > Metazoa > Mollusca > Cephalopoda > Sepiida > Sepiolidae > Sepiola > Sepiola atlantica. The sequence goes on from OY744515.1 coordinate 63,863,367, forward strand.
TACTGAAATTACTTAGGTATCCTCCCTCCTTTTCATCTGCAAAATAGTCAAAAGGGGAACGAAGATGGCGTTAAAATATTTTCCAAACCTATCACTACAGTAGCTCTATCTAGGATATTGAGCACTTTTCTCCCGGACAACGCCGAGTACTTTGAAAATCAAGGAGGCCTCATGAGCACTACGTAAATTACTTAGGTATCTTCCCGCCTTTTCATCTGCAAAATAGTCCGAAGCGGAACGAAGATGGCGTTAAAATATTTTCCAAACCTATCACTGCAGTAGCTCTATCTAGGATATTGAGCACTTTTCTCCCAAACAACGCCGAGTACTTTGAAAATCAAGGAGGCCTCCTGAGCACTACTGAAATTACTTAGGTATCGTCCCTTCTTTTTTATCTGCAAAATAGTTCAAAGGGTAACGAAGATGGCGTTAAAATATTTTCCAAACCTATCACTGCAGTAGCTCTATCTAGGATATTGAGCACTTTTCTTCCGGACAACGCCGAGTACTTTGAAAATCAAGGAGGCCTCCTGAGCACTACTGAAATTACTTAGGTATCCTCCCTCCTTTTCATCTGCAAAATAGTCCAAAGGGGAACGAAGATGGCGTTAAAATATTTTCCAAACCTATCACTACAGTAGCTCTATCTAGGATATTGAGCGCTTGTCTCCCGGACAACGCCGAATACTTTGAAAATCAAGGAGGCCTCCTGAGCACTACGTAAATAACTTAGGTATCCTCCCTCCTTTTCATCTGCAAAATAGTCTAAAGGGGATCGAAGATGGCGTTAAAATATTTTCCAAACCTATCACTACAGTAGCTCTATCTAGGATATTGAGCACTTTTCTCCCGGACAACGCCGAGTACTTTGAAAATCAAGGAGGCCTCCTGAGCACTACTGAAATTACTTAGGTATCCTCCCTCTTTTTTATCTGCAAAATAGTCCAAAGGGTAACGAAGATGGCGTTAAAATATTTTCCAAACCTATCACTACAGTAGCTCTATCTAAGATATTGAGCACTTTTCTCCCGGACAACGCCGAGTACTTTGAAAATCAAGGAAGCCTCCTGAGCACTACTGAAATTACTTAGGTATCGTCCCTCCTTTTTATCTGCAAAATAGTTCAAAGGGTAACGAAGATGGCGTTAAATTATTTTCCAAACCTATCACTACAGTAGCTCTATCTAGGATATTGAGCACTTTTCTCCCGGACAACGCCGAGTACTTTGAAAATCAAGGAGGCCCCCTGAGCACTAATGAAATTACTTATGTATCCTCCCTCCTTTTTATCTGCAAAATAGTCCAAAGGGGAACGAAGATGGCGTTAAAATATTTTCCAAACCTATCACTACAGTAGCTCTATATAGGATATTGAGCGCTTGTCTCCCGGACAACGCCGAATACTTTGAAAATCAAGGAGGCCTCCTGAGCACTACTGAAATAACTTAGGTATCCTCCCTCCTTTTCATCTGCAAAATAGTCTAAAGGGGATCGAAGATGGCGTTAAAATATTTTCCAAACCTATCACTACAGTAGCTCTATCTAGGATATTGAGCACTTTTCTCCCGGACAACGCCGAGTACTTTGAAAATCAAGGAGGCCTCCTGAGCACTACTGAAATTACTTAGGTATCCTCCCTCTTTTTTATCTGCAAAATAGTCCAAAGGGTAACGAAGATGGCGTTAAAATATTTTCCAAACCTATCACTACAGTAGCTCTATCTAAGATATTGAGCACTTTTTTCCCGGACAACGCCGAGTACTTTGAAAATCAAGGAGGCCTCCTGAGCACTACTGAAATTACTTAGGTATCGTCCCTCCTTTTTATCTGCAAAATAGTTCAAAGGGTAACGAAGATGGCGTTAAAATATTTTCCAAACCTATCACTACAGTAGCTCTATCTAGGATATTGAGCACTTTTCTCCCGGACAACGCCGAGTACTTTGAAAATCAAGGAGGCCCCCTGAGCACTAATGAAATTACTTATGTATCTTCCCTCCTTTTTATCTGCAAAATAGTCCAAAGGGTAACGAAGATGGCGTTAAAATATTTTCCAAAATTATCACTACAGTAGCTCTATCTAGGATATTGAGCACTTTTCTCCCGGACAACGCCGAGTACTTTAGAAAATCAAGTAGGCTTTCTGGGCACTACTGAAATTACTTAGGTATCCTCCCTCCTTTTCATCTGCAAAATAGTCCAAAGGGGAACGAAGATGGCGTTAAAATATTTTCCAAACCTATCACTACAGTAGCTCTATCTAGGATATTGAGCACTTTTCTCCCGGACAACGCCGAGTACTTTGAAAATCAAGGAGGCCTCATGAGCACTACTGAAATTACTTAGGTATCCTCCCTCCTTTTCATCTGCAAAATAGTCCAAAGGGGAACGAAGATGGCGTTAAAATATTTTCCAAACCTATCACTACAGTAGCTCTATCTAGGATATTGAGCGCTTTTCTCCCGGACAACGCCGAATACTTTGAAAATCAAGGAGGCCTCCTGAGCACTACGTAAATTACTTATGTATCCTCCCTCCTTTTCATCTGCAAAATAGTCTAAAAGGGATCTAAGATGGCGTTAAAATATTTTCCAAACCTATCACTACAGTAGCTCTATCTAGGATATTGAGCACTTTTCTCCCGGACAACGCCGAGTACTTTGAAAATCAAGTAGGCCTTCTGAGCACTACTGAAATTACTTAGGTATCCTCCCTCTTTTTTATCTGCAAAATAGTCTAAAGGGTAACGAAGATGGCGTTAAAATATTTTCCAAACCTATTACTACAGTAGCTCTATCTAAGATATTGAGCACTTTTCTCCCGGACAACGCCGAGTACTTTGAAAATCAAGGAGGCCTCCTGAACACTACTGAAATTACTTAGGTATCGTCCCTCCTTTTTATCTGCAAAATAGTTCAAAGGGTAACGAAGATGGCGTTAAAATATTTTCCAAACCTATCACTACAGTAGCTCTATCTAGGATATTGAGCACTTTTCTCTCGGACAACGCCGAGTACTTTGAAGATCAAAGAGGCCTCCTAAGCACTAATGAAATTACTTAGGTATCCTCCCTCCTTTTTATCTGCAAAATAGTCCAAAGGGTAACGAAGATGGCGTTAAAATATTTTCCAAACCTATCACTACAGTAGCTCTATCTAGGATATTGAGCGCTTGTCTCCCGGACAACGCCGAGTACTTTGAAAATCAAGTAGGCCTTCTGAGCACTACTGAAATTACTTAGGTATCCTCCCTCCTTTTCATCTGCAAAATAGTCCAAAGGGGAACGAAGATGGCGTTAAAATATTTTCCAAACCTATCACTACAGTAGCTCTATATAGGATATTGAGCGCTTTTCTCCCGGACAACGCCGAATACTTTGAAAATCAAGGAGGCCTCCTGAGCACTACGTAAATTACTTAGGTATCCTCCCTCCTTTTCATCTGCAAAATAGTCTAAAAGGGATCGAAGATGGCGTTAAAATATTTTCCAAACCTATCACTACAGTAGCTCTATCTAGGATATTGAGCACTTTTCTCCCGGACAACGCCGAGTACTTTGAAAATCAAGGAGGCCTCCTGAGCACTACTGAAATTACTTAGGTATCCTCCCTCTTTTTTATCTGCAAAATAGTCTAAAGGGGATCGAAGATGGCGTTAAAATATTTTCCAAACCTATCACTACAGTAGCTCTATCTAGGATATTGAGCACTTTTCTCCCGGACAACGCCGAGTACTTTGAAAATCAAAGAGGCCTCCTGAGCACTACTGAAATTACTTAGGTATCGTCCCTCTTTTTTATCTGCAAAATAGTCCAAAGGGTAACGAAGATGGCGTTAAAATATTTTCCAAACCTATCACTACAGTAGCTCTATCTAGGATATTGAGCACTTTTCTCTCGGACAACGCCGAGTACTTTGAAGATCAAAGAGGCCTCCTAAGCACTAATGAAATTACTTAGGTATCCTCCCTCTTTTTTATCTGCAAAATAGTCTAAAGGGGATCGAAGATGGCGTTAAAATATTTTCCAAACCTATCACTACAGTAGCTCTATCTAGGATATTGAGCACTTTTCTCCCGGACAACGCCGAGTACTTTGAAAATCAAGGAAGCCTCCTGAGCACTACTGAAATTACTTAGGTATCGTCCCTCCTTTTTATCTGCAAAATAGTTCAAAGGGTAACGAAGATGGCGTTAAATTATTTTCCAAACCTATCACTACAGTAGCTCTATCTAGGATATTGAGCACTTTTCTCCCGGACAACGCCGAGTACTTTGAAAATCAAGGAGGCCCCCTGAGCACTAATGAAATTACTTATGTATCCTCCCTCCTTTTTATCTGCAAAATAGTCCAAAGGGGAACGAAGATGGCGTTAAAATATTTTCCAAACCTATCACTACAGTAGCTCTATATAGGATATTGAGCGCTTGTCTCCCGGACAACGCCGAATACTTTGAAAATCAAGGAGGCCTCCTGAGCACTACTGAAATAACTTAGGTATCCTCCCTCCTTTTCATCTGCAAAATAGTCCAAAGGGGATCGAAAATGGCGTTAAAATATTTTCCAAACCTATCACTACAGTAGCTCTATCTAGGATATTGAGCGCTTTTCTCCCGGACAACGCCGAGTACTTTGAAAATCAAGGAGGCCTCCTGAGCACTACGTAAATTACTTAGGTATCCTCCCTCCTTTTCATCTGCAAAATAGTCCAAAGGGGATCGAAGATGGCGTTAAAATATTATCCAAACCTATCACTACAGTAGCTCTATCTAGGATATTGAGCGCTTTTCTCCCGGACAACGCCGAATACTTTGAAAATCAAGGAGGCCTCCTGAGCACTACGTAAATTACTTAGGTATCCTCCCTCCTTTTCATCTGCAAAATAGTCCAAAGGGTAACGAAGATGGCGTTAAAATATTTTCCAAAACTATCACTTCAGTAGTTCTATCTAGGATATTGAGCACTTTTCTCCCGGACAACGCCGAGTACTTTGAAAATAAAGGAGGCCTCCTGAGCACTACTGAAATTACTTAGGTATCCTCCCTCCTTTTTATCTGCAAAATAGTCCAAAGAGTAACGAAGATGGCGTTAAAATATTTTCCAAACCTATCACTACAGTAGCTCTATTATGGATATTGAGCGCTTTTCTCCCGGACAACGCCGAATACTTTGAAAATCAAGGAGGCCTCCTGAGCACTACTAAAATTACTTAGGTATCCTCCCTCTTTTTTATCTGCAAAATAGTCCAAAGGGGATCGAAGATGGCGTTAAAATATTTTCCAAACCTATCACTACAGTAGCTCTATCTAGGATATTGAGCACTTTTCTCCCGGACAACGCCGAGTACTTTGAAAATCAAGGAGGCCTCCTGAGCACTACTGAAATTACTTAGGTATCGTCCCTCCTTTTTATCTGCAAAATAGTCCAAAGGGTAACGAAGATTGCGTTAAAATATTTTCCAAACCTATCACTACAGTAGCTCTATCTAGGATATTGAGCACTTTTCTCCTGGACAACGCCGAGTACCTTGAAAATCAAGGAGGCCTCCTGAGCACTAATGAAATTACTTAGGTATCCTCCCTCCTTTTTATCTGCAAAATAGTCCAAAGAGTAACGAAGATGGCGTTAAAATATTTTCCAAACCTATCACTACAGTAGCTCTATCTAGGATATTGAGCACTTTTCTCCCGGACAACGCCGAGTACTTTAGAAAATCAAGTAGGCCTTCTGGGCACTACTGAAATTACTTAGGTATCCTCCCTCCTTTTCATCTGCAAAATAGTCCAAAGGGGAACGAAGATGGCGTTAAAATATTTTCCAAACCTATCACTACAGTAGCTCTATCTAGGATATTGAGCACTTTTCTCCCGGACAACGCCGAGTACTTTGAAAATCAAGGAGGCCTCATGAGCACTACTGAAATTACTTAGGTATCCTCCCTCCTTTTCATCTGCAAAATAGTCCAAAGGGGAACGAAGATGGCGTTAAAATATTTTCCAAACCTATCACTACAGTAGCTCTATCTAGGATATTGAGCACTTTTCTCCCGGACAACGCTGAGTACTTTGAAAATCAAGGAGACCTCATGAGCACTACTGAAATTACTTAGGTATCCTCCCTCCTTTTCATCTGCAAAATAGTCCAAATAGGAACGAAGATAGCGTTAAAATATTTTCCAAACCTATCACTACAGTAGCTCTATCTAGGATATTGAGCGCTTTTCTCCCGGACAACGCCGAATAATTTGAAAATCAAGGAGGCCTCCTGAGCACTACGTAAATTACTTAGGTATCCTCCCTCCTTTTCATCTGCAAAATAGTCCAAAGGGGATCGAAGATGGCGTTAAAATATTTTCCAAACCTATCACTGCAGTAGCTCTATCTAGGATATTGAGCACTTTTCTCCCGGACAACGCCGAGTACTTTGAAAATCAAGGAGGCCTCCTGAGCACTACTGAAATCACTTAGGTATCGTCCCTTCTTTTTTATCTGCAAAATAGTTCAAAGGGTAACGAAGATGGCGTTAAAATATTTTCCAAACCTATCACTGCAGTAGCTCTATCTAGGATATTGAGCACTTTTCTCCCGGACAACGCCGAGTACTTTGAAAATCAAGGAGGCCTCCTGAGCACTACTGAAATTACTTAGGTATCCTCCCTCCTTTTCATCTGCAAAATAGTCCAAAGGGGAACGAAGATGGCGTTAAAATATTTTCCAAACCTATCACTGCAGTAGCTCTATCTAGGATATTGAGCGCTTGTCTCCCGGACAACGCCGAATACTTTGAAAATCAAGGAGGCCTCCTGAGCACTACGTAAATAACTTAGGTATCCTCCCTCCTTTTCATCTGCAAAATAGTCTAAAGGGGATCGAAGATGGCGTTAAAATATTTTCCAAACCTATCACTACAGTAGCTCTATCTAGGATATTGAGCACTTTTCTCCCGGACAACGCCGAGTACTTTGAAAATCAAGGAGGCCTCCTGAGCACTACTGAAATTACTTAGGTATCCTCCCTCTTTTTTATCTGCAAAATAGTCCAAAGGGTAACGAAGATGGCGTTAAAATATTTTCCAAACCTATCACTACAGTAGCTCTATCTAAGATATTGAGCACTTTTCTCCCGGACAACGCCGAGTACTTTGAAAATCAAGGAGGCCTCCTGAGCACTACTGAAATTACTTAGGTATCGTCCCTCCTTTTTATCTGCAAAATAGTTCAAAGGGTAACGAAGATGGCGTTAAAATATTTTCCAAACCTATCACTACAGTAGCTCTATCTAGGATATTGAGCACTTTTCTCCCGGACAACGCCGAGTACTTTGAAAATCAAGGAGGCCCCCTGAGCACTAATGAAATTACTTATGTATCCTCCCTCCTTTTTATCTGCAAAATAGTCCAAAGGGGAACGAAGATGGCGTTAAAATATTTTCCAAACCTATCACTACAGTAGCTCTATATAGGATATTGAGCGCTTGTCTCCCGGACAACGCCGAATACTTTGAAAATCAAGGAGGCCTCCTGAGCACTACTGAAATAACTTAGGTATCCTCCCTCCTTTTCATCTGCAAAATAGTCCAAAGGGGATCGAAGATGGCGTTAAAATATTTTCCAAACCTATCACTACAGTAGCTCTATCTAGGATATTGAGCACTTTTCTCCCGGACAACGCCGAGTACTTTGAAAATCAAGGAGGCCTCCTGAGCACTACTGAAATTACTTAGGTATCGTCCCTCCTTTTTATCTGCAAAATAGTCCAAAGGGTAACGAAGATTGCGTTAAAATATTTTCCAAACCTATCACTACAGTAGCTCTATCTAGGATATTGAGCACTTTTCTCCTGGACAACGCCGAGTACCTTGAAAATCAAGGAGGCCTCCTGAGCACTAATGAAATTACTTAGGTATCCTCCCTCCTTTTTATCTGCAAAATAGTTCAAAGGGTAACGAAGATGGCGTTAAAATATTTTCCAAACCTATCACTACAGTAGCTCTATCTAGGATATTGAGCACTTTTCTCCCGGACAACGCCGAGTACTTTGAAAATCAAGGAGGCCCCCTGAGCACTAATGAAATTACTTATGTATCCTCCCTCCTTTTTATCTGCAAAATAGTCCAAAGGGGAACGAAGATGGCGTTAAAATATTTTCCAAACCTATCACTACAGTAGCTCTATCTAGGATATTGAGCACTTTTCTCCCGGACAACGCCGAGTACTTTGAAAATGAAGGAGGCCTCATGAGCACTACTGAAATTACTTAGGTATCCTCCCTCCTTTTCATCTGCAAAATAGTCCAAAGGGGAACGAAGATGGCGTTAAAATATTTTCCAAACCTATCACTACAGTAGCTCTATCTAGGATATTGAGCACTTTTCTCCCGGACAACGCTGAGTACTTTGAAAATCAAGGAGACCTCATGAGCACTACTGAAATTACTTAGGTATCCTCCCTCCTTTTCATCTGCAAAATAGTCCAAATAGGAACGAAGATAGCGTTAAAATATTTTCCAAACCTATCACTACAGTAGCTCTATCTAGGATATTGAGCGCTTTTCTCCCGGACAACGCCGAATAATTTGAAAATCAAGGAGGCCTCCTGAGCACTACGTAAATTACTTAGGTATCCTCCCTCCTTTTCATCTGCAAAATAGTCCAAAGGGGATCGAAGATGGCGTTAAAATATTTTCCAAACCTATCACTACAGTAGCTCTATCTAGGATATTGAGCACTTTTCTCCCGGACAACGCCGAGTACTTTGAAAATCAAGGAGGCCTCCTGAGCACTACTGAAATTACTTAGGTATCCTCCCTGCTTTTCATCTGCAAAATAGTCCAAATAGGAACGAAGATGGCGTTAAAATATTTTCCAAACCTATCACTACAGTAGCTCTATCTAGGATATTGAGCGCTTTTCTCCCGGACAACGCCGAATACTTTGAAAATCAAGGAGGCCTCCTGAGCACTACGTAAATTACTTAGGTATCCTCCCTCCTTTTCATCTGCAAAATAGTCCAAAGGGGATCGAAGATGGCGTTAAAATATTTTCCAAACCTATCACTACAGTAGCTCTATCTAGGATATTGAGCGCTTTTCTCCCGGACAACGCCGAGTACTTTGAAAATCAAGGAGGCCTCCTGAGCACTACGTAAATTACTTAGGTATCCTCCCTCCTTTTCATCTGCAAAATAGTCCAAAGGGGATCGAAGATGGCGTTAAAATATTATCCAAACCTATCACTACAGTAGCTCTATCTAGGATATTGAGCGCTTTTCTCCCGGACAACGCCGAGTACTTTGAAAATCAAGGAGGCCTCCTGAGCACTACTGAAATTACTTAGGTATCCTCCCTCCTTTTCATCTGCAAAATAGTCCAAAGGGGATCGAAGATGTTAATTTTACATAAGAATACGCTTTTATATGTTATTTATATTCTCTAACCTTGTTTTAAAAACCTAAATTGTGTTTTTAAACGTGAGTTATCGCTCTTCCTTAGTTATCCTCTAACAAATAAATTCAAGTTGGCCTTGTAAAGCTAGCGCCCGAGAAGGTTAGCACTCTGGCCATTCAAAATTGCCTGGGCCGCCCCGTCGGGATTCCCCCGGTAGAGGCGCCTCAGTAAGCAATAAACTTACTCCTCCCCAAAGAGGGGAGGCAAAGCCTGGGAGTGTGGACCTCTTAGAACTGCACAGGACAGACCCATAGACCGGCGGAATGAAGCCCCGAAGGCCAAGACGATACCAGTCTATGGAGTGCAGTATCCATCGGAACAGATACTACACCTTGATCTTAGCAGCCAAAAGAAGTGAATTAATGTAATTTTCGGTTTAAAAAAAATGGCGTCTAAAAGCTATGTTGAATTAGAGAAAAACGGCCTGGGGAAGTCTAAAATTATTTGTTGATATTCAAAATTGATGTAATAAGTTGTTAAATAGTATTATACAATGTTTGTTGAAAGAAAATCATAGTTATTCTTACTTGTTAATTTATTAATGTAATTTAAACAGTGTATAGTAAATAGACCGCCGTACTGTGGTAGATTCGTTATAAATACTGATAGAAATCGTGCCCAAAATTTTAATTTCGGATGCTTTCCTGGCCTTTTGGCTAAGATCAAAGTGTAGTATCTGTTCTCGGCATTTTTGCCTTGAGATCAAGTGTATTATCTAGTCCTATCCAGTAGGTGTCGGTTTTACACTGTCGAATCAAAGATCAGATTATCATTTTTTTTTTTAATCCCTTTTCCTTTTGGGGATTTCTTCTCCCCTAAAGTACAGGCTGAGGTCGTGATCTCACCGACGATTACTCATACTCCCCCCTCCTCCCCTGAATTTCACCTGAGGCGTTCACACCTGCGAATGCTGGAACTCCACCTCCTCAAGTTTCGCCTGAGGCCCCACTGGCGAATACCGATTTCCCCCCCGATTTGGCCTGAGGCGCTCATACCGGCGAATGCCGACACCCCCCCCTCCCCAGATTTGGCCTGAGGCGCTCCCCCTCCCCAGATTTGGCCTGAGGCGCTCATACCGGCGAATGCCGACATTCCCCCTCCCCAGATTTAGCCTGGCGCCCCACCGGCGAATACCGATACTCTCCTATCCCCCAAATTTGGCCTGAGGCGCTCACACCGGCGAATGTCGACACTCCCCCTCCCCAAATTTGGCCTGGGGCGCTCATACCGGCGAATACCGACATTCCCCCTCCCCAGATTTGGCCTGAGGCGCCCCACCGCCGAATGCCGACACTCCATCTCCCCAGATTTGGCCTGTGGCGCTCACATCGGTGAATGCCGTCATTCCCCCTCCCCCCCCCTATTTGGCCTGAAAGGAGGAGGTAATGCCTGGAAGTATTATATCAGGATAACAGAACGGCCATAGTGAGGAAGGGAGGGGGGAAGGAATATTAGCGTCTATTAATAATTAAGAAAGAAAGTGTGGGAGTGAGAGGGGAAGAAGAAAGAAAGAAAAAAAATGGTTGTAGTGTGAGTGAATTTCTACCCGCCACTCCCTTACTCTGACGTCATATCTAGTTTATCGTGACTTTGCATTATTTTTCTTCTCAAATTAGTATAAATAACGTTGAAAAATGGAGTTAAAAGCCACCCCCCATTGGAGAAAAGTGCTCAGTCGACCCCGGAAGAGTCAATTTTTTTTTTCCGGTTCCGAGATATTACACGCGTCTGGGCTGGCCGGTCGGAATGATGTCACCCGTGTGACCGTGTGTTGGGTACTTTCGGAGGAGAAGCTTTACATACATACATACATACATACATACATACATACATACATCCATACAGACAGGTGACGTTTATATAATAGATTATATATTTATATATATATATATTATATATATATATATTATATATATTTATATATATTTATATATATATTATATATATATATTATATATATTTATATATATATTTATATATATATATATATATATATACTAGCGGGGCTACCCGGCGTTGCTCGGGGTCATAAAAACATAATTGAAAAAAAATCGCGTGTGTAACATCTTTATATTAAAACTTCTATTTCTCTCCCTCTCTCTCTATAGCTGTCTCTTTATCTTTCTACTTTTATCTACCCTGGTCGCTACTTTTAAATTTTGCCTTTTGCGAAAGCTGTTTCTTCCCCACCATTTCATCCTACGTTTCACAGGGCAATAGTATGACTTATTTCTATAAAAAGTACCACCACTGTCTGCGCCTTCTATATAGGTACTTATAACCGCACCGGTGTTCATACTATATATTTTGAATCCCCTCATGATATCCTTCATCATTTTAACTCCCCTCGTTGTATTCATCATTTTCGATCTCCTCATACTATTAATCATTTTCAATCCCCTCATAATATTCTTCATCATTTTCAATCTCCTCATACTATTAATCATTTTCAATCCCCTCATAATATTCTTCATCATTTTCAATCCTCTCGTAATATTCCTCATCATTTTCAATCCGCTCATGATATTCTTAATACTTTTCAATCCTCTCATGATATTCTTCATTTTTTCAATCCTCTCATGATATTCTTTATTATTTTCAATCCCCTCATGATATTCTTCATCATTTTCAATCCCCTCATGATATTCTTCATCATTTTCAATCCTCTCATGGTATATTTCATCATTTTCGATCCCCTCATGATATTCTTCTCATTTTCAATCCCTTCATGATATTATTCATCATTTTCAATCCTCTCATGGTATTCTTCATCATTTCCAATCCTGTCAGTCTATTCTTCATAATTTTCAATCCTCTCATGACATTCTTCATCATTTTCAATCCTCTCATGACATTCTTCATCATTTTCAATCCTCTAATGACATTCTTCATAATTTTCAATCCTCTCATGACATTCTTCATCATTTTCAATCCCCTCATGATAGTCTTCATCATTTTCAATTCCCTCATGATAGTCTTCATCATTTTCAATCCTCTCATGATAGTCTTCATCATTTTCAATCCTCTCATGATAGTCTTCATCATTTTCAATCCTCTCATGATAGTCTTCATCATTTTCAATCCTCTCATGATAGTCTTCATCATTTTCAAACTTCTCATGATAGTCTTCATCATTTTCAATCCTCTCATGATATTCTTCATCATTTTCAATCCCCTCATGATATTATTCATCATTTTAAATCCCCTCTTGGTATTCTTCATCATTTCCAATCCTGTCAGTCTATCCTTCTTCATTTTCAATCCTCTCATGAAAGTCTTCATCATTTTCAATCCTCTCATGACATTCTTCATCATTTTCAATCCCCTTATGATAGTCTTCATCATTTTCAATCCCCTCATGATAGTCTTTATCATTTTCAATCCCCTCATGATAGTGTACATCATTTTAAATCCCCTCATGATAGTGTACATCATTTTCAATCCCCTCATGATAGTCTTCATCATTTTCAATCCCCTCATGATAGTCTTCATCATTTTCAATCCTCTCATGATAGTCTTCATCATTTTCAATCCCCTCATGATAGTCTTCATCATTTTCAATCCTCTCATGATAGTCTTTATCATAGCTCTATCTAGGATATTGAGCACTTTTCTCCCGGACAACGCCGAGTACTTTTAAAATCGAGGAGGCTTCATGAGCACTCCTGAAATCTCTTAGGTATCCTCTCTCCTTCGGATCTGCGAAATAGTCCAAAGGGGAACAAAGATGGCGTTAAAATATTTTCCAAACCTATCACTACAGTAGCTCTATCTAGGACATTGAGCACTTTTCTCCTGGCCAAAGCCGAGTACTTTGATAATCAAGGATGCCTCCTGAGGACTACTGAAATCACTTAGGTATCCTCTCTCCTTCTGATCTGCGAAATAGTCCAAAGGGGAACGAAGATGGCGTTGAAATATTTTCCAAACCTATCACTACTATAGCTCTATCTAGTACATTGAGCACTTTTCTCCCGGACAACGCCGAGTACTTTAATAATAAAGGAGGCCTCCTGAGGACTACTGAAATCACTTAGGTGTCCTCTCTCCTACTGATCTGCGAAATAGTCCAAAGGGGAACGAATATGGCGTTAAAATATTATCCAAACTATCACTACAGTAGCTCTATATAGGACAGTCATCACTTTTATTCCCGGACAGCGCCGAGTACTTTGAAAATCAAAGAGGCCTCCTGGGGACAACTGAAATCAGTTAGGTATCCTCCCTCCTTTTCATCTGCAAAATTGTCCAAAGGGGAAAGAAGATGGCGTTAAAATATTTTCTAAACCTATCACTACAGTAGCTCTATCTAGGATATTGAGCACTTTTCTCCCGGACAACGCCGAGTACTTTTAAAATCGAGGAGGCTTCATGAGCACTCCTGAAATCTCTTAGGTATCCTCTCTCCTTCGGATCTGCGAAATAGTCCAAAGGGGAACGAAGATGGCGTTAAAATATTTTCCAAACCTATCACTACAGTAGCTCTATCTAGGATATTGAGCACTTTTCTCCCGGACAACGCCGAGTATTTCAAAATCAAGAAGGCCTCCTGGGGACTACTGAAATAATTCTTATCCATTCCCCCATCCTTTTCAGCGTAGATGCTGTTAAAATATTATCCAAACCTATCACCACAGTAGCTCTATCTAGGACATTAAGCAATTTTTTTCCCGGACAACGCCGAGTACTTTGAAAATCAAAGAGGCCTCCTGGGGACAACTGAAATCAGTTAGGTATCCTCCCTCCTTTTCATCTGCAAAATTGTCCAAAGGGGAAAGAAGATGGCGTTAAAATATTTTCTAAACCTATCACTACAGTAGCTCTATCTAGGACATTGAGCACTTTTCTCCCGGACAACGCCGAGTACTTTGAAAATCGAGGAGGCTTCATGAGCACTCCTGAAATCCCTTAGGTATCCTCTCTCCTTCGGATCTGCAGAAATATTCCAAAGGGGAACGAAGATGGCGTTAAAATATTTTCCAAACCTATCACTACAGTAGCTCTATCTAGGATATTGAGCACTTTTCTCCCGGACAACGCCGAGTATTTCAAAATCAAAGAGGCCTCCTAGGGACTACTGAAATAATTCTTATCCATTCCCCCATCCTTTTCAGCGTAGATGCTGTTAAAATATTATCCAAACCTATCACTACAGTAGCTCTATCTAGGACATTGAGCACTTTTTTCCCGGACAACGCCGAGTACTTTGAAAATCAAAGAAGCCTCCTGGGGACAACAGCAATCAGTTAGGTATCCTCCCTCCTTTTCATCTGCAAAATTGTCCAAAGGGGAACGAAGATGGCGTTAAAATATTTTCTAAACTTATCACTACAGTAGCTCTATCTAGGATATTGAGCACTTTTCTCCCGGACAACGCCGAGTACTTTGAAAATCGAGGAGGCTTCATGAGCACTCCTGAAATCCCTTAGGTATCCTCTCTCCTTCTGATCTGCGAAATAGTCCAAAGGGGAACGAAGATGGCGTTAAAATATTTTCCAAACCTATCACTACAGTAGCTCTATCTAGGACATTGAGCACTTTTCTCCCGGACAACGCCGAGTACTTTGATAATAAAGGAGGCCTCGTGGGGACTACTGAAATAATTCTTATCCATTCCCCCATCCTTTTCAGCGCAGATGCTGTTAAAATATTATCCAAACCTATCACTACAGTAGCTCTATCTAGGACATTGAGCACTTTTCTCCCGGACAACGCCGAGTACTTTGATAATCAAGGAGGCCTCCTGGGGACTACTGAAATCACTTTGGTATCCTCTCTACTTCTTATCTGCGAAATAGTCCAAAGGGGAACGAAGATGGCGTTAAAATATTTTCCAAACCTATCACTACAGTAGCTCTATCTAGGATATTGAGCACTTTTCTCCCGGACAACGCCGAGTACTTTGAAAATCGAGGAGGCTTCATGAGCACTCCTGAAATCCCTTAGGTATCCTCTCTCCTTCGGATCTGCGAAATAGTCCAAAGGGGAACGAAGATGGCGTTAAAATATTTTCCAAACCTATCACTACAGTTGCTCTATCTAGGATATTGAGCACTTTTCTCCCGGACAACGCCGAGTATTTCAAAATCAAAGAGGCCTCATGGGGACTACTGAAATAATTCTTATCCATTCCCCCATCCTTTTCAGCGTAGATGCTGTTAAAATATTATCCAAACCTATCACTACAGTAGCTCTATCAAGGACATTGAGCACTTTTTTCCCGGACAACGCCGAGTACTTTGAAAATCAAAGAGGCCTCCTGGGGACAACTGAAATCAGTTAGGTATCCTCCCTCCTTTTCATCTGCAAAATTGTCCAAAGGGGAAAGAAGATGGCGTTAAAATATTTTCTAAACCTATCATTACAGTAGCTCTATCTAGGACATTGAGCACTTTTCTCCCGGACAACGCCGAGTACTTTTAAAATCGAGGAGGCTTCATGAGCACTCCTGAAATCCCTTAGGTATCCTCTCTCCTTCGGATCTGCGAAATAGTCCAAAGGGGAACGAAGATGGCGTTAAAATATTTTCCAAACCTATCACTACAGTAGCTCTATCTAGGATATTGAGCACTTTTCTCCCGGACAACGCCGAGTATTTAAAAATCAAAGAGGCCTCCTGGGGACTACTGAAATAATTCTTATCCATTCCCCCATCCTTTTCAGCGTAGATGCTGTTAAAATATTATCCAAACCTATCACTACAGTAGCTCTATCTAGGACATTGAGCACTTTTTTCCCGGACAACGCCGTGTACTTTGAAAATCAAAGAGGCCTCCTGGGGACAACTGCAATCAGTTAGGTATCCTCCCTCCTTTTTATCTGCAAAATTGTCCAAAGGGGAACGAAGATGGCGTTAAAATATTTTCTAAACCTATCACTACAGTAGCTCTATCTAGGATATTGAGCACTTTTCTCCCGGACAACGCCAAGTACTTTGAAAATCGAGGAGGCTTCATGAGCACTCCTGAAATCCTATAGGTATCCTCTCTCCTTCTGATCTGCGAAATAGTCCAAAGGGGAACGAAGATGGCGTTAAAATATTTTCCAAACCTATCACTACAGTAGCTCTATCTAGGATATTGAGCACTTTTCTCCCGGACAACGCCGAGTACTTTGAAAATCAAAGAGGCCTCCTGGGGACAACTGCAATCAGTTAGGTATCCTCCCTCCTTTTCATCTGCAAAATTGTCCAAAGGGGAACGAAGATGGCGTTTAAATATTTTCCAAACCTATCACTACAGTAGCTCTATCTAGGACATTGAGCACTTTTCTCCCGGACAACGCCGAGTACTTTGATAATAAAGGAGGCCTCCTGGGGACTACTGAAATCACTTAGGTATCCTCTCTCCTTCTGATCTGCGAAATAGTCCAAAGAAGAACGAAGATGGCGTTAAAATATTTTCCAAACCTATCACTACAGTAGCTCTATCTAGGATATTGAGCACTTTTCTCCCGGACAACGCCGAGTATTTCAAAATCAAAGAGGCCTCCTGAGCACTACTGAAATAACTCTTATCGATTCCCCATCCTTTTCAGCGTAGACGCTGTTAACATATTATCCAAACCTATCACTACAGTAGCTCTATCTAGGACATTGAGCACTTTTTTCCCGGACAACGCCGAGTACTTTGAAAATCAAAGAGGCCTCCTGGGGACTACTGAAATCACTTAGGTATCATTCTCTCCTTTTCATCTGCAAAATTGTCTAAAGGGGAACGAAGATGGGGTTAAAATATGTTCTAAACCTATCACTACAGTAGCTCTATCTAGGATATTGAGCACTTTTCTCCCGGACAACGCCGAGTACTTTGAAAATCGAGGAGGCTTCATGAGCACTCCTGAAATCCCTTAGGTATCCTCTCTCCTTCGGATCTGCGAAATAGTCCAAAGGGGAACGAAGATGGCGTTAAAATATTTTCCAAACCTATCACTACAGTAGCTCTATCTAGGATATTGAGCACTTTTCTCCCGGACAACGCCGAGTATTTCAAAATCAAAGAGGCCTCCTGGGGACTACTGAAATAATTCTTATCCATTCCCCCATCCTTTTCAGCGTAGATGCTGTTAAAATATTATCCAAACCTATCACTACAGTAGCTCTATCTAGGACATTGAGCACTTTTTTCCCGGACAACGCCGAGTACTTTGAAAATCAAAGAGGCCTCCTGGGGACAACTGAAATCAGTTAGGTATCCTCCCTCCTTTTCATCTGCAAAATTGTCCAAAGGGGAACGAAGATGGCATTAAAATATTTTCTAAACTTATCACTACAGTAGCTCTATCTAGGATATTGAGCACTTTTCTCCCGGACAACGCCGAGTACTTTGAAAATCGAGGAGGCTTCATGAGCACTCCTGAAATCCCTTAGGTATCCTCTCTCTTTCGGATCTGCGAAATAGTCCAAAGGGGAACGAAGATGGCGTTAAAATATTTTCCAAACCTATCACTACAGTAGCTCTATCTAGGATATTGAGCACTTTTCTCCCGGACAACGCCGAGTATTTCAAAATCAAAGAGGCCTCCTGGGGACTACTGAAATAATTCTTATCCATTCCCCCATCCTTTTCAGCGTAGATGCTGTTAAAATATTATCCAAACCTATCACTACAGTACCTCTATCTAGGACGTTGAGCAAAAAAGGAGGAGATAATGCATGGGATGAGTGCATCATGACAACGGACCCGATACGACCCTACCTCAACACTTCTCAAAAAGGTTAGCACTCTGGCCATTCAAAATTGCCTGGGCCGCCCCGTCGGAATTCCCCCGGTAGAGGCGCCTCAGTAAGCAATAAACTTACTCCTCCCCAAAGAGGGGAGGCAAAGCCTGGGAGTGTAGACCTCTTAGAACTGCACAGGACAGACCCATAGACCGGCGGAATGAAGCCCCGAAGGCCAAGACGATACCAGTCTATGGAGTGCAGTATCAATCGGAACAGATACTACACCTTGATCTTAGCCAAAAGAAGTGAATTAATGTAATTTTCGGTTAAAAAAAAATGGCGTCTAAAAGCTATGTTGAATTAGAGAAAAAAGGCCTGGGGAAGTCTAAAATTATTTGTTGATATTCAAAATTGATGTAATAAGTTGTTAAATAGTATTATACAATGTTTGTTGAAAGAAAATCATAGTTATTATTACTTGTTAATTTATTAATGTAATTTAAACAGTGTATAGTGGATAGACCGCTGTACTGTGGTAGATTCGTTATAAATACTGATAGAAATCGTGCCAAAAATTTTAATTTCTGATGCTTTCCCGGCCTTTTGGCTAAGATCAAAGTGTAGTATCTGTTCTCGGCATTTTTGCCTTGAGATAAAGTGTATTATCTATTCCTATCCAGTAGGTGTCGGTTTTACACTGTCGAATCAAAAATCAGATTATCATTTTTTTTTTTAATCCCTTTTCCTTTTGGGCATTTCTTCTCCCCTAAAGTACAGGCTGAGGTCGTTATCTCACCGATGAATTACTCCCCCCCCTCCCCTGAATTTCACCTGGGGCGTTCACACCTGCGAATGCTGGCACTATCGCCTGAGGCGCCCCACTGGCGAATACCGATTTCCCCCAGATTTCGCCTGAGGCGCTCATACCGGCAAATGCCGACACTCCCCCTCCCCAGATTTGGCCTGAGGCGCTCATACCGGGTAATGCCGACATTCCCCCTCCCCAGATTTCGCCTGAGGCGCTCATACCGGCGAATGCCGACATTACCCCTCCCCAGATTTCGCCTGAGGCGCTCATACCGGCGAATGCCGACATTCCCGCTCCCCAGATTTCGCCTGAGGCGCTCATACCGGCGAATGCCGACATTCCCCCTCCCCAGATTTCGCCTGAGGCGCTCATACCGGCGAATGCCGACATTCCCCCTCCCCAGATTTGGCCTGAGGCGCTCATACCGGCGAATGCCGACATTCCCCCTCCCCAGATTTGGCCTGAGGCGCTCATACCGGCGAATGCCGACATTCCCCCTCCCCAGATTTCGCCTGAGGCGCTCATACCGGCAAATGCCGACACTCCCCCTCCCCAGATTTGGCCTGAGGCGCTCATACCGGCGAATGCCGACATTCCCCCTCCCCAGATTTCGCCTGAGGCGCTCATACCGGCGAATGCCGACATTCCCCCTCCCCAGATTTCGCCTGAGGCGCTCATACCGGCGAATGCCGACATTCCCCCTCCCCAGATTTGGCCTGAGGCGCTCATACCGGCGAATGCCGACATTCCCCCCTCCCCAGATTTCGCCTGAGGCGCTCATACCGGCGAATGCCGACATTCCCCCTCCCCAGATTTGGCCTGAGGCGCTCATACCGGCGAATGCCGACATTCCCCCTCCCCAGATTTGGCCTGAGGCGCTCATACCGGCGAATGCCGACATTCCCCCTCCTCAGATTTGGCCTGAGGCGCTCATACCGGCGAATGCCGACATTCCCCCTCCCCAGATTTGGCCTGAGGCGCTCATACCGGCGAATGCCGACATTCCCCCTCCCCAGATTTGGCCTGAGGCGCTCATACCGGCGAATGCCGACATTCCCCCTCCTCAGATTTAGCCTGGCACCCCACCGGCAAATACCGATACTCTCCTCTCCCCCAAATTTGGCCTGAGGCGCTCACACCGGCGAATGTCGACACTCCCCCTCCTTAAATTTGGCCTGAGGCGCTCATACCGGCGAATGCCGACATTCCCCCTCCCCAGATTTCGCCTGAGGCGCTCATACCGGCGAATGCCGACATTCCCCCTCCCCAGATTTCGCCTGAGGCGCTCATACCGGCGAATGCCGACATTCCCCCTCCCCAGATTTCGCCTGAGGCGCTCATACCGGCGAATGCCGACATTCCCCCTCCCCAGATTTCGCCTGAGGCGCTCATACCGGCGAATGCCGACATTCCCCCTCCCCAGATTTCGCCTGAGGCGCTCATACCGGCGAATGCCGACATTCCCCCTCCCCAGATTTGGCCTGAGGCGCTCATACCGGCGAATGCCGACATTCCCCCTCCCCAGATTTGGCCTGAGGCGCTCATACCGGCGAATGCCGACATTCCCCCTCCCCAGATTTCGCCTGAGGCGCTCATACCGGCAAATGCCGACACTCCCCCTCCCCAGATTTGGCCTGAGGCGCTCATACCGGCGAATGCCGACATTCCCCCTCCCCAGATTTCGCCTGAGGCGCTCATACCGGCGAATGCCGACATTCCCGCTCCCCAGATTTCGCCTGAGGCGCTCATACCGGCGAATGCCGACATTCCCCCTCCCCAGATTTCGCCTGAGGCGCTCATACCGGCGAATGCCGACATTCCCCCTCCCCAGATTTCGCCTGAGGCGCTCATACCGGCGAATGCCGACATTCCCCCTCCCCAGATTTGGCCTGAGGCGCTCATACCGGCGAATGCCGACATTCCCCCTCCCCAGATTTGGCCTGAGGCGCTCATACCGGCGAATGCCGACATTCCCCCTCCCCAGATTTGGCCTGAGGCGCTCATACCGGCGAATGCCGACATTCCCCCTCCCCAGATTTGGCCTGAGGCGCTCATACCGGCGAATGCCGACATTCCCCCTCCCCAGATTTGGCCTGAGGCGCTCATACCGGCGAATGCCGACATTCCCCCTCCCCAGATTTGGCCTGAGGCGCTCATACCGGCGAATGCCGACATTCCCCCCTCCCCAGATTTCGCCTGAGGCGCTCATACCGGCGAATGCCGACATTCCCGCTCCCCAGATTTCGCCTGAGGCGCTCATACCGGCGAATGCCGACATTCCCCCTCCCCAGATTTCGCCTGAGGCGCTCATACCGGCGAATGCCGACATTCCCCCTCCCCAGATTTCGCCTGAGGCGCTCATACCGGCGAATGCCGACATTCCCCCTCCCCAGATTTGGCCTGAGGCGCTCATACCGGCGAATGCCGACATTCCCCCTCCCCAGATTTCGCCTGAGGCGCTCATACCGGCAAATGCCGACACTCCCCCTCCCCAGATTTGGCCTGAGGCGCTCATACCGGCGAATGCCGACATTCCCCCTCCCCAGATTTCGCCTGAGGCGCTCATACCGGCGAATGCCGACATTCCCCCTCCCCAGATTTCGCCTGAGGCGCTCATACCGGCGAATGCCGACATTCCCCCTCCCCAGATTTGGCCTGAGGCGCTCATACCGGCGAATGCCGACATTCCCCCCTCCCCAGATTTCGCCTGAGGCGCTCATACCGGCGAATGCCGACATTCCCCCTCCCCAGATTTGGCCTGAGGCGCTCATACCGGCGAATGCCGACATTCCCCCTCCCCAGATTTGGCCTGAGGCGCTCATACCGGCGAATGCCGACATTCCCCCTCCTCAGATTTGGCCTGAGGCGCTCATACCGGCGAATGCCGACATTCCCCCTCCCCAGATTTGGCCTGAGGCGCTCATACCGGCGAATGCCGACATTCCCCCTCCCCAGATTTGGCCTGAGGCGCTCATACCGGCGAATGCCGACATTCCCCCTCCTCAGATTTAGCCTGGCACCCCACCGGCAAATACCGATACTCTCCTCTCCCCCAAATTTGGCCTGAGGCGCTCACACCGGCGAATGTCGACACTCCCCCTCCTTAAATTTGGCCTGAGGCGCTCATACCGGCGAATGCCGACATTCCCCCTCCCCAGATTTCGCCTGAGGCGCTCATACCGGCGAATGCCGACATTCCCCCTCCCCAGATTTCGCCTGAGGCGCTCATACCGGCGAATGCCGACATTCCCCCTCCCCAGATTTCGCCTGAGGCGCTCATACCGGCGAATGCCGACATTCCCCCTCCCCAGATTTCGCCTGAGGCGCTCATACCGGCGAATGCCGACATTCCCCCTCCCCAGATTTCGCCTGAGGCGCTCATACCGGCGAATGCCGACATTCCCCCTCCCCAGATTTGGCCTGAGGCGCTCATACCGGCGAATGCCGACATTCCCCCTCCCCAGATTTGGCCTGAGGCGCTCATACCGGCGAATGCCGACATTCCCCCTCCCCAGATTTCGCCTGAGGCGCTCATACCGGCAAATGCCGACACTCCCCCTCCCCAGATTTGGCCTGAGGCGCTCATACCGGCGAATGCCGACATTCCCCCTCCCCAGATTTCGCCTGAGGCGCTCATACCGGCGAATGCCGACATTCCCGCTCCCCAGATTTCGCCTGAGGCGCTCATACCGGCGAATGCCGACATTCCCCCTCCCCAGATTTCGCCTGAGGCGCTCATACCGGCGAATGCCGACATTCCCCCTCCCCAGATTTGGCCTGAGGCGCTCATACCGGCGAATGCCGACATTCCCCCTCCCCAGATTTGGCCTGAGGCGCTCATACCGGCGAATGCCGACATTCCCCCTCCCCAGATTTCGCCTGAGGCGCTCATACCGGCAAATGCCGACACTCCCCCTCCCCAGATTTGGCCTGAGGCGCTCATACCGGCGAATGCCGACATTCCCCCTCCCCAGATTTCGCCTGAGGCGCTCATACCGGCGAATGCCGACATTCCCCCTCCCCAGATTTCGCCTGAGGCGCTCATACCGGCGAATGCCGACATTCCCCCTCCCCAGATTTGGCCTGAGGCGCTCATACCGGCGAATGCCGACATTCCCCCCTCCCCAGATTTCGCCTGAGGCGCTCATACCGGCGAATGCCGACATTCCCCCTCCCCAGATTTGGCCTGAGGCGCTCATACCGGCGAATGCCGACATTCCCCCTCCCCAGATTTGGCCTGAGGCGCTCATACCGGCGAATGCCGACATTCCCCCTCCTCAGATTTGGCCTGAGGCGCTCATACCGGCGAATGCCGACATTCCCCCTCCCCAGATTTGGCCTGAGGCGCTCATACCGGCGAATGCCGACATTCCCCCTCCCCAGATTTGGCCTGAGGCGCTCATACCGGCGAATGCCGACATTCCCCCTCCTCAGATTTAGCCTGGCACCCCACCGGCAAATACCGATACTCTCCTCTCCCCCAAATTTGGCCTGAGGCGCTCACACCGGCGAATGTCGACACTCCCCCTCCTTAAATTTGGCCTGAGGCGCTCATACCGGCGAATGCCGACATTCCCCCTCCCCAGATTTCGCCTGAGGCGCTCATACCGGCGAATGCCGACATTCCCCCTCCCCAGATTTCGCCTGAGGCGCTCATACCGGCGAATGCCGACATTCCCCCTCCCCAGATTTCGCCTGAGGCGCTCATACCGGCGAATGCCGACATTCCCCCTCCCCAAATTTCGCTTGAGGCGCTCATACCGGCGAATGCCGACATTCCCCCTCCCCAGATTTCGCCTGAGGCGCTCATACCGGCGAATGCCGACATTCCCCCTCCCCAGATTTGGCCTGAGGCGCTCATACCGGCGAATGCCGACATTCCCCCTCCCCAGATTTGGCCTGAGGCGCTCATACCGGCGAATGCCGACATTCCCCCTCCCCAGATTTCGCCTGAGGCGCTCATACCGGCAAATGCCGACACTCCCCCTCCCCAGATTTGGCCTGAGGCGCTCATACCGGCGAATGCCGACATTCCCCCTCCCCAGATTTCGCCTGAGGCGCTCATACCGGCGAATGCCGACATTCCCCCTCCCCAGATTTCGCCTGAGGCGCTCATACCGGCGAATGCCGACATTCCCCCTCCCCAAATTTGGCCTGAGGCGCTCATACCGGCGAATGCCGACATTCCCCCCTCCCCAGATTTCGCCTGAGGCGCTCATACCGGCGAATGCCGACATTCCCCCTCCCCAGATTTGGCCTGAGGCGCTCATACCGGCGAATGCCGACATTCCCCCTCCCCAGATTTGGCCTGAGGCGCTCATACCGGCGAATGCCGACATTCCCCCTCCTCAGATTTAGCCTGGCACCCCACCGGCAAATACCGATACTCTCCTCTCCCCCAAATTTGGCCTGAGGCGCTCACACCGGCGAATGTCAACACTCCCCCTCCTTAAATTTGGCCTGAGGCGCTCATACCGGCGAATGCCGACATTCCCCCTCCCCAGATTTCGCCTGAGGCGCTCATACCGGCGAATGCCGACATTCCCCCTCCCCAGATTTCGCCTGAGGCGCTCATACCGGCGAATGCCGACATTCCCCCTCCCCAGATTTCGCCTGAGGCGCTCATACCGGCGAATGCCGACATTCCCCCTCCCCAGATTTGGCCTGAGGCGCTCATACCGGCGAATGCCGACATTCCCCCTCCCCAGATTTCGCCTGAGGCGCTCATACCGGCGAATGCCGACATTCCCCCTCCCCAGATTTCGCCTGAGGCGCTCATACCGGCAAATGCCGACACTCCCCCTCCCCAGATTTGGCCTGAGGCGCTCATACCGGCGAATGCCGACATTCCCCCCTCCCCAGATTTCGCCTGAGGCGCTCATACCGGCGAATGCCGTCATTCCCCCTCCCCAGATTTCGCCTGAGGCGCTCATACCGGCGAATGCCGACATTCCCCCTCCCCAGATTTGGCCTGAGGCGCTCATACCGGCGAATGCCGACATTCCCCCTCCCCAGATTTCGCCTGAGGCGCTCATACCGGCGAATGCCGACATTCCCCCTCCCCAGATTTGGCCTGAGGCGCTCATACCGGCGAATGCCGACATTCCCCCTCCCCAGATTTCGCCTGAGGCGCTCATACCGGCGAATGCCGACATTCCCCCTCCCCAGATTTCGCCTGAGGCGCTCATACCGGCGAATGCCGACATTCCCCCTCCCCAGATTTCGCCTGAGGCGCTCATACCGGCGAATGCCGACATTCCCCCTCCCCAGATTTCGCCTGAGGCGCTCATACCGGCGAATGCCGACATTCCCCCTCCCCAGATTTGGCCTGAGGCGCTCATACCGGCGAATGCCGACATTCCCCCTCCCCAGATTTGGCCTGAGGCGCTCATACCGGCGAATGCCGACATTCCCCCTTCTCAGATTTGGCCTGAGGCGCTCATACCGGCGAATGCCGACATTCCCCCTCCTCAGATTTGGCCTGAGGCGCTCATACCGGCGAATGCCGACATTCCCCCTCCCCAGATTTGGCCTGAGGCGCTCATACCGGCGAATGCCGACATTCCCCCTCCTCAGATTTAGCCTGGCACCCCACCGGCAAATACCGATACTCTCCTCTCCCCCAAATTTGGCCTGAGGCGCTCACACCGGCGAATGTCGACACTCCCCCTCCTTAAATTTGGCCTGAGGCGCTCATACCGGCGAATGCCGACCCCCCCCCCCTACCCCAAATTTGGCCTGAGGAGCCCCGCGACCGAATACCGAGACTCTCCCTCCCCCCCAAATTTGGCCCGAACGCCGACACTCCCCCATCCCCAGATTTGGCCTGAGGCGCTCATACCGGCGAATGCCGACATTCCCCCTCCCCAGATTTCGCCTGAGGCGCTCATACCGGCGAATGCCGACATTCCCCCTCCCCAGATTTCGCCTGAGGCGCTCATACCGGCGAATGCCGACATTCCCCCTCCCCAGATTTCGCCTGAGGCGCTCATACCGGCGAATGCCGACATTCCCCCTCCCCAGATTTCGCCTGAGGCGCTCATACCGGCGAATGCCGACATTCCCCCTCCCCAGATTTCGCCTGAGGCGCTCATACCGGCGAATGCCGACATTCCCCCTCCCCAGATTTCGCCTGAGGCGCTCATACCGGCAAATGCCGACACTCCCCCTCCCCAGATTTGGCCTGAGGCGCTCATACCGGCGAATGCCGACATTCCCCCTCCCCAGATTTGGCCTGAGGCGCTCATACCGGCGAATGCCGACATTCCCCCTCCCCAGATTTGGCCTGAGGCGCTCATACCGGCGAATGCCGACATTCCCCCTCCCCAGATTTGGCCTGAGGCGCTCATACCGGCGAATGCCGACATTCCCCCTCCCCAGATTTGGCCTGAGGCGCTCATACCGGCGAATGCCGACATTCCCCCTCCCCAGATTTGGCCTGAGGCGCTCATACCGGCGAATGCCGACATTCCCCCTCCCCAGATTTGGCCTGAGGCGCTCATACCGGCGAATGCCGACATTCCCCCTCCTCAGATTTGGCCTGAGGCGCTCATACCGGCGAATGCCGACATTCCCCCTCCCCAGATTTGGCCTGAGGCGCTCATACCGGCGAATGCCGACATTCCCCCTCCTCAGATTTAGCCTGGCACCCCACCGGCAAATACCGATACTCTCCTCTCCCCCAAATTTGGCCTGAGGCGCTCACACCGGCGAATGTCGACACTCCCCCTCCTTAAATTTGGCCTGAGGCGCTCATACCGGCGAATGCCGAACCCCCCCCCCCCTCCCCCAAATTTGGCCTGAGGAGCCCCGCGACCGAATACCGAGACTCTCCCTCCCCCCCAAATTTGGCCCGAACGCCGACACTCCCCCATCCCCAGATTTGGCCTGAGGCGCTCATACCGGCGAATGCCGACATTCCCCCTCCCCAGATTTGGCCTGAGGCGCTCATACCGGCGAATGCCGACATTCCCCCTCCCCAGATTTGGCCTGAGGCGCTCATACCGGCGAATGCCGACATTCCCCCTCCCCAGATTTCGCCTGAGGCGCTCATACCGGCAAATGCCGACACTCCCCCTCCCCAGATTCGGCCTGAGGCGCTCATACCGGCGAATGCCGACATTCCCCCTCCCCAGATTTGGCCTGAGGCGCTCATACCGGCGAATGCCGACATTCCCCCTCCCCAGATTTCGCCTGAGGCGCTCATACCGGCGAATGCCGACATTCCCCCTCCCCAGATTTGGCCTGAGGCGCTCATACCGGCGAATGCCGACATTCCCCCTCCCCAGATTTGGCCTGAGGCGCTCATACCGGCGAATGCCGACATTCCCCCTCCCCAGATTTGGCCTGAGGCGCTCATACCGGCGAATGCCGACATTCCCCCTCCCCAGATTTGGCCTGAGGCGCTCATACCGGCGAATGCCGACATTCCCCCTCCTCAGATTTGGCCTGAGGCGCTCATACCGGCGAATGCCGACATTCCCCCTCCCCAGATTTGGCCTGAGGCGCTCATACCGGCGAATGCCGACATTCCCCCTCCTCAGATTTAGCCTGGCACCCCACCGGCAAATACCGATACTCTCCTCTCCCCCAAATTTGGCCTGAGGCGCTCACACCGGCGAATGTCGACACTCCCCCTCCTTAAATTTGGCCTGAGGCGCTCATACCGGCGAATGCCGAACCCCCCCCCCCCTCCCCCAAATTTGGCCTGAGGAGCCCCGCGACCGAATACCGAGACTCTCCCTCCCCCCCAAATTTGGCCCGAACGCCGACACTCCCCCATCCCCAGATTTGGCCTGAGGCGCTCATACCGGCGAATGCCGACATTCCCCCTTCCCAGATTTGGCCTGAGGCGCCCCATCGCCGAATGCCGACACTCCCTCTCCCCAGATTTGGCCTGTGGCGCTCACATCGGTGAATGTCGAAATTCCCCCCCCCCCCTATTTGGCCTGAAAGGAGGAGGTAATGCCTGGAAGTATTATATCAGGATAACAGAACGGCCATAGTGAGGAAGGGAGGGGGGAAGGAATATTAGCGTCTATTAATAATTAAGTAAGAAAGGTAGAAAGTGTGGGAGTGAGAGGGGAAGAAGAAAAAAAGAAAAAAAATGGTTGTAGTGTGAGTGAATTTCTACCCGCCACTCCCTTACTCTGACGTCATATCTAGTTTATCGTGACTTTGCATTATTTTTCTTCTCAAATTAGTATAAATAACGTTGAAAAATGGAGTTAAAAGCCACCCCCCATTGGAAAAAAGTGCTCAGTCGACCCCGGAAGAGTCAATTTTTTTTTTCCGGTTCCGAGATATTACACGCGCCTGGGCTGGCCGGTCGGAATGATGTCACCCGTGTGACCGTGTGTTGGGTACTTTCGGAGGAGAAGCTTTACATACATACATACATACATACATACATACATACATACATACATACATACATACATACAGGTGACGTTTATATAATAGACTAGCAGGGCTACCCGGCGTTGCTCAGGTTATAGAATAGAAGAAAAATCGCGTGTGTAACATCTTTATATTCAAACTTCTATTTCTCTCCCTTTCTCTATAGCCGTCTCTTTATCTTTCTACTTTTCTCTTCTCTGGTCGCCCAATTTCACAGCTACTTTCTCATTTTGCCTTTTGCGAAAGCTGTTTCTTCTCCACCATTCCTCTTACGTTGGCCAGGGCAAAAGTATGACATATTTCTATAAAAAGTACCACCTCTGTCTGTGCCTTCTATATAGGTACATAATATATAAGTACCTATCGCCACTCTGGTGTGAATGCTAAATCCGTATCTATTGTCGCCCAGGTGCGCATGGTATGTACTTACTTATCACCATCCCTGTTCACATGCTATATACGTACCTATTACAGCCCCGGTGCGCATACTATATACGTACCTATTGGCGTTGCACGGGGATCACTTCTCCAGTCGCCCTCCTTCCACAGTTGCCAGGAGTAAAAGATGTCACGTACATGGTTGCCAATTCACCCTGGCTACACTATCTCCGGCCTCCCCAAAACTCTGCACTACCTCTCCATTCCCTTGAGTAAAAATGTAATATTTCTATTAAAAGTACCATATTTGTCTTCATTATTAATGTTAATAAGGGTGTTTGTTTATTTACTTCTTCATGTCCGTGTATGTTAGATAAAATAACCTAGGTCAATCAGGCCCCTCTGACAGCAGTCTTTGTTAATGATAATAATGGTGTCTATTTACTTCTTTCATGTTTGTGTATGTTAGATTAAATAACCTAGGTTGATCACCGATTAAATATTTTATATGAATATAATAAATGGTATCAATGGGGAAGAATAATTTTTTCTTTTAAATTCACCGATCGAGACATTATTTTATATGAATATAAATAATAGTGCTAACAATGGGGACCCTTCCTATTACATTCTACTCAGACTCCGTAATATACCATTCGGGTTGAACTCCAGGCCTTGACTCTTTCCTGAACATCAGGCTCTGACTCCTACCCGAACAATTAGGACCTGACTACTTCCTGAAGAGCTGGCTCCGACTCCTTAAACATCAGGGTGACTCTTTCA
Source organism: Sepiola atlantica (assembly GCA_963556195.1). Classification (NCBI taxonomy): domain Eukaryota; kingdom Metazoa; phylum Mollusca; class Cephalopoda; order Sepiida; family Sepiolidae; genus Sepiola; species Sepiola atlantica. The sequence goes on from OY744515.1 coordinate 63,892,835, forward strand.
TATACTGCAAGCTCTGAATCTTTTCCCGAACTTCCAGCTTTGACTGTTTCACTGTTTCACTGTTTCACTGCTCCCCGAACATCAGTTTGTTTTTTTTAATCCTGTGCTATGGTGTGTATAATAAACACATCTGCTCTATCTAGGATATTGAACTCTATTTAATTAAACACTCGTTCTATGTAGGATAATGAGCACTTTTAAAATAAGGAGGCCAAGAGAGCACTATCACAATCAAGCGCCTAGAACTTGTTAAATTTCAATGTAAAAAAATGATGACTGATTTGCTATTCTCTTTTACTGGATAACATTAAAAGCAGTGTTTAATTATAACATTAAAGGGAAAATGCCAATGTTACCTTACTGTAAAGAATTTACTATTTTATGTTAACCTTCCACTATTTTCAGGCCTCCCCAAAACTCTGCACTACCTCTCCATTCCCTGGAGTAAAAATGTAACATTTCTATTAAAAGTACCATATTTGTCTTCATTAGTATTGTTAATAAGGGTGTTTGTTTATTTACTTCTTCATGTCCGTGTATGTTAGATAAAATAACCTAGGTTGATCAGGCCCCTCTGACAGCAGTCTTTGTTAATGATAATAATGGTGTCTATTTACTTCTTTCATGTTTGTGTATGTTAGATTAAATAACCTAGGTTGATCACCGATTAAATATTTTATATGAATATAATAAATGGTATCAATGGGGAAGAATAATTTTTTCTTTTAAACAAATGTCTTAGCTGGAGAAACATAGAAATATTAATTTTTTTTCATATGTTAGAACAATGATGACCGACGACACTCTTTCCCACACTTCTGATGGTCTTGTGTCTAATTTGTGTTATGAGTAAATGTGGTATTGTGGTGACTAACATTCTAGTTATAGTAGGATATACATTTTTATTACTTTAGAACACTTTTGAAAGCCTTGTTTTGAATGTAATTTTTTCATATTTTCTGCAAGTAAATAATTCAAAGTTTAGTATTTGTTCAGATGGATGGTTAACGTCCGTAAAAACTAAAAAGAATGAAAGTTTACAACTTGTTCAATAAAGCAAAAAGCAAATATACGGTTATGAGTAAATGTGGTATTGTGGTGACTGATCATTCTAGTTAAAAGTAGAATAGACCGAATTTACAGAAAGCTGCTGTATTTAGGGTAAAGAACACCGACAGATTAAGCAGGTACACCTTACCAAGTTTTACACTGTTCTATCTAACATATTGAACAGTTACTGATTTAGTATATATCCATTAGTAAATTACACACATGCTATCTCTATGATATTGTGCACTGTTAGATTCACCATAAGACATACTAAGAGTCACACTATATTATAACACATACTTGCTCTATCTAGAGTATTAAATACATCCGAATGCAGCATTTACTATGTTTTGAGTGTCCTACTGCATTATTGCACACATCTGTTGCATCTAGGGAACTGATCAGTGTTTTCTACAAAATATAACATTTAGAAAGTGTCCTAGTGCAGTAATAATGTATTGCTCCTGAGTTTGTTTCAGATTATAAACCTAGGCATGAACAACAAAACAATAGTAAAAAAATGTGCTTAACATATTTAAGAAAAATTATTAGTTTATTGCTCAATATATTGAAACGCATTTATTTTAAGTTTGTTCACCACTTTCAAGCAAGAATATATTGTAAAAAAACAAAAACAATTTTATATTTAAATGGGTGATTTTTATTTTAATGTGTCTTTTGAGAATGTGTAATTGTGTCAAAAGATAAAAACACAAATTTAAAAAAGGAACTGCAGCACTTAATGATATCAATCACAGAAACACATTGTTCAACCGTGATGTTTTAGTAATAAAACGTTTTTTTAACCGTTTGATTATTTGTAATAAGATTTTTGCTATAGTCTTCATTTTATATAAAAGAATATAAAAATAAATTTCAATCAACCTGGAGATTTCGATGATGACAATGTAGCTTGTGTGGTTAATGAAACTAAGTAGGCAAATTCACTTAAATGAAAGATGTAATTGGGAAAAACAACCAAATTGTCTGAAATGGAAGATGAAATTAGAAAATATACTATTCAATTGAATGAGTACAGTAATCAAAATGATGTGGCTAAAAATGTACATCATTAATAATCACTTTTTAAAACTCAAAATATGAAAGTACTGAAATGTTTGTGTTAAGTTCTTATTAGTGACTTGCTATCATCAAGAATCCACCCCAAAGAATGTTCTTTCTTTTATGATTTTGAGGAATAGATAATTAAAAACATGAGAGCTATGACGTAGTTATTATTGCAAGAACAGAGTCCTTCGTTTGTGATGATCACTGATCTTTTTTTTAAATTTTTTTTTTACTAATCATACATCAAACTAAAGTCATGTATTAAAAAGAAATTGTTCATAACGATTACACACAAACACAAAAAATAACTGAAGCAGTGAGTCCTGTGTTTATAAGAATAAATAGTGTCTATTAATCCATGCATAAGATAATGGGTAGTCTGAATTTCTCTTAATTCAAATTGTGGTAAAGCCGGACTCTGATAATCAAATCTGAAGGAAAGAAAGCATCAAATATATAGAACATAAAGGAATCTATTTAAAAGGTGTTCTGAATTGTGAATAGAAAAGGATAAAATGCAGTTTGTTTAAAAATAGATAGTTTTGTAGTAAAAGATATATAATTACAAAGAACAAATGCTGTACTCTATTGAAAAAGGCTGCTTCAATTGAGATTTTCTGGTACTGGGGGGTCTCAGGCTGTTAAGCAATTCCAAACTGAAACAGAACTAAGATATTGTTTAGTAGTAAAATAGCTTGGCCATTTTGCTAAGATCAAAGTGTAATATCTGTTCCGATGGGTGCTGCACTTCATGGATCGGTGTTGTTTTGGCCTTCGGGGCTTGGTTTCCGCCGGTCTGTGGGTCTGATCTGTCCTGTGCAGTTCTAGGAGGTCCACCCTCCCAGGCTTTACCTCCCCTCTTTGGGGAGGAGTAAGTTAATTGCTTGCTGCCTGAAACGCCCCTGCCGGGGAATGTCGACAGGGTTGCCCAGGCAATTTTTAATGGCCAGAGTGCTCACCTTCTCGAGCGCTGGCTTTTCAAATCCCACTGTCAGTCCTTGTGTCACATATTCCTATTGTGGGTTGGGGTTAAATAACGCCTTTTGGCTAAGATCAAAGTGTAGTATCTGTTCCGATGGATACTGCACTTCATAGATCGGTATTGTCTTGGCCTTCTGGGGCTTGGTTTCCGCCGGTCTGTGGGTCTGATCTGTCCTGTGCAGTTCTAGGAGGTTCACCCTCCCAGGTTTTACCTCCCCTCTTTGGGAAGGAGTAAGTTAATTGCTTACTGCCTGAGGCGCCCCTACCGGGGAATGCCGACAGGGCTGCCCAAGCAATTTTTAATGGCCAGAGTGCTCACCTTCTCGAGCGCTGGCTTTTCAAATCCCACTTTCAGTCCTTCTGTCACATATTCCTATTGTGGGTGGGGGTTAAATAACGCCTTTTGGCTAAGATCAAAGTGTAGTATCTGTTCCGATGGATACTGCACCCCATAAACTGGTATCGTCTTGGCCTTCGGGGCTTGATTTACGCCGGTCTATGGGTCTGTCCTGTGCAGTTCTAGTAGGTCCACCTTCCCAGGCTTTGCCTCCCCTCTTTGGGGAGGAGTAAGTTTATTGCTTACTGCCTGAGGCGCCCCTACCGGGGAATGCCGACGGGGCTGCCCAGGCAATTTTTAAACCCCATTTTCCCAACCCGACTTGTGGGAGTAAGATAAAAACTGGCCTTGTGCCTAACTCCTGGAGAGGAGTAAATCAATACTCTAGTGTAAATTTGTGTTGACGTTTTCCTTTGTGTAACTTTCTAATAGGAGATGTATTTACTATTGCCTGTTGGGTGAGGTGCTTTACTATATTCACGAGGGAGTCTCAATGGGACTATACAGTCATTTCACTTCTCACCAAAGTGCCATTGTTTTCACTAAGTTTCAGTGCTAATAGTTTTCAAACATTTACTTAGAAAGTGAAAATAATTATAAAAAAAAGAATGTGCACCAAAAAAGTAAACAAAAATATTTTCTCTGATAATGACTGTTTTCCCCTATCTGTCTGACTGTCTCCCTTGCTTCATCTGTGTGCATGGTTTGGTTTATATCATGTAGCAGTATTTATATGGTGTTGCATAGTTAATAGAATAATACACATGCTGTTTATTGAATGTAACATCGACAGACTAATAGATTAAATAGCAAGCAAATAAAAATACTTGTTTGAAACAAAATAGTTGAAGAATACATTACCAGAGCCTTGTTAGCCAGGGTTATACAGAGTGAAACGGGCTATAATAACTGGTGTAAAGTTACATCCATAACCTCCTAAGCATTTACACTGTTTTACCCTGTTACCACCTCCCAGAACGGGGACCAGAGGTTGGATTTTGGGAGGCATGTTTGGATGTTAAACAACCAAAACCATGTTCTTTTAGTCAATTCTCAACTGTCATTCATTTTTAAGTTATTCTCAACTCTGGAGAGGTGTCATTCATTTTTAAGTCATTCTCAACTCTGGTGGATGTGTCATTCATTTTCTAATTATTCTCAACTCAGGGGGGGGGCATCATTCATTATTTAATTATTCTAAACTCTGGGAGAGTTGTCATTTTAGAATTGGTAATTTGTATAAACAAAATGTAGTTAAAATGAGTTTAGAATTCTGAAAACTCTTGAGGAGTTTGAAATTGGTGACTTACTGGAAAAGAACATGATGACAATTAATATTGGAATTTTTATTGTGTTCTACACATTTCAGTTGTCAATTTTGTTTTGTTTATCTGTTTGTTTTAGATTCTTACGTACCTATTACAGACTCGGTGCGCATACTATATACGTACCTATTGGCGTTGCACGGGGATCACTTCTCCAGTCGCCCTCCTTCCACAGTTGCCAGGAGTAAAAGATGTCACGTACATGGTTGCCAATTCACCCTGGCTACACTATTTTCAGGCCTCCCCAAAACTCTGCACTACCTCTCCATTCCCTGGAGTAAAAATGTAACATTTCTATTAAAAGTACCATATTTGTCTTCATTAGTATTGTTAATAAGGGTGTTTGTTTATTTACTTCTTCATGTCCGTGTATGTTAGATAAAATAACCTAGGTTGATCAGGCCCCTCTGACAGCAGTCTTTGTTAATGATAATAATGGTGTCTATTTACTTCTTTCATGTTTGTGTATGTTAGATTAAATAACCTAGGTTGATCACCGATTAAATATTTTATATGAATATAATAAATGGTATCAATGGGGAAGAATAATTTTTTCTTTTAAATTCACCGATCGAGACATTATTTTATATGAATATAAATAATAGTGCTAACAATGGGGACCCTTCCTATTACATTCTACTCAGACTCCGTAATATACCATTCGGGTTGAACTCCAGGCCTTGACTCTTTCCTGAACATCAGGCTCTGACTCCTACCCGAACAATTAGGACCTGACTACTTCCTGAAGAGCTGGCTCCGACTCCTTAAACATCAGGGTGACTCTTTCATATACTGCAAGCTCTGAATCTTTTCCCGAACCTCCAGCTTTGACTGTTTCACTGTTTCACTGCTCCCCGAACATCAGTTTGTTTTTTTTTAATCCTGTGCTATGGTGTGTATAATAAACACATCTGCTCTATCTAGGATATTGAACTCTATTTAATTAAACACTCGTTCTATGTAGGATAATGAGCACTTGTAAAATAAGGAGGTCAAGAGAGCACTATCACAATCAAGCGCCTAGAACTTGTTAAATTTCAATGTAAAAAAATGATGACTGATTTGCTATTCTCTTTTAATGGATAACATTAAAAGCAGTGTTTAATTATTGATAACATTAAAGGGAAAATGCCAATGTTACCTTACTGTAAAGAATTTACTATTTTATGTTAACCTTCCACTAACCTTGCTCAGCAAAAAATGTCTTAGCTGGGGAAACATAGAAATATTAATTTTTTTTCATATGTTAGAACAATGATGACCGACGACACTCTTTCCCACACTTCTGATGGTCTTGTGTCTAATTTGTGTTATGAGTAAATGTGGTATTGTGGTGACTAACATTCTAGTTATAGTAGGATATACATTTTTATTACTTTAGAACACTTTTGAAAGCCTTGTTTTGAATGTAATTTTTTCATATTTTCTGCAAGTAAATAATTCAAAGTTTAGTATTTGTTCAGATGGATGCTACAACCCTTAATTGGTAACTGAAGTCGGTACCAGTCTAAGTGTTTGGTTAACGTCCATAAAAACTAAAAAGAATGAAAGTTTACAACTTGTTCAATAAAGCAAAAAGCAAATATAAGGTTATGAGTAAATGTGGTATTGTGGTGACTGATCATTCTAGTTAAAAGTAGAATAGACCGAATTTACAGAAAGCTGCTGTATTTAGGGTAAAGAACACCGACAGATTAAGCAGGTACACCTTACCAAGTGTTACACTGTTCTATCTAACATATTGAACAGTTACTGATTTAGTATATATCCATTAGTAAATTACACACATGCTATCTCTATGATATTGTGCACTGTTAGATTCACCATAAGACATACTAAGAGTCACACTATATTATAACACATACTTGCTCTATCTAGAGTATTAAGTACATCCGAATGCAGCATTTACTATGTTTTGAGTGTCCTACTGCATTATTGCACACATCTGTTGCATCTAGGGAACTGATCAGTGTTTTCTACAAAATATAACATTTAGAAAGTGTCCTAGTGCAGTAATAATGTATTGCTCCTGAGTTTGTTTCAGATTATAAACCTAGGCATGAACAACAAAACAATAGTAAAAAAATGTGCTTAACATATTTATGAAAAATGATTAGTTTATTGCTCAATATATTGAAACACATTTATTTTAAGTTTGTTCACCACTTTCAAGCAAGAATATAATGAAAAAAAAACAAAAACAATTTTATATTTAAATGGGTGATTTTTATTTTAATGTGTCTTTTGAGAATGTGTAATTGTGTCAAAAGATAAAAACACAAATTTAAAAAAGGAACTGCAGCACTTAATGATATCAATCACAGAAACACATTGTTCAACCGTGATGTTTTAGTAATAAAACGTTTTTTTAACCGTCCTCATTTTGATTATTTGTAATAAGATTTTTGCTATAGTCTTCATTTTATATAAAAGAATATAAAAATAAATTTCAAGCTACATTGTCATCATCGAAATCTCCAGGTTGATTGTGTGGTTAATGAAACTAAGTAGGCAAATTCACTTAAATGAAATATGTAATTGGGAAAAACAACCAAATTGTCTGAAATGGAAGATGAAATTAGAAAATATACTATTCAATTGAATGAGTACAGTAATCAAAATGATGTGGCTAAAAATGTACATCATTAATAATCACTTTTTAAAACTCAAAATATGAAAGTACTGAAATGTTTGTGTTAAGTTCTTATTAGTGACTTGCTATCATCAAGAATCCACCCCAAAGAATGTTCTTTCTTTTATGATTTTGAGGAATAGATAATTAAAAACATGAGAGCTATGACGTAGTTATTATTGCAAGAACAGAGTCCTTCGTTTGTGATGATCACTGATCTTTTTTTTAAATTTTTTTTTTACTAATCATACATCAAACTAAAGTCATGTATTAAAAAGAAATTGTTCATAACGATTACACACAAACACAAAAAATAACTGAAGCAGTGAGTCCTGTGTTTATAAGAATAAATAGTGTCTATTAATCCATGCATAAGATAATGGGTAGTCTGAATTTCTCTTAATTCAAATTGTGGTAAAGCCGGACTCTGATAATCAAATCTGAAGGAAAGAAAGCATCAAATATATAGAACATAAAGGAATCTATTTCAAAGGTGTTCTGAATTGTGAATAGAAAAGGATAAAATGCAGTTTGTTTAAAAATAGATAGTTTTGTAGTAAAAGATATATAATTACAAAGAACAAATGCTGTACTCTATTGAAAAAGGCTGCTTCAATTGAGATTTTCTGGTACTGGGGGGTCTCAGGCTGTTAAGCAATTCCAAACTGAAACAGAACTAAGATATTGTTTAGTAGTAAAATAGCTTGGCCATTTTGCTAAGATCAAAGTGTAATATCTGTTCCGATGGGTGCTGCACTTCATGGATCGGTGTTGTTTTGGCCTTCGGGGCTTGGTTTCCGCCGGTCTGTGGGTCTGATCTGTCCTGTGCAGTTCTAGGAGGTCCACCCTCCCAGGCTTTACCTCCCCTCTTTAGGGAGGAGTAAGTTAATTGCTTGCTGCCTGAGGCGCCCCTGCCGGGGAATGCCGACAGGGCTGCCCAGGCAATTTTTAATGGCCAGAGTGCTCATCTTCTCGAGCGCTGGCTTTTCAAATCCCACTTTCCGACCTTGTGTCACATATTCCTATTGTGGGTGGGGGTTAAATAACGCCTTTTGGCTAAGATCAAAGTGTAGTATCTGTTCCGATGGATACTGCACGTCATAGATCGGTATTGTCTTGGCCTTCTGGGGCTTGGTTTCCGCCGGTCTGTGGGTCTGATCTGTCCTGTGCAGTTCTAGGAGGTCCACCCTCCCAGGTTTTACCTCCCCTCTTTGGGGAGGAGTAAGTTAATTGCTTACTGCCTGAGGCGCCCCTACCGGGGAATGCCGACGGGGCTGCCCAGGCAATTTTTAATGGCCAGAGTGCTCACCTTCTCGAGCGCTGGCTTTTCAAATCCCACTTTCAGTCCTTCTGTCACATATTCCTATTGTGGGTGGGGGTTAAATAACGCCTTTTGGCTAAGATCAAAGTGTAGTATCTGTTCCGATGGATACTGCACCCCATAAACTGGTATCGTCTTGGCCTTCGGGGCTTGATTTACGCCGGTCTATGGGTCTGTCCTGTGCAGTTCTAGGAGGTCCACCTTCCCAGGCTTTGCCTCCCCTCTTTGGGGAGGAGTAAGTTTATTGCTTACTGCCTGAGGCGCCCCTACCGGGGAATGCCGACGGGGCTGCCCAGGCAATTTTTAAACCCCACTTTCCCAACCCGACTTGTGGGAGTAAGATAAAAACTGGCCTTGTGCCTAACTCCTGGAGAGGAGTAAATCAATACTCTAGTGTAAATTTGTGTTGACGTTTTCCTTTGTGTAACTTTCTAATAGGAGATGTATTTACTATTGCCTGTTGGGTGAGGTGCTTTACTATATTCACGAGGGAGTCTCAATGGGACTATACAGTCATTTCACTTCTCACCAAAGTGCCATTGTTTTCACTAAGTTTCAGTGCTAATAGTTTTCAAACATTTACTTAGAAAGTGAAAATAATTATAAAAAAAAGAATGTGCACCAAAAAAGTAAACAAAAATATTTTCTCTGATAATGACTGTTTTCCCCTATCTGTCCGACTGTCTCCCTTGCTTCATCTGTGTGCATGGTTTGGTTTATATCATGTAGCAGTATTTATATGGTGTTGCATAGTTAATAGAATAATACACATGCTGTTTATTGAATGTAACATCGACAGACTAATAGATTAAATAGCAAGCAAATAAAAATACTTGTTTGAAACAAAATAGTTGAAGAATACATTACCAGAGCCTTGTTAGCCAGGGTTATACAGAGTGAAACGGGCTATAATAACTGGTGTAAAGTTACATCCATAACCTCCTAAGCATTTACACTGTTTTACCCTGTTACCACCTCCCAGAACGGGGACCAGAGGTTGGATTTTGGGAAGCATGTTTGGATGTTAAACAACCAAAACCATGTTCTTTTAGTCAATTCACAACTGTCATTCATTTTTAAGTTATTCTCAACTCTGGAGAGGTGTCATTCATTTTTAAGTCATTCTCAACTCTGGTGGATGTGTCATTCATTTTCTAATTATTCTCAACTCAGGGGGGGGGCATCATTCATTATTTAATTATTCTAAACTCTGGGAGAGTTGTCATTTTAGAATTGGTAATTTGTATAAACAAAATGTAGTTAAAATGAATTTAGAATTCTGAAAACTCTTGAGGAGTTTGAAATTGGTGACTTACTGAAAAAAAACATGATGACAATGAATATTGGAATTTTTATTGTGTTCTACACATTTCAGTTGTCAATTTTTTTTTGTTTATCTGTTGATTTTAGATTCTTACCTATTTAGACTTTAGGTCATGTTGGGAGTTAAAATGAATTTAGAATTCTGAAAACTCTTGAGGAGTTTGAAATTGGTGACTTACTGAAAAAGAACATGATGACAATGAATATTGGTATTTTTATTGTGTTCTACACATTTCAGTTGTCAATTTTGTTTTGTTTATTCGTTTGTTTTAGATTCTTACGTACCTATTACAGCCCCGGTGCGCATACTATATACGTACCTATTGGCGTTGCACGGCGATCACTTCTCCAGTCGCCTCCTTCCACAGTTGCCAGGAGTAAAAGATGTCACGTACATGGTTGCCAATTCACCCTGGCTACACTATCTCCGGCCTCCCCAAAACTCTGCACTACCTCTCCATTCCCTGGAGTAAAAATGTAACATTTCTATTAAAAGTACCATATTTGTCTTCATTAGTATTGTTAATAAGGGTGTTTGTTTATTTACTTCTTCATGTCCGTGTATGTTAGATAAAATAACCTAGGTCGATCAGGCCCCTCTGACAGCAGTCTTTGTTAATGATAATAATGGTGTCTATTTACTTCTTTCATGTTTGTGTATGTTAGATTAAATAACCTAGGTTGATCACCGATTAAATATTTTATATGAATATAATAAATGGTATCAATGGGGAAGAATAATTTTTTCTTTTAAATTCACCGATCGAGACATTATTTTATATGAATATAAATAATAGTGCTAACAATGGGGACCCTTCCTATTACATTCTACTCAGACTCCGTAATATACCATTCGGGTTGAACTCCAGGCCTTGACTCTTTCCTGAACATCAGGCTCTGACTCCTACCCGAACAATTAGGACCTGACTACTTCCTGAAGAGCTGGCTCCGACTCCTTAAACATCAGGGTGACTCTTTCATATACTGCAAGCTCTGAATCTTTTCCCAAACCTCCAGCTTTGACTGTTTCACTGTTTCACTGCTCCCCGAACATCATTTTTTTTTTTTTTAATCCTGTGCTATGGTGTGTATAATAAACACATCTGCTCTATCTAGGATATTGAACTCTATTTAATTAAACACTCGTTCTATGTAGGATAATGAGCACTTTTAAAATAAGGAGGCCAAGAGAGCACTATCACAATCAAGCGCCTAGATCTTGTTAAATTTCAATGTAAAAAAATGCTGACTGATTTGCTATTCTCTTTTACTGGATAACATTAAAAGCAGTGTTTAATTATTGATAACATTAAAGGGAAAATGCCAATGTTACCTTACTGTAAAGAATTTACTATTTTATGTTAACCTTCCACTAACCTTGCTCAGCAACAAATGTCTTAGCTGGGTTATTTAACATATATATATATTTTTTTTTTCATATGTTAGAACAATGATGACCGACGACACTCTTTCCCACACTTCTGACTGTCTTGTGTCTAATTTGTGTTATGAGTAAATGTGGTATTGTGGTGACTAACATTCTAGTTATAGTAGGATATACATTTTTATTACTTTAGAACACTTTTGAAAGCCTTGTTTTGAATGTAATTTTTTCATATTTTCTGCAAGTAAATAATTCAAAGTTTAGTATTTGTTCAGATGGATGCTACAACCCTTAATTGGTAACTGAAGTCGGTACCAGTTTAAGTGTTTGGTTAACGTACGTAAAAACTAAAAAGAATGAAAGTTTACAACTTGTTCAATAAAGCAAAAAGCAAATATAAGGTTATGAGTAAATGTGGTATTGTGGTGACTGATCATTCTAGTTAAAAGTAGAATAGACCGAATTTACAGAAAGCTGCTGTATTTAGGGTAAAGAACACCGACAGATTAAGCAGGTACACCTTACCAAGTGTTACACTGTTCTATCAAACATATTGAACAGTTACTGATTTAGTATATATCCATTAGTAAATTACACACATGCTATCTCTATGATATTGTGCACTGTTAGATTCACCATAAGACATACTAAGAGTCACACTATATTATAACACATACTTGCTCTATCTAGAGTATTAAGTACATCCGAATGCAGCATTTACTATGTTTTGAGTGTCCTACTGCATTATTGCACACATCTGTTGCATCTAGGGAACTGATCAGTGTTTTCTACAAAATACAACATTTAGAAAGTGTCCTAGTGCAGTAATAATGTATTGCTCCTGAGTTTGTTTCAGATTATAAACCTAGGCATGAACAACAAAACAATAGTAAAAAAATGTGCTTAACATATTTAAGAAAAATTATTAGTTTATTGCTCAATATATTGAAACACATTTATTTTAAGTTTGTTCACCACTTTCAAGCAAGAATATAATGAAAAAAAAACAAAAACAATTTTATATTTAAATGGGTGATTTTTATTTTAATGTGTCTTTTGAGAATGTGTAATTGTGTCAAAAGATAAAAACACAAATTTAAAAAAGGAACTGCAGCACTTAATGATATCAATCACAGAAACACATTGTTCAACCGTGATGTTTTAGTAATAAAACGTTTTTTTAACCGTCCTCATTTTGATTATTTGTAATAAGATTTTTGCTATAGTCTTCATTTTATTTTATATAAAAGAATATAAAAATAAATTTCAAGCTACATTGTCATCATCGAAATCTCCAGGTTGATTGTGTGGTTAATGAAACTAAGTAGGCAAATTCACTTAAATGAAAGATGTAATTGGGAAAAACAACCAAATTGTCTGAAATGGAAGATGAAATTAGAAAATATATTATTCAATTGAATGAGTACAGTAATCAAAATGATGTGGCTAAAAATGTACATCATTAATAATCACTTTTTAAAACTCAAAATATGAAAGTACTGAAATGTTTGTGTTAAGTTCTTATTAGTGACTTGCTATCATCAAGAATCCACCCCAAAGAATGTTCTTTCTTTTATGATTTTGAGGAATAGGTAATTAAAAACATGAGAGCTATGACGTAGTTATTATTGCAATAGAGTTATTATTATAGAGTCCTTCGTTTGTGATGATCAGTGATCTTTTTTTTTTTTTACTAATCATACATCAAACTAAAGTCATGTATTAAAAAGAAATTGTTCATAATGATTACACACACACAAAAAAAATAACTGAAGCAGTGAGTCCTGTGTTAGTCTGAATTTCTCTTAATTGTCGTAAGTGTTTATTAAAAAATTTCAGCAATTGTTTTTTTATTTTTTTTTTGTGAGTTTAATTTTTTTTTTTTTTAATTTATTATAATGGAAAATATCCGAATTTGTCAATTGTTTTTTTATCGTGTAAAGTTCTAATGCCTTTAAAAGAAGTGTATCATATTTAATTATCGACGTTTACGAATGCATATGTGATTATGTCGGATGAGTTTTTATACTTAAAAATATTGTAATATTATTTATAAAAATATTGTAATATTATTTATAATGGGTGGCACGTTATTATGTAGTCGCTGTCTCTTATATATTTAGGTGGGGGTGGGTGGGGGAACATTTAATCAGTTTACACGGATTTTTCATTTTAAAAAATAAAATAAAAATAAAACTTTAAACTCTAAAAAATAAGAAAAAAAACAATACAAAAACTTTAACAAATTCTGATATTTTATTGTAATAAGTAAGGGTAGTTCTGCATTTCAAACGTCACTTGGACTTAATAATTGAAGAGTTCCATTCATTCCACCGAGTCAACCGGAAGTGCCAGACTGAATGTAAAGTCATCGATTTATCTTATTGTATGAATGAAAAGTTTCTGAAAGTAGGCAACAGTAATGTCTGAAGTGAAAATTTATCAATGAAATGAGTAGTTAGTGATTTTTTTCATTGTAAGAATTCAAATTCTATTGACTATTTTGTCAATAGTGATCGTTTAAAACGATTTTAAGAAAGTTCAAATTCTGTATAAGTAACAGTTGTTTTAACTTCATGTAAATAAGTAAAACGTAAAATTATTATATTAATTGTTAGGTGATTTTTTTTAAAAATTATTATAATATGAAATATCGGATTATTCATACGAGAGTTGAGATTCGGTGGACCAGAAATGCGTGCACACTTTACGTATAACTTATATAGGAAAATACCCCCCTCCTAAATTATAAAATAATAACAATTTTCATAAATTTTTTTCTTAGCAGATATTTTTTTAGGCTGTTTACATGTAATTTGCCAAAAAAAGTAGAAACTTTTTTTTTTAGGGGTCGAAATACGAAAGGTGCACTTCTATAAATTTACCAAAAAAAAAAAAAAAATGATATAGTGTTTTTTTTTCTTACGATACGTTTAATAAACAAAAAAATTAAGTTATAGAAATATTTGTAAA